>JARHVA010000347.1:487500-935000 GCA_037957365.1 Torreya grandis
AACAAAAGCTCTTCAGGCATTCCAAGAGAAATTGGGAGGAACGATGCTGAGGTTGAGGTAGTTGAAGGTTTGTTCGTACCATATGTTTGATGGAGATTGCTCTATCTTACAAATGGTAGGAAGATCATAATGGATATAAAAGGGTGTAATAAAATGGTGGATGGTGACAAAGAGTTTGGAATCCACAGGTTGGGATCGGATTTGGGAAGCAAGGGAAGTCATTGTGTCCACAAAATTGTTGGTAGATCATGGAATATACTGGATAAGGTAATGATCGAATAATGCTAAGAGTACATCTACTAGCTATTTGTACTTCTGAAAGACATCATTATTATATTGGTAAGATCTGTTGACCTGATTGACCACAAGTTTGGAATCACCAAAGACACTAATCATCTTAATTACCAAGGCTAGAGTGGTTTGGAGACCTTTGACTAGGGCTTCATACTCAGCCACATTATTGGTGCATTCAAAATCAAGTTTAAAGGAAAGGGGAAGAGGTTTTCCATCAAGGGGAATGAGAATAACTCTGACACACCCATCGCACTGGTATTTGGAGCCATCGAAGAACAAGGTCATTTGGTAGGTGGGGTTCTCCCAAGAGAGAGTTGTGATGGACTCATTTAGAAATACAAGAGGAAGCAATTGGTTGTCTAGTAGAAGAGCTTCAACCAATTGGTCAGTAATGACTTGCCCTTTAATCGACTTCTGCTGGAGGAACTCAAGGTCAAACTCAGCTAAAAGCATGAGCCACTTAGCCATATGCTAGTTTTGGTATGGTTTAGAGTGCATGTACTTGAGTGGGTCAGTGTTAGTGATGATGAAGGTCTTGTGATTGAGAAGGTAATGACAACGTTTGGAACCCACAAAGACTAAGGTGAGGCAAAGTTTCTCAAAATGGGTGTACCGAGTCTCATACTCTATAAGTGTTTGACTTATGTAGTAGACAACTTGATCTTTGTTTTGTTCATCACAATGAGTGAGCATGGACCTTAAGGAATAGTAAGTGGTGGATATGTAAAGGTAGAAGGGTTGGTCCTCTTTAGGTGCGGTAAGAACAGGTGGAGAAAGAATGTATTCTTTGAGTGAATCAAAGGCTTTTTGACAGTCTTTATTCCACTTAAAAGATGTGTCTTTCTTTAAAATATGGTGAAAAGGTTGACATCTATTTGATAATTGAGAGATGAGGTGACAGATGGAATAGAGCTTCCCTTGCTAGCTGCATAGTTGCTTAAGGTAGGTTAGAGGAGGCATCTCAAGGATTGTTCTTTGGCAGGGTCTACTATGATTCCTTAAAGGGAGATGATAAAGCCAAGAAGCTTTCCAGAAAGGACCCCAAAAATACATTTCTTGGGGATAAGTCTGACGTGGAAATGGATTAGGTGATCAAAGATGATTGTGAGAACAATTAGATGATCCTTGTGATGTTTAGATTTCCCAAGGAGATCATCTACGTAGTCCTCTATGATTTTATGGATTAGGTCATGAAAGATGTAGGTCATCACACACTAGTACCTAGGTTGCTCCAGCATTATTCAAACTAAATGGCATGACCCTATAACAAAAGGTTCTCTATGGGGTGATGAAAGAAGTTTTATGATGATCCTTAGGGGCAATCAAGATTTGATTATATCTTGAGAAACTATCCATTAGAGATAACATTTTGTGGCCATCTATAAGATCAACAAGTTGGTCGATGCTAGGCAAAGGGAAGTCATCCTTTGCGCAAGCAAGGTTAAGGTCATGAAATTTGATATAGAGGTGAAGTCCCCCTGTGGGTTTGGTAATGGGAATGATGTTAGAAACCCATTGAGGATAATCGATGGGTTGGATGAAATTGATAGACAAGAGACACTGAAGCTCTTCTTTGACTAGAAGGGCAATACAAGGGTACATCATGTGAAGCTTTTGCCAAACAGGCTTAACATCAGGATTGGTGACAATGTTGTGGAGGGTTGTGGAAGGGTTAATTCTGGGCATACCCTGATAAGACCAAACAAATGTTATGCTACGGTCATGAAGGAAAGAAGGGTAATATTTTTACTTTGTGAAATCTAAGGATCGACCAATCTTGACAATGTAAGGGTTATCCTGAGTACATAAGTTGACATCAATGGTGGATTTGTTTAACATGGTTTGGTTCTCAAGAGGAAAAGATTTTTGGATAGAAGAATCCCCTGCATCGAGGTACGTAAGAATGGAATCATCATCTTAATGTTGGATGGTGTTGATGGTAGGAGAATCATTTTCTACCATTTTAAGATGGATGAGAGGAAGGGTTTTAGTTCGGTCATCCTTTTGATAGGTCAGGGGGCCCAAACTAACAATATTGATCCTAATAAAAGTTCGAAGGGGTGATATCAAAATCTTTTAACTTTGAAGGAGATGGGGTTGGTGAGGAAGGGATATCCTCGTCGATGGAGGTGATGGGTTTAGGTGAGGTGGGTTCTTCTGGTGGTATGAACCCAATGCTAAATAACTCATAAGGTTTTTGGGTTTTGATGGAAGGTAACTCATGAGCTCCATGCTCATACCAACTTAGGCTAAATCCCTTCTAGGTGAAGCTGTGAAGGTATAGTTTGGAAAATGTTGATTTGTCAAGATAAGAGAAGTCAGAGGTGAATGGCTAGGTGATAGAGGTATTAGTTGAAGCAAGAAGTGGATGATCAAGTCCCCCATAGATTAAGTTGGTTTGATGGTTGGGAGGCCTGAAAGGGATAATGGTTCTGATGTTGGGGTCATAACTAGGATCATGGGTGAGGTTCCCATACTCTTGAGGAGTAGGGAAAGTATCCAAGGCTAAAAGATGATACTCCCCAAGTGAGAGATGTTGGAACGTGGGTTCCAAGCGGTCTTCTACGGGAATCTAAGAAAAGGGATAGATGAGCTAGTTGAAGCTTCATCGATGGTAGGGATGGAGATGTTACTAATTTTGGTTGGTGAGGGGTGTTGTTGTTGGTTGGTGGTGAGGTGGATGAAAGAGGAAAAAGAACGTCGTTGGGTCAATATATCATGTTGCACGATACAAAAAGACTAGGTTAAACTCTTATGCTGATAACTTGACCTTCATTCTCAATTTTGACACATTAGTGTATGGTAGATGGGACACAACTCATGGCATGGATCTAAGGGCATCTAAGTAAGACATTGTATTAGAAATCGCCCTCTATAACATAAAAGAGTTCTATAATTATGTGAGGTCCTAAACAGATGTGGAGGATGATTGTCCCCAAGGTAGTGGCCATAGTATCGTTTAAAGGAGTGGAATATCACTGTAGTTTTTAACATGATATTTTTAGGTAATTTAAGTTGATCATAAGCATGAGAGGAGATAATGTCAATACTAACTCCTCCATCAATCATCACCCTTTTGATGTGGGTTTGATTGATGTATGTAGTAATTAAGAGGGGAGGATTATGATCTTCATAATGGACATAAGGTATTTCTGAATCCTGGAAGGTGACAAAGGTAGAAAGTTAAAGAGCTCCGATAAAATATACAAGAGGTTGAGGATCTTATGGTTGAACCTCTATGGATTGTAGGGTCTCTATCAATGCCTGATGATGATGGGGTGAGGTGTTGATTAGTTTATAAAGGTTCATCTTCACCAATGTCTGGTGAAGTTATTTTAACACCACTCGCTAGATGGATTCAAAAGGGTTGGAGGAAGAGGTACCCAAAATATATATTTTGGGTTTTGGAGAAGGTAAAGGTAAAGGTAAGGGTGTTTAATTTCAGTTGGAAGGTCGAGGGGTCTGTTGGGTGAATATTTTGTTGTCAACTAACTGAAGACAAAATGGTTATATCAACCACAGCGTAATGAGATAAATCTCTCCTCTCAGCAAGGGGAGGCTCCCTATAAACTATCACAATCTTAACATATACTAAATACTAACTCAGGGGTGAGATTATATCATCCACTTCTCTTTTTTCAGAAATGATGTTCACGAAACAAAAGGAAAACTTCTTGAGTAATAACTGAATCCACAAGAAACCCACAAAAGCACAAAGTCTTTCGTTGCTTCTTTCACTAATTTATGACTTATATCACAGTAAAATGAGGTGCAGCCCAAAGTCTTCACCGAAAACTACAATAGAGCATATGATTACAAAAGATAAAGGTAGTTCAAAGCCTTTCCAATATCCCTCATTCTAAGACACTAAAACACAAACTAAAGACTATTATGGTAGCACAAAGTCTCTATAATCAGCTTCGAAACATCTCTCAAATTATTTTCACTCGCTCTATTTATTTGATCAGATGGATAAGATAATATTTAAGAAAAGGACATAAGAACAATTTCCTACATAACACAAGTTATTTCAACACAAAGTTTGAAAGGTCACTTGCTTTCTCATTCACCTGATAAAATTTGATTAACAATATGAGCTCAAAGTCTCAAAAATGCCTTTCAATTTGGGCAAAGTTTTGCTTCCAATAATTGAGAGATCCCTCCCCCTTCAAAAATGAGAGATTACAATATATAGCATCCAAAAGAAAGACTTGGACCCTTCTTTCCACAAATGGCCCATGCTGCCTTGAATGCCTTGGAAAGAGGAAGTCATGTGAAGGGGCCATGCTGGAGTAGATTACCAACCTTGACTTTGGCATTTAAATCATATCAAATGTCTCTTCAAAAGCTTGTTAATACTTGTTCAATACTTATCTACTAACCTGATTAGCCAAGGAATGATTATGAATAGATCAATACTTGTTCCCCACAACTTATCTTCTTCTCTTACTCCTCCTTGCTTCCTTTCTTTTATTTTGCCTTCTTCCTTCCTCCTTCACCTATCTCCTTATCCTTTGGTGTGTCCCCCTTTCCATTCCAATAACACTTATTTTCATCCTTCAACGACCACATTAAATGCCTTCTATAGACTTTTATTTCTAAGGAGGCTCATGGGATGAAATTCCAAGTTTGTAGTTGAATGCATTTAATTTATAAAAGAGTCTAATTAGAAAACAAACTCTTTTATCCATGTGGTAAAACATTTTCAACCAAAATCATTTAATGCCTCCTTTTAGATGGTCATGCACGTCCAACGCTAAGTTGGAGTCCTTTAAAACCTACAAGAGCTATTAGACTGATTTTATATTATTATTATTTTTATTTTTAAATAATTATTTATGGTCTAAAGATATGTTGAACATCTCACTAATCATGCAACCATAAACTAATATTTTAAGTATTGCATAAATGGAAATCGTATTTAATTTAGTGTACTAAGTTCATGCACACACTCATCCTGACTTGGTTGATTAAATAAAGCTAGAGTACCGAAAGAGGGTCGGTCAGAAAAAAGGTAAGAACTACAACTAACCTGTCAATGGAATTCCTGAGGCATACTCAATTCACTAAATCAACACATACTCTTTCTTGTTTCCCAACACCTTTTCTATCCCAACTCTCTTTGATGACACCCTCCCTCTTGTAGGGCCGAAACAACACGTGTTGCAAATACACACTAAGACAAGACCCGCTAAATAGTTAATAAAATCCAAATATATTATTAATTATGCAAGCACAATAAATGCTAAGATACAAAGCATTAATGCATTATTACATCACTAACAAACATGTTTGCTTACCCTGTGCAACTCAATGTGAAATTTACGTTAGATCCATCTACATATCATTACCATTTTAAATCCCATAATAATATAATGCATAATAATAGTCATTTTAAGAATGTAGTTATTCATTTCCACAATGGATACAAGTACTCAAATAGTAAATAAACATCACAAGTTTTGTTAGGTTGTGGAGCTAAAAGCTTCAACCTTTGCAAACTGAGGAACAGATGGTTGCTGAGTTCTACAGGAACCGGCGTCGGCAGCAGGACCGACGTCGGCAGAGACCAGTGCAGAAGGCCACCGGCGACGGTAGGAAGTCGGCCGACGTTGGCAGAACCAGACTAGCAGGGACCGGCGTCGGTCGCCTGTGTGTTCCCGAAGTGTTCGTTTCACGGACAGTTAGTTAAGTGAATGATGAGTTTGCATGTTAAGACCAGCCAGAGTCTTGGGCTGCGAGGATAATTGTCTAAATTAAGAGTCTAAGTTATTGTTTGAGTTAGGGATCTATTTATAGACCCATTGGCATGTATTGTTTAAGGCATGAGATAGAAAGGAAGAGTTCCTTCTAGTTGTAAGATCTGTGAGTTGCAGGTTGTTGCAAGCTCATTGGGGATCTACATGTAAGTTTGGTCTTTGAATTGCAGGTTGCAGGTTCATGAGAGATCAGCTTGAAGTGCTATAGAGTGCTTGGTGTACCGGCAGGGTTATTACTGACTGGTTGGTGAGGTGAACACCAATTCTGTGTGTGAGTTGGTTGTTGGGACCGTTTTTTGTGTAGGAGAGTGTGTGTGAGAAGAATTACTGTACACTTGAGGTGTGGCGAATCTCTGTAAGGTGAAAGAGTGTGGCGGCTCTTTGATGTATTCTTTTCTGTATAGTGTTAATACAAGATAGTGTATTGTCTCTCATATTCTGTGCTATTGGTGAATTCTAGTTACTTGTGTTTCTGGTTATTTCCGCATATTCAATTGCTTATATTTGGTAATTATACTGTGCTCTTTCTGAGGAGCAAGATCCTAACGGGTGGAATTAGAACAGGTGTGTTTGTTCTTGGATTTATCTTCCACCCCTCTCTCCCAACAAGTTTACCTAGATAAGTTTACGTGGCACACCACGTTGACATGAGTAAGTAATTATTATACACACATAAAAATGGGATATGACAAAGGGGGGGAAATGTAATCACCTAAAAGTGGTATTTGGATGTTAAGAGTGTTACTTGAGATAACCTATTCCTAGCTTAGCCCTAAACCTATTCTAGAGCCTTCTATCACACTTTTCCAACATTTGTGTGGACCATAGATGTCCCTAGTCAGCTAAAACACAACCTCAAACCTTCATTCCCTGATCCTGGCACTTCGTGCCCAACAACCTACCAACTAGACATTAACACCACATTAAGGACACTAGAGCCACATGATACTAGTGTCCCCAACATGATGCTAGTGTCCCTTACACTAACTCTTTCCAATGGATATATTCTTAAACGTTTAACCCTTTTAAGGCTAAGCACATTTTACTATCTGCACAAGCTACGAAACACTATAAATACAAGACTCTTAGACTATATTCACTAGATGGAAAAAACATGCAAAATACTTATTTAAACAAGAAACAAGTTGAGCAAAATCAAGGTTATTAATCCCTATCTATCCTACTTCTACATACTACCATCTACAACTGCCTTAAGCCCATATTTTCAAGATTTTCAATCTCAAGCACACTCAAGGCATTCAAGATCACTATCATTCTAAGATCACTTGCACTTTCACCAACACTTAGGTGGGGAGAACTACATCGGGCATGATCCCTCTTTGGAGTATTGCTATGGAGGGAACTCTCTTCACAATGGGGTTTTGAGGATGTCCAGCCTATCCTACTAATGAACACACATTTTTAGCTCATGCTATAATTGTAAGGAGGATTAAGGTTTGCATCATAAATCAACTATTATAGGCATAATATGGAGTTTCAAACTTCCTGCATGCAAGAACATAACTCAAAAACACAAGCGTAGGTGCACCCAAAATTTAGGAATAGTCTTGCACAAAGGACACTAGCGCCATTTTTAGGACACTAGAGCTACATGATGCTAAGTGTGGAGTTACTATCTAGGAGAAGATCTAACTTAGGGATCCTATAGATGACACTCAGACCTATCCATAACCCAATTTTTAGAACTCAAATCTTTTGCATAAGGTGTTTTCCAGATAAGTCTCTATTTGTACATATTTATTACTATTTTTTAGAAAGTCAAAACAAGTCAAAATTTGTAACAAATAAATGGTTATTTGTTGCATATTATTTCACTTATTTAGACTACTAAGCCCTTTAATCAAACATAGGATTTACATAGCTAAACCCTAAAAAGGTTAAAACATTTAGCATATTATGACATGTATGAGTAGAGTTAGAGATGTTTGAATTATCAACATTTTGCAAAGAATCATTGTGTTGAGCTTGAAATGTAAAAGAAAGTGATAAAATAATTTCATCTACTTTAGTTTGTATATTGGTAAAGGGTGTAGTATCATATGTACATGCTTTTTCAACTTTCACTGAGAAGGATAAAGAAGATGCATTACTCTTTTCTATATTAATTGAATCATATGAAAGTAGGTTTCATTTATTGCACTTATATTGGTTTAATTTGAATTAGGAGGTAGAAAACATGGTTGAAAAGTTAGGGTCACATTGGAACAAAGCACTACCAACAAAATGTTACTTTGGCATTATATTATTAGTTTAATTTTGAGAAGTAGGAGAAGAGGGAGAGGAAAGAGAAGAAGATGCATATGTTTTAATCTCATCAACACTTTGATTGTCATGCTCATAGTAATCATCATATCCATCATTACAAAAATAATCATTGTCATCATTATAAATGAAATCGTTATCATGTGCTAATGTGTAATCTTGAAAATTTATCCATTCATTCTTATAATCATGAGAAAAGGTTATAAATTCATCAATCGGGTGAGGGGCAAGAGGTTTCTTAGATGTCATTTTGAACTTGCCAAAGAAGATAATGTAAACAATGAATAACAAACACATAATAGGTAGAATGTAGTCTAGCATAGGTATATGTGCAACTATGGGAAATATTTAGCCCAATGTATAGAAAAAATCAAGATTGTATTTGAAACTCTAAAGGCTAGTGTTTGGATGTATAGGGACCTAGTATGTTGATCTAGGGTTTTGAAGGGTTTGTTGGCAAAAAATTAAATTGTATTAAATTAATGAAACCCTAATAAATGATTGATTTGGATAAGTTAGGTTGTGTATAAATTAGAATTATATAACCCTAATTTAGTGCACAATAATGTATAATTTAAACCCTAAGATGAAAATAGGGTTTTAAGCAATATTCAAAGTAAGTCAGATTCATCAAATGTTTTAATTGTTTAAGACTTGGTACATGTAAATCCTAGGCTGTCAAAGGGATGAGTATGATAAATCAGGGTGTATAATATGCAATAAATACAACCATTTATTTGTAAAATATTGATCTAATTTGATATTTCTAAAAATAAGAATGAATGACATAAATAAATTCTTAACTGGAAACTGCTTGAAATGAAGGATATGAAAACTAAAAATTGGTACAAGAGTAGGTCTGAGTGTTGCAAACAAGGTCTAGGTGAAAAAAATCTTCCTAGACAATAGTGCCATACCTTGGACAATAGCACTATGGCACTAATTTCCACTTTTGGTGCTAATTCCTCTATGTAGGGATTGATCTGCACTTCCAGTAGCAACTGTGCTTGAGTCTACCAAGCCTATCCTTGTGCAAATAAAACCCTATTTCATTGTTTGTGCTTTGTTTTCATTGATTATTCTCCAAAACCTAATGAATACCTACACACATGAAACAACAACAAGATCAAATGCAAATGGGAGGAAAAACTAGGTTGTGGGATATTATGATCATGCGAGACAGAACCCCTGTTGTCCTGGCCACTACCTACATTAGCCCTAATGATAAGGTTCTCAGATTGCATGTAGTTCTCCCTTAGGGAACGTGCATAATCAATGTGCATGGTATGCAAGAATGACTTTTGTTCAGGCCCTTCTTTGATCAAGCATGCAAATCTATATGTGATAGTTGAGTAGTATGCAATGTGCTAAGCTGTACTATTGACTGATTTTATGTAATTGTATGCCAAGATAGTAACTGTTAGATGTAAAATCCTTGTGAGGATATTTATATAGAAAGAAGTTTCATTTGAATGTAAGACCCTTGTTTATTGGCCAACAAGACATAAAATCACAAGAGAAGGCTCAAGGAAGGGTTAGGACCCAAAACACGATGAGAAAATGACCATTGGACACTAGAGTTATGATGCTAATGTCCACTCATGATGCTAATGTCCTGAGGTCACAAAATTGAATAAAGACTAGGTAGAACAGTTTAGGGTGGTCCTGTGACTAGGAAGGGATGACATAGGACTATAGGGGGTGCATTAAATAGATAAAATAAGATATAAGAAAGACCAAAAGACCCCATATGACCATGCAAATAAGAGTCACATAAATCACTAAGACATACATGTGAAAGAGCAACAAAAGACATAGTACTTGTGGTTGCTTGACCAAATTAGGGTGTATATAAATAACATAAACCCTCCATTCAATCCTTCATTTTCTATTACTAAGTGATAAGTTAACAGGGTTGCAAAGAAGTATATTAGTTTCCTAAATATTTGTGTAAAATTATGGAAAAGTGAGTGAGGATCTTGGAGCTTTGAAAGATCACAAAATTAGACTTAGAAATTCATAGTTGGACACAAATGACAACATCGTCACACTACTAGTAGAGTGCACTTTGAAAATCCGTCTTGGGTTTTGTTCACCTCATATTATGGACATGTTTTCTAATATTTGTTTCTAATGATTATCCTGAATTCATAATAAACTAGATATTCTTATTTAAACCCCTTCTTGTTATTTATTATTGATTATAAGAAATTATTTATATGCAATTCGGTTTGATTTACTATTTTATTGAATTAAATTTGATTAAACCTAAATTTACATTATGTATAGGTAGATGTGTTATATTGTGATGTAATTTGACATATATTTGTCTATCCATAACACACACTGAAAGGCAACTCCTCCTTATACGTCGTGTTGCCTTTAGTGCAACTTTGACATGAGGAAATAAACTTCACAATTACCTTTCATATTGATTGATGATATACTTGTAAGAGATTAAGAGCCAAAATCCAATGTGCAAAATTCATCATTATGTTGTCAAAGAATAAATGAAAATTTTAGAATTGTAGAAACAATTCCAAGATGTTCGAAAGAGACATATCTTATTTAAAATAATAAGATATATATTTAGAAGTAATTCCAAAATACATTAAAGAGGCGTATCCAACTTAACTCACAACTATATCAATTAAATATGAATAATTGAGTATCATGTTTTGCTAAATTCTATCACTTTTTGAATAATTTCAAATATTTATTTTTAAATTAATTTATCTTAATAATTACAAATATATATAATAATAATTATTTTATATTTAAAGAGACCAATATGAAATAGTCAACCTTTATGACTCCAACTTGAAACAAAATTAAATGATTTTAATTACGTCCACGAGACCGAACAGTCAAAGGGACCACCAATTACACTGAGTGCTACAACCAATCAAAGATTCCTAAGATCCAAGGTATCTTTTAGAACGTTGCTCTGCCTCTTGTTGAATTGAGTTAGCTTCTCTCCCAAATTTTTAAATATTTTTTCCTTAAATACCTCTACCATGCAACTAACTCCTAAAATTTATACATGTTTGGCTCGTATGTTCGCGTATTGAGGACATTCAAGGATGAAGTGCTCCTCCATTTCAATCGCCCCTGTAATGCAACAAACACAAACCCTCTCGTTCCACTACTCCTTAGGGGTTGTCCATCTCCTTGTCTGACATCAGAGTCTATGAGAGTTAGTTCTTAATTGAGCAATGAGGATCTTTTCCCTCTAACTGATTTCAAACCCTATATGTGCTTTTTCATTATGTTCGTAGTTCAGATTGAACATTGAGATATAATGTTGTATTTTCTTGTTTGTCTCCTCCCTCCACATTACCATTTTGAATTTTTCATTCACATAGTTTTTTATGTCTTTATTACAATTTGGACATTTAGTTAGGTTGATATCCCATCTATTCATCCACCTGTAATTCTGCCTCATCCAGGGGTTTTTCCTCCTATGCAACTCTTCTTATCTTGATGCCCTAGGCCATCTGTTAGACTTCATGTTTTCCATTTTTTTCAACATAATAACCTAGTCATAGTGGTTGCCTCTAGAGGGAAAGTACTTGTTTCGGCAAGAATGATTTCATATGGGGCCGAGTCCTTGATTCTAAGTTTGTTTGTGATTAGCTATTTTTGAATCTTTTCTATTTGCTTCCATTTTAAGCTCATTGTTCCACTAGCCCACATCTCACAACAATATAATACCACTGGTGTGACAAGTAACCCAAATAAGACCCTAGTGGTCTTCCAGTCCCATAACTCTGCATTCCTACATCTGTTCTAAAGCACATAGAAATCTCTCCATCTGCCTTGTATTCTTTTCATTCTGTAAGTGTCCCATCTAAGTTTGTTGTGAAAGTTGAGGTCGAGATACTTGTATTCTAACACCACTTCAGAGACCCTCTTGCAAACTGAAAATTGAGGTGTTGTGCCTTCTTTTTCATTGAAAAAATAATAATTTTGGTTTTCTCAGTGTTTGCCTGCATCCCTACTTCTTTACAAAAGAGATATAGAACTCAAAGATTATCTCTTAAATCTTGGATTGTCGTTGCCATTAGGATGAAGTCATCGACATAAAGCTAAAGTTTTACCACATAGTTAGTCAAGTATACCCCCTCTCCCTTGAATTTGTTTAGCTAATCCTCTAGCTTATCAATGTAAAGCCCAAATAAAGTTGGGGATAGAGGGCAACCTTGTTTGACGCCGATGTCACTACCAAAACATTTGGACAACCTTGTTTGAGTTTTGATTTTAGCCTTGACTTGCTCATACAATATATGAATTGATACCCTATAGTGCATTAAAACCTCTAATTCCTCGATTCTGGCCCCTAATTTACTCTTTGGAACTTTGTCAAATGCTCTTTTGAAGTTTATGAAACAACAATATGCATCTTCTTTTTTATCCCACACCTTTTCAACTAGATGTCTACGCCTGTCACAATGATCAATAGTAGAGTGTTTGGGCCTAAATCCTACTTGTCCCTTTGCCCACTTGTCTTTTTTTCTCACCCAACTACTAATTCTATGTTCTATCATATTCCCAAATAGCTTTGCAAAGAGCAGATTGACCATGATAGTTTGATAATTTGAGGGGTTGTTCACATCTCCACTCTTAAACAAGGGTATGATTAATCTTGTTGTCCATTTTGTCAAAAATCCCTTCTAGATGACCTCATTGAAGATTTCTTTGATTTTAGGTGCTATGAGATATGCCCCCCATCTTAAATGTTCTACTTGTAAATTGTTTGTCTTGTGCTTTACTTGTTACTAGCTTTTTAATCCCTTGTATGGTGTTTTATGTCATGAAAAGCTCTTTATTGACACTAATTTTGGGAGGTGCATCTTGTTCACTTTCACACTCATATAGTTGCTTTGAATATTCCAACCACTACCCTAATTTACTCTAATTCCTCCATTCTGGCCCCTAATTTACTCTTTGGAACTTTGTCAAATGCTTTTTTGAAGTCTATGAAGCAACAATATGCATCTTCTTTTTTATCCCACACCTTTTCAACTAGATTTCTACGCATGTCACAATGATCAATAGTAGAGTGTTTGGGCCTAAATCCTACTTGTCCCTTTGCCCACTTGTCTTTTTTTTTCACCCAACTACTAATTCTATGTTCTATCATATTCCCAAATAGCTTTGCAAAGAGCAGATTGACCATGATAGTTTGATAATTAGAGGGGTTGTTCACATCTCCACTCTTAAACAAGGGTATGATTAATCTTGTTGTCCACTTTGTCAAAAATCCCTTCTAGATGACCTCATTGAAGATTTATTTGATTTTAGATGCTATGAGATATGCCCCCCATCTTAAATGTTCTACTTGTAAATTATTTGTCTTGTGCTTTACTTGTTACTAGCTTTTTAATCCCTTGTATGGTGTTTTATGTCATGAAAAGCTCTTTATTGACACTAATTTTGGGAGGTGCATCTTGTTCACTTTCACACTCATATAGTTGTTTTGAATATTCCAACCACTACCCTACTATTATGTTGTTTTTGACTTGTCTTTTTTCTTTGTGAAGTTCCCTAAAAAAAATATTTGGTTCATGTTTTCCTAAGTAAATCAACACTTTCCTCCAAGTTCTAGTATACTTTGCTTTCTTTTCCCTTACCATTTGCTCATATTCATTTTGGTTTGCTTTTGTTCTACCTTTTGGTTCTTTTAGTAGTCTCTGTGATCCCTTGTATTCTTCATCATACCATGGATTAGTCGAGAAACTATTTCTCCCCTTATTTTTAGTTTTAGCTCTCTTGCATGTTTTTAGTGCATCTTGAATGGTGCTCATTAGCCTCTCACTTTTTGTGTATTCTGTGTCATTGTTATGTGCTAATTTCTTTCTTCCTTCTTGCATCTTGCTTTTTAGTGCTGCTCTAAAGATTTACCAATGTTCCTCTGTCAAGAGAATGTTTCCTGTAGGTGACAACTTACTTTGGTTGACCTCGGTGTGCTCATCTCGATGATTGTCTCTTTTTAATTGGTGTTTCACAAAAATTGAGTTGTGATCTGATTTAAGTTCTATGCAAGTTTCTTCTACTTCTAGCTCTTCAATTCTAGGTAAAGAATTTTGGGATCATGTAACATAATCAATTATAGTTTGCCCTTTGTGTGTATTGCATGTGTAGTTTCCTAATTTTCACCATTTGCTCATGCCATTACAAATGATTAAGTTATGTATACTGCATAAACATAGCAGTTCTTCTCCAAAGTGCGTGATAGCCCCATGTCTATCACCTGAAGACCTGTTCCATTGCTAATTTTTTTCTTCTACCATCCAAAGAGGATTTATGTCTAACTCATTTGTTTGTTGTTCTTGTATTGAAGTATCTTGTTAACAAGATCTCATCAGTCTTACTATACGCTGAGATGTCCCTTTTTAGAGACGTGTAAAGTAACATGCAACTATGCTAATGTTTGTGTCATTTTCTATGATTCTTATCCATATGTACTGTTTATTCTCATTGTGTTTTTTTATTTTGATACTTCTACCCCATGATTTCTTTACTAACACCATTATGCCTCCATACCCTTTGCCACTTTATGTTGCTTTATTCCAAACTATTGCCTTTGTGTACCCTTCAAAATCCAGTGTATTGCATCCATCATGCTCATGCGTTTCAGTCAAAATGATTATGTCCCTAGCCTTTACTATGGGCCCTATCCCAGGTTCTCTTCTCCAAGGGTAGCCTCTACAATTCTAGCATACCATTCTAAGTTGTTCCTAGGGGGGCCATATTCCCTATTTGCTTTGAGTTTGTTGGGCTATGATATAGGCTTTCCCATTATTTATGTATGCCCATTTCCCTTCATTTTTTGCTGCCTTCACTTTTTCCCATTCCTTATTTCTCTCTTCTAGTTGAATAAAAGTTAAGTCTTTATCTATGTAGTAGTGTGAGCCTTTCAGCATGCTCTTGTTTCTTAGTATTCTTGTTTTGTCCTCAAAGTTCATCAATGTGACCCGGATATGCCTCTCCCTTCCCCCTCTCAACTTACCAATTCTACTTGCTTGTCTGACCTGGCCCTTCCATTGTAATTGGTCTGCAAAGAAGTCCCTTGTTAAGCTGCTTGTATTTTCATGTTCTCCATAGTCTCTTAGCCCTTTGATAATTATACTTGATAATTTATCATGATGCTCTCGTTCTCCTATCATTTGATTTTTGACTTGTCTTTCTATCAACTCCTTTTGCTCACCTCTTGGTTCCTTTACTATTTGTGCCCATGTTTTAGCCTCTTCTAATTTATTTCTTAGCTCATTCTCTTTCACTTCCATGCTCCACAGTGCTTCTTGGACTTCTTTTATTTGTGTTGTGTTTACCTTCATCTCCTCTACCTTGCTGCTTCTTGGAGTGTGAATGGTTTGTTTGAGAGCTTGCCATTCATGCTGCCCAATATTCACAAGATTTTGAAGCTTTGCTACTTGCACTTTACGCATGTTGTTGTCCTCTTCTAGCCTTTGTTTGGCACTTAACACCTCTTCAAATTTAGTATCTTTTATTTTCTCTCTTTGTTCCATATTTTCTAGTCTCTCTTTCAGACTCATTAGCTCTTGCACATAGAGCTTTGGTGACCAAATAAGCAGAGTCGTTGTAGGGCTATACATTTCCTCGCTGTCCTGAATTTCTTCTCAGTGACCATTGTCTTCGATGTTATGTGTTCTCTTATTTCCTGTTTTGTTTTTCTTATTGCCTTTTACCCTTGTTCCTTTGCCCACTTGACATTTTCGATCCAAAATGCACAAGGCAAGTGGTTGTTCTTTATGGTCAGCATGCTTTTGCTTATTTGGTGTCTCCCTTGTTTTTATTCCTTTTTTCTGTATCTTTATAGTTCATATCCTTGCTCGAGCTTGTTGATGTCTTACGATCTCCCAATACTGCTTTGCATTGACATATATTAATTACGGTACCACTTTTGAGTTCTTTGTAGTTGGATTTGATGACGAGTTGGCATTTTGAGGGAGCCCTATCTTCATCAGATAGATAATTCCTCGTGCTCCGTTAACTTGGTCTGTTCCAGCATTCTGTCCATTGATAGGATTTCTATGTAGGTATGTATTAATCATATGGAATTCTGTATAACATGTTACTGCTATACTTATTTCTGATTGAGCTACATTTCCAAATAATGGGATTTGATGTTCTCTGACCACAACTTGCATTTTGTTATCCACTTCTGACTTGACATTCTCTAATAAAAGATTTATTTTTTCTATATCTCCCATTTATTTATCCTTGCTCCACTACAAACCTACTATTGACTTTTGATAACCCCTGGACCCACTAAAATTTAGTTAAATTGATCTTACTAAAATTTTGTGAACTTGGATTCAGTTAAATATCCAAACCCTAGGTAAATATCTTACTATTGATAAGTTGAAATGGTAAAACCCAAATTCTTCCCGGCACACCCCGTTCTCAAACTTAGTTACAAATATTTGTTAGGTAGTATGTATCACTTCGCTAGTAACCCTTTGTTTATTGTTTGGAAAAAGATACCCTCACTTGTCTCCCGTCCATTCAACTCGTAAAGGTCGGAATGTACCAAAATCGTCTTGAAAGGAACTATATCCTCTAAAATAATGTGAAAGTAAAATGCGGTTTGACTGCCGTTCAAATTTAATCTCGGCACTCGGCAGGGTACATTTTCGACGCCGTGGGAATCGAAGTCTTGTCCTAATCTTAAAAAATTAAAGCAAAACACCGCAGGGGGTAGGGGGCAGAGATGCTAGTGTCCTAACATGACCACCTGCTTTAAATTTCATATAAGTAACAAAATCTTCATATGACCTCAGAATTAAGACGCACAGAATCTGAGGCCCGGCGATCTTTTACCATTTCATATGGCTGTAGCAGCAACCTAGTGTACACAGTCATACGTTACAGAAGAAATTTAGAAAGCCGTGCTTCTAACCGCGTGTGCACGATCAGCTCTCGACGGAAGGGCCAAAGACTTCTGCCACTTCCACATTTCGTCTCATTCACTCATAAAATCGTGTCCAGCAGACTCTACGAGTTTCGAAAACGCTGGTTTGATCGGGATAAAATTTCTCTTAGATCTAGGGATAGGGTTACAAACTACGATGGAAATGGGCGTTTTCTTCTGCTGGCGCTGTTAACTAGATAAGCAGGGTGTTTGAAAAGAGGGCCGTGTCTCTAGGGAGAAGAATGGGGGGAGTAACTTCTTCCATGGCCGCGAAATTCGCATTCTTTCCGCCAAACCCAGCGTCGTACAAGATAACGGTGGACGAGGAGAGAGGGCGATTGATAATGACGGACGTCCCGCCGCGGGAGAATGTGGAAGTGTTGAAGCTGCCGACGAGGAGAGGTCAGGAGATAGTAGCAATGTATGTCAGGAATCCTCTGGCCTCCTTGACTCTCTTATATTCCCATGGGAATGCTGCCGATTTGGGCCAGATGTACGAACTCTTTGTCGAACTCAGCGTTCACCTTCGCGTTAATCTTATGGGGTTTGTACCGCGTCCTACTTAACGATCTCGGTGTCTCAAATTAGATTTTATCGTAATGCCTTAAATCAAGATTTTTTTCATGCGTTTTCTGTCAGGCTGCTATATTTTGCCAGATCCATTTCATTGTTTTCTTTGTTTTAGAGATAAGTTTTCTTCCTTGATTTTCTCGTTTATGCATCCGAGGTCCGATTCATCTCCCGGATCCTGTCCCAGATTAAATAACGTAAATTGTAATGGCAGGAACTCCAGTGTGACTTTTGACTATTGAAAGTTTTTTTTTGTTGCAATACGCCGCTAATTACATGTTGCATATATGTGCCCTGAAAATTTTTACTTTATCGTTGATTTACAGATCTATGTTTTTGCATTTGCTTGAACCCTGTAATTTCTATTTTTAAAATGGATTTAAAAAAATAAAAAATAGAAATTTCAGTGACAAATGGTCTAAATAAAAAAGATTTGAGATGATGTTTTTTTAAACCCACAAAGGAGCCAGTTAATAGTTATGATGCTACTAGAAGGTAAAACCTCACTCAGGGATGGTACTAAGTGACTAAAGTCCTTATAAGGAATAAACTAAGACACCAAAAGATGAATTAGTGATCTAAAACGAAGAGTTTTACCAATATTTTTATAAATGGTGGAGCTAGGTTCAGTGTTTCTGGACATTTCTTGATGAATACCATCATATGCAAGGTTCTGACTGCTTTCCTTTAACAGGGTGTGTTACACCAATTTTTTTTCTTAGATTTTCTTCAATAGGTCATCATTAGTTTATTCAATACTTGAAAATCTCACTCAGGTTTTGAACAGGAATGTTACCATTGCCCTTCAATCCAAATGGATGTCTGAGCATTTAATGTTTCTGTTTCGGTGATCCCAAATGGGATAAGTGAATGAATCTAGGCATCATTTCGTTTACGCTGCTTTGATTTCTATAAGCAATTGCACTCAGGTTGTATAAGTGCCTTTTTTCTTAATTTGTTGTTTTACTGCACAAGAATGTCAAATCTTCTGATGGTCAATACCGGCTTTGCTAATACTGCTTCATGTTTTGAATATTTCCTCATGTTTCTTCAAATCTTCGATATCATGTGGCTGCTTTGTTATCGCCTGCATTCTCTTATGATGTGACATAATAGTGGACATGTATGAATAATGCTACAAGTGCTTAGAAAAGGGTGCTTATCATTCCTTAGGTTGGTTTTGATTCAGATTTTCCTCTCAGTATTGTAAGCTGTGTTTGTTATTCTCACTGTGGCTGTGATTGGGTCTTAGTATTTAACAAAATTCAGGGATGCTCACTATGCATTTTGAATTTATGTCTATTCATAGCCATGTGTAATTTGCCAAATCTAATGGAAAGGATATTTTAGTCAATTAAAGCTTGTAACTGCTCCTTTGATCCGATTCGTCATTCACATAAGCATGCCACTGCCACAATCAATTATATAGATCTGTGTGGATATTTACAATGTAGGCATCATGGGCAATCTCTGCAATTTTTTTGCATTGATTTTTTTATTTGTTTCCTCTATTTTTCTGCACTATCAGTTTACTTCTGATTAACATGTCCAAGGGCTGCCAAAAAACAGTGGTGCACAGTTCAGAGTATATATTATATCTACTTTTATTCAGCATGCTACTTGACGGGTTTTGATAAGCTGTCTTGTATAATGTTAATATTGCTATATCTATAATTCACAATCCTCACTTGTATACTGCAGGGATGACTCCATCTAGAGTGCAGTCATTTAGCTCCCTATTGCTGCAGCTGATTGGGGTATCTGATTTCTTGTTCTTCTGCTTCTTGTACTTACACGCTCAATATCTAGTAATGATAACCTTTTGTTTCTTTCGTGTCCCTTCACAGTTCTTCACTATTTGCTTGATTCCCAGTAAAGCTGACAGGCCTTCTATCTACTGTGGTCAGTCAATATATGTTATGGGTATCTTTAACTACTTCCCCATGGTCCTAGAGTCATATTGGTGCTTTGATGCCAGGTTGTGGATCTGAATGCACAAATGAGATTAATCAACCAATAATTAACAAGCATCCATTAAATATGAAACATTATGCACAAGATAATATAGAATGATAATAATGATAGAGCACAGATCCAGATAAAAGTGTGTGGAAGCACAGCTTCTGTTCAAGGGTTGCCCAATTCAAGAAGGGATGCAACTCTTCAAACTGAAATACCCAATAATATCCCAGCAGGGATATCCAATTATGGATGTTTCAACCATGGCGCTTTCCAATGTTGCAGAGTGTCTTCCATATGTAGTAGTTCATTCTTAGCCTTGCTTAACCAATGAGCTGACTGATATGCTGATAGATTAACTTTGCTTAGCCCATGATCAGGCTATCAGATTTATTGAGTACATAAAATTCAATAATGAATGGATGGGCTGAGAAGATTGGAGGCCATGAGATATCAAAACAAATGCCAACAATGATTTTAAGGAGCTTGATGAACTAGGAGATGCAGAGATGTACAGTGGTGCTCAATAATATCTAATGTGCAAATATAATGATTGCCAAAAGGAGACATTATGACACATCTCTTAAAACACAATCGGAAGGGTGTGTATGCAGCAGGCCTAGATCAGCATTTAGAAAAGTGAACTGCATACTACATACAGGTTGAGGGAGTGCCGTTAACATGATTTACCTACCATCGAAGAGAAACAACATGTAAGAAAACTATGCATTTTCAGAAAGTGGCTGCATTTCAGAAGTTGTTAGTTAATGTTTTACTTTGGAATGTAACAAGAGCTCACAGATCAGTCATGTTAAAATCATTCAGACGATATGTATCTTGGATAAAATGACAGATTTTACAGTTAGTATAAGCTCCTTATCCTATTAAGGTCTCAAATAGACTACTATCTTATATCGCCAATGAGTTGACATGGCAGCTGTATTTCCAAAACAGTTGGATTTTGGTACCATGGCTGGTGTGGCAGTGGTCTTTCCTTTGAGTTTTCCTGAAAAATTATAAGGTCATGTTATAAGCACATGTCCAAGGTAGGGATACCTGCATTTCATTATTGATAACCTTCCTAGATTTACTTGTATCAATTGGCTTAGAGTTATGTGATATCATATCAGTGCATGCATATTATGATAATTATTGCAGGACCATGGTAGAGTTTCCTTGTTTAAAAATAAACATTTCTTCTCTGTTCTCAGTTGAATTGTATGCTATTTGTATTAATAGCAAAGGTGTTTTGCTTCCAGACTTTGGAATAATAAAAGTTCCGGGTGCTGCTTTTTGCAGGTATGACTATTCTGGTTATGGTCAGTCTAGTGGAAAGGTGAGACTCTTGTAATAAATAAATGGGATTATTGTTTCGGTTTTTTGGATGATATCTGATATATTTTAAAGTTCAAGCTAAAATTTAAATGTCATTGTTCTGGTTTTGATATGATATGACATTTCTTTGTGCTCTGTAACAGCCAAGCGAGCACAATACTTATGCCGATATTGAAGCTGCCTATAGATGTCTTGAAGAGCAATATGGAGCAAAGGAGGAGGACATTATTCTGTATGGCCAGTCTGTTGGAAGTGGCCCAACTTTGGATTTGGCTGCACGGTTACCTCGTCTGAGAGCAGTTGTCCTGCACAGCCCAATACTTTCTGGTTTACGTGTTATGTACCCAGTAAAGCGGACATACTGGTTTGACATCTACAAGGTAATAATTATTGTATGTTTTCTCCACACAAAATGTCATTCTAATTCAATGTGGCTTTTACGGATGCTAGACATAATGCTGACCAGGTACTCGCTTTGATGTTCATGTGCAGAATATTGATAAAATCTCTCTTGTGAATTGCCCTGTACTCATCATGCATGTGAGTATTTACCTTATTCTGTTTTCAAGTGTTAATGTTCATCTGAAAGTTCTTGATGGTTTGGCCATTTCCAAGTTATGGCTGATTTTTCTAGAGGTTGATGATTGCCTCTAAGCTTTTCTTTTGCTTTAAATTTTTATTACGGGCTGCTTGATGCATATTCTTGTGTAGATTCAAGTTTAATCAATTCTTTCATTGTCTGCGAACATCTAAAACTAAAAGGAATGAAATTTTAATCTTGAGAAATTTTCAACTAGGAATTTTTATGGTTATTGACATATAGGAATACAGAATGTTAGGATAGGTTATAACGAGCACTACATATACATACATTGTGTGGCAGAAGACCTAAGACCATACATTGTGTGGTAGAAGACCTAAGACCATACATTGTGTGGTAGAAGACCTAAGACCATACAATATGATGGACAAGTTTCTTTTCATATTTGGAACATCGACACTCTATATTATCTCATAAAGGATCAGTTTGGTATGATTTCCTTACAAGGCAGGTTTGCATGCATTAATGTGTGTGTATCACAGAAGCAGCTGCTTGTGTTTGTGTATATTCACATAGTATGCCCAAAAGATGATTGTATGCAGGTACTTGGATTCAAAATGGGTAGTAGCGTACTGTGGTTCTTAGGATGCCCTTGGAATGTATTCAGCATGCTTTATTATCTGCATGAAGCACCAGCCCAAGCACTCCTTTCATTTCAGTCAACCATCAAACTGTATTTCAACTATATATTGTCTACTTACTATATTCATATCAAATATTTAGGTTCAGAGATGGACCATATTCAAGCCAACCAATATTTTTCTAAAAGTTACTTGTTCTTAGTTATGAGTACAAAATCATTCCATTCATGATCAGAGGAAATTGACAACTAGTTATTAGGATACGTGGTTCGGGTAACAGGTAACTTTATCTGCTTGCTAATGATATATCATTCCTGAAGCCAACTTGTTTTACTAGGGAACGAACTTTTGATCTCCCAAGGACTTTTATCCAGGCAACTATGGACTATGGGCAAACCAATTCTAAGGATATACTGGGGAACCTATCCTGTGTGTCTCAAAAGAACAAAATATACTTGAGAGATTTATGCTTTTAACTATACATAAATTCAAAAGTAGGCAGAAATGGAGAAATTTAATATTAATTTCACTCTCTTCTGCACCCTAAAATCAAAAGAGAAGTCAACAACTGATCTGGATCCCAGATGATATCTAGGGGACAACACCCTAAATGAGAATATAGATGTGTTGTATGTGTGTGCGGAAGCAATATAAATGAACTACTCTGATATGAACATTCAGATAGAAACGTGCAGGAAAGATAATAGAACTGAAACAAAAAAGCATATTAATCTGTGTGTTTTGTATATGAAATCCTCTGGAGAAAGATTTATGGCTGTCTATCTTCCTAGGCTATGTCTGTGCTCTGAGATGTATACTATCTGATTGCTATCTAATGCTATCTAATGCTACATACATGTATACATATATTACAAAACCGCAAAGCATCAAATAATAGTTTTGGAAGTCAAAATAATTGAGCTTCCATGTTTGATTTTGAACGTTCTGACAAGATGAGCTGAACGTCGGCAAATTAATGGTTGAAAAAATCGTTGCTGGGCATTTGGGTGACCCTGCACCCCAGGGGACTCTGCTCCCCAGCCTTGCAAGGGGAACCCCTTGACTCATATTAGGGGCTCCACCCTAATTGGAACAGAGGCAGCAGTGCTTTTGGCACATTGAGGTATTGCACGGTGTGATTTGACCTTGGCAGCCCTGAGAAAGCCATCACGAAGGCCACATAAGTTTTGGCATGTGTATGGATGGTACTATGTCCGTTCTACCCATAACATGTTGTGCTACTATATAAGTGTATGTGGCGTCTGGTGGAGATGGATTATTGATCTTGGAAGTATTGGGAACATATGGATGTAATTCTGGGCTACTGCAGACCATTGAACATGATCTGCAATTGCTGCAATCTGTGAGAATGGGATTGGCAGTTTCACTTGGACTGCTTTTGGAGATTCCTCTGGGATCAACAACAGGGCTTGGTTGAGCAACACAATCTGAAAGGAAAAATAGAGAAGCATCAAAGGAGAAAAGAGTTGAGTGGGGCATTCTGCAAAGAGGAAATAGTAGGTTTCCACTCAGCTGGAAATAGAGGAGCCAATGATTAGAAAAGAAGAGTAAAAAGTCATTATACTGTACAAGCACATAACAGAAGGATGAATTTGAGAAAAGAGAAAAGAAGAGAACTTGGTTAAGCCAAAAACCAATTTTAAGAGCAACGCTCAAAGACTGATCTAAAAATTTGAAATACCATATCCTTTAAAGTAGAAATAAAAACCATTGAATATAAAGAAACTATAAGCATTTACTATTTTGACTTTGTTGGAAATAAGGAATGGAAACAATACATTCATAGATGGCTTCCATACTATTCTATCCTCATTGAAAATTAATAAAAATGTAGAAAGGAACTACTGGGTTAGGATGGATTCCCATTGCATATTTTGTATAACATATAACTTTCAGTGGCAATTGTGTGAGTGAGGGCACATTTGTTGAGAATCCTTAATATGTCCATGCAGCAAATGTGGAAAGTCTTGTATGGTGATGGTTTGCTACCTTTGATGGTTGCAAATATATTGTCATCTTTCAAATAAGTTGAAAATCTTGGCATACATGATTGATAGCCAATGTGGTGATTATTCTGACAGGTCAACCCAAGCATACTCTTCAGCTATTTCTGTTTATGGACCTCAAGTGAATAATCAAAAGAGGTATACACGTTCTCTTCCTTTTTTGATTGATAACTCAAGTTGAGAGGAGACTGTCATCTTCATACCAAGGTTTCTTTCCATGCATGCTCGTTCTGGAATGTGATCTATTTAACTTACTTTGCGGAGGTGATCCATGCATGATTGATGAAAACAAAATAAGCTTTCCTTGTTATGAAAAGCTTTATTATTTGTATGATCTTGGAAATCAAGAAGAAAGTTTGAATTGGAAAACTAACGTTGTCACGAAGGAATTTGTGAATGGTTGATGGGTTTTCCATTTCCACTGGCGGAATAAACAAATATAATGGATGGGTTTTCCATTTCCATTTCCATTTCCATTTCCATTTCCACTTATAGTATCATGTTGATAGCTTAAAGGGACCCCTGAAAGGTCCTACATTGGAAAGTCATACTTTCAACCATTATTTGATGCTTCTAGGAACCTGTGAAAGGATTATTGGAGGTTCTCCTAGAATGCAGTGATTCCTAAAAGTTTACAAGTTCTTCTTTTTGTAGATGCAGATTTGAACATTAGGCAGTGGATACATAATTTTTTTTCTAAATGTGAGAGCCAAGAATCAGAAGATTTTCCTTATAAGTTATAACAAATGAAAAAAAAAGTAAATCCCAGTAAGCAAGCTTGCTGATTTTTAACATGGAAGTATGAATAATACATTTTCATGCCTTGTATCATAAAAACAATTGCATGGGAAATTGAAGGGTTTCAATATTTTTAGCACCTAGCTAACTGTAAGACAAGGGTATTCTGAGATTTGGTCTATGGGAGAAGCTATTCTTCGTAATGGCAATCTTGGTCAGTAGCGATTCTCTGCTTTGTAGGTCTTCTCCTTTGCCTGTTTTCTGCCGGAAAAGCATTTTCCATGTCTGCTGATTGCGGGAGTTTCTGGAACTGATTTTCATTTTATATAACAAAGAACAGGAAAAGCTCAATCAATAAAATGTCATCCATTCATAAAATATTGTGTTTGTGTAATTTGAATTTTTTAATAATGCACTTACATAATTCAATGTCTTGACTAATCTTTATAGACCTGTCAACATTTAATTTCATTAAAATAATAGGAAAGTAATATATTTTGAGTTATATCAAATAATATACTTATACGATTTTATTGTCTTCTTAATATACTTATCTATGAACATGTTACATTATAAGTTAATTAAAATAAAAATAGCATTCATATATTGTGAGTTATTTTATACAGTGTGCTTATATATATATTTGAAAACCAGAAGAAAAATGATAATATTGAATGATATTATTCAAAAAATACATTTTAGCCTGTAGCATTTCCAGTTCATGACTACATATAACAATTGAATAATTGAGTGAAACTAGGTAGCCTGAAGCAGGACACTACCTACATAATGGCCTTCCAACATGATACTGCAAGTTTTTAGAACTAAAATAACATGAAAAACTATATGAACATTGAAGACCATATAAAACTATGTCTAACCCCAAGTTTAAAATCCACTATGATCTCAAAGTAATAGCAGGTAATTAATGTTTTGGCCAAACACAGGCCATAATCCTAGTAATAACAAAAGACGAAAAACTATCATCAATCTGCCAGGGGCACTGCCCCCTGAAATCTTCAATATCAAGCACTGGCATTGTTTAGTGGAGCAGCAGGACCAACACCAACAACGTATTCCTAATGTAGTTTGAGTATGGAACGGAAACCCACATCAGCCATAATCTATGGCCGCTTATCATTAATCAGATCTTCCATTATTGGGTTTGTAATAAGTCCGTATTTAAAATTGAAGATTGCCTCTCTGGAGCTGAACCCCCTGCTAAAAAATCATAGAAGCACTTGAAGGGTTGATGGACCTCTAGGTCAACAACCTATCCTCGATACCAAAGATATCTGCATCACGGACGAAGTTATTAAGAGTATCCATATCCTTGCCCCGCTTTTTCCTCACTTCAGAATTCTGCTGAACAGTAAGGGTTTCAATTTGATCTTACTGAGCCTCAACCATCTTTTTTAATTCCACAAAATCACTTTGCGATTAAGAAAAGTGGCTCTTATGAACAGACAAAAAATCTTACTTTGATGAGTTTTGAGAAGACAAAGCAACAGGATTCCTTACAGGGAAAGTGTCAGGGGGCAGATGTATAGGATTCCCTGAAGAAATAGGCACATCTTTTCCCTCTAGCACCGTGAAAAAGGAAGGGCACCTGATGTTTCATTTCAGACACATCTTTAGTAATGAGGGCTACATTCTCAGCAGTAGTTTCTTTAACAGTTTGATCCCTAGAACAAAGATCACCTGTGAACCAATTCTTGTTGACATCATTCATCATTATTGTAAATTGTATACTTAGGATCTATGATGCAGCGAAATCCCCCTCCAAACGCACCCGCCTCCGCCCCCCCCCCCCCGCCCCCAGGTTTTTGGTACAGAAATGCTCCAGAAATACGTTGAAAGTGTACTGGAAACATCTAGGACATTTTCGTGATGCACTCGAGCGTTTTACGCTGTTTTTGGGTTTCCAAAAACATTTTAAAGTAAAAATAAATAAAGGTAAAATAATTAAACAAAAACCCTAATCTTCTACCTAAAAGCTATAAAAAGACACTCAAGGCAAAGTTAAAACACACACACTCAACTTTGCTTGTAAACAAGAGCAAGGAAAAATTTAGGAGGCAGCTGTTGCCATTACAAGGAGGAGGAGCGAGCTTGGAGGCAGCCATTGCGACTAGGAGGAGCTGGAGGCAGCCATTGCGACAATGAGAAGTTTGGAGGCAGCCATTGCGACAAGGAGGAGCTGGAGGCAGCCATTGCGACAATGAGAAGTTTGGAGGCAGCCATTGCGACAAGGAGAATCTGGAGGCAGCCATTGCGACAATGAGAAGTTTGGAGGCAGGCATTGCTGTTTTTAATAGTTTTTTCTCATTTCTAATTTATAAACTCCTAAATTATTTAAAAATTAAATGTTTTCAAAATTTATTATTTGGAGGCAGCCATTGCTGTTTTTAATAGTTTTTTCTCATTTCTAATTTATGAACTCCTAAATTATTCAAAAATTAAATATTTTCAAATTTTTTTATTTCATTGAACATTCTATTCTTGTTTTTTTAAATTAATTTAATAATGCAATAATATTTAAATTTTTTAAACATCCTAGGGTTTAGTTTCTTTTATTGAAGTCTAACTTTTGCGTATGCTCTTCTCTTTGCGTGTAACACGATTTGGAGAAACAAAAACATGGTTAGCGATTATATTTTTTTCTTTTTTGAAATTTATATTTAATTTTCTTTTGGCTGTTTTTAAAAATTTGAACTTTGTGTAGCTCTCACCTCCCACCATTTAGGTGATCTTAGTGGTAAACAAAATATTAGGATAATAGGGTTTATTTTTATTTAGTAAATCTGATTCTAACTTCTACTTATGCTTTTCTCTTGCGCATAATGCAATTTGGAGAAATAGAAACATGGTTAGAAATTTTAAAGTTTTCCATAAAGCTTTAAAAATTTATTCTTTCAAGCTTTGTTTATTGTTTTTTAAACATCCTAACTTTGTGCATGCTCTCACCTTGCACCGTTTAGGTGATCTTGGTAATCAAAAACATATTAAGATATCCATAGCATCAAGTTTGGCTTCAGGGAGAGGGCACGATGAAGCAAACCGGGAAGAATATCCATGTGAAAACATTTTGGTTCCCGTGAAAATGATCTTGCTTTTCCTCTTTGGAGAAATGTGAGAGTGGTGAAGAACATTATTGGTGGAGGCTCTCATATTTGGGTATGCAATGATTGCCATGTGACATAAATCCTCACATACTAGAGCCAAAACCCATTTAACCGGGTTTGGAGGATCGGGGATTAAAAAGTGTGACAAAATTTCAAAGGCAAAAATGGCGGAGTACATGAAAGAGCAAGAACAAATTGTTTTAAGAGGTCGCTCTAGAACAATTCTTTTGCAAAGAAGGCCTTCAGGAAGACCACGCACACTTTCTTTTCCAAACCATCATATCATTTAAACTCAAGCTTACCCACTTGAAACAGCAAGGGATGATGAGATAGAGACCACATCATGAAAAAATAGGAGTTTTTAAAAAAACCTTTCAATATTGAGAAGAGGGACATTGGTGAGGAGTTCGTTGCTCGATGCATTTATGCATGCGGGCTGCCCTTTAATGTGTCGAGGTTAGCTTATTGATAGCAAATGTTGAAAGCTGTCTATGAAGCTTCACAAGGGTACAAAGGCCCTAATTATGAGAAGGTCCGAGCCACACTCTTAGACAGGGTCCCATGGAGGGGCTTGCTGTTCCCATTTTTAAGGAGCAGGTGGCTCTATGAAAAATGAAAGATATGGAAACAATAAATTTTGGAATCTATGCTTAAAATCAATGAGTAACAAGTTTTTAGGGGGAAAGTTTGAGTGGGTGGGAAAAAGGAGGGGCTGGAAGTTTTCCACATCTATTGCTATTTTGTAGCAAAGTGTTTTACCAAATGTAAATTAATGAATGGACAAATGTCATTTAAAATTTTATTGTAAATAAAAATAAAATAATTTCAACTATTATTTCCTAAAAAATTGCAGCATACACTCAAGAATTTTACACCATGGGACCACATTTACTACATATGCTCCTAAAATTATTCAGTAGTACCCACTAAAAAAACCTAGGAGCCCCCCTTCCATGGGACTACTTCCTTAGCGAAGGAAGTGGAACATATTCAAACTTCTTTGCAGCCAATTAGAGATTTGTGAAAGGATTTAGGAGTGTATTATTTCAGGGGGATGGAATGATGCTTGAAATAGACTCTTGATAAATGTTTTTGCAGTATGCCTTAAAGTGGCAATGTTCCTAAAAGCTATTGATTGTGAGGGCCAAGAGAAGGATGATCAATTTATTGTTGACATTTTGATAGAGACTATTGAGTTGGTGGGCTTCCAACATGTTGTCCAAGTCATCATGGACAATGCAAAAAATTGTAGAAATGGGTTGATTGTAGAGAGGAGATACGAACACATATTTTGGACGCTTTGTGTAGTCCACTCCCTTAATTTGATGATGTAAAAGATTGTCAAAATCTCATGAATAGAGCAAATTTATGCAGAGGTTGATGACATTTGGATGCTTGTCACAAATCATCACGTCCCAGGGTTTCTCGAGGTTGGAGTTGTTGAAGGTAAGAGAACAAATTCTTAATTTTTAAGTTCTAACTTTTAAAATTCTATGATAAAAAATTTGAATTTAATTTCAAAAGTTTTAATTTCTTTTTATAGGTTGTTGAGACGACATTTGCCTCTTACAAACTGGTCTTGAGACGAGATTTGCCTCTTACCAACTCGTCTTGAGACGACTTGTGAAGGTAAGAGATGCATTAAGCAGTATGATGATCAACAATGTTTGGACTGTGTGGAGGCAAACAAACTCTGAAAGAGCCCATAAGATACCGATTTAGATTTATTTCCCATGTTGGGAGGTGGGATAGTGGTATCCTTCGATATTATTTTTCCAACTGAATTCTTGTTGCTCGGCTCTTTGATGATTATTGTTGGGCCAAAGTTGAGTACTTGCTCAATTTTATAGAGTCTATTCTATCCATGATCCAATATATAGATATAGATGCAACTTGCATGAGAGAAATTTATGATGGAATTGACTCCATGCAAAGTATGAGAGATCATACAAAAGAAGAGCAAGATCTAAAAAAATGTTTTATAATGAAGTGAAGAGTGTGGTTATGAAGTGGTGGAATAAAATGACCACTCCATTGCATCTGTTCTCAATCCAAAGTATTATAGCAATGAAATGCTTCGACTACCTAAAAGGAAGCCACCTATGATGACTTAGAAGTTGCAAATGGAATCAGGGCAACAGTCAAAAGATGTTTTTATGATCCATCCATAGTGTGGTCTGCAATGAAATGATAATGTTTGTAGTGCTTCAAAAGGTAGCGTGGAAGGAATTGAGGCTCTTTTTGATAAGTGCAACATGAGTCCAATCAAGTGGTGGTATGTACATCTCCATGATGACAAGTACTTACGGCTTATGTCGATCAAAATTCTTTCACAGGTACAAAATTAAATCGAAAATTTTATTAAGTTATTAGCACATTTTTGTGCATTGTTGCTAATTTGAAATTTTTAACAAGTAACAACCTCTTTCCGTGACAGGGGGCTAGTAATTCTTCAATAGAGTAGAATTAAAATACGTATACCTTTATCTACAACTAAACAAAACAAGTTGGCATCCAAGAATGTTGAGGATTTGGTATTTGTGCATTCCAATTTGCACCTCTTGTCACATATTCGAGGACTATATCCGAGGGCCTAACAAACTTTGGGATATGCATCCAGAGACTACAGACTTGGATGCTTCCACAACTACTGTCGCTCAACTTTCACTACTCGGTGTCAATGATGACAATCAAGGGAGTTATGCACAAGGGTGGAGAGTGGAGCTAGTGGGAGTGGCATTCATGATTATGAGGACAATCAAGATGATTTATTCGATATTTGATTGTATATTTTGTCTCTCTTTGAACTTTGAAGTAATAAATGAATGAATACTATATATTTTTAAGTGTTTTTTTTTAAAATTTTAAAGCCTGGTAAACTTTTTAACGTGATCGGCGGCACTGGCTAAACTCGCCTAATACCGGTACCACGGGGCGGGGGGAGACTAGAACATGAGACCAGCAGAGCCGCAACGGAAATACTTAGCCAACCCAGCTAGGGCCCCCGCCCTATATATTTTTAAGTGTTTTACTAAGTACACACATACATATATTAATAATATATAGTACAGACATTTCCATGGCGTTTTCAAATCAAGGGTTCTTGAAAATCCGCATTTTTGCGTTTAAGAAATGTATTTGTTTTTGTTTCCATTACAAATCTACAAGAGGAACTTGAGTGGCATAAAAAGATTCATAGGAGAAGCCCTACCGAGTTTTTCAACTTGTGTTAAAAATCTCTTCCCCTGAGCTGGAATTTCATTATAATGCTGGTCAGCCCTTAGAACATGTTTCTACTTAGCATCAAACCCCTGAGTTTTTGATGGGTGGCTTTAGATGGGGTGGAGCCTGATTTGGAACTTTTCGTCACCATTTTGATAGCTTTCAAATTACAAAAAAAACCACACAAAAAACTTGTTTTCCAGCAGCTAAAATAGCTGAAAACTTCATCACATCTAAACAGATATATGGAATGGGACTACACGAAAAAAATCACTAACCTTCATCAAATCACTAACCTTTGGTAAAGAGAGCTCTGAACGACTCCTTGAAGAGAGGTGGGTAGGAAAAGGGTCTGCAACTTGCTTCTCTGAAAGCCACGAAACCATCTAAGGTTGGCCTCCACCAACAGGAATGAAAAAGGTCACCACCCATCTCAAGGCCAAGTGCATTTGGTAGGGAAGCATCAAGTAGACAATATTCTTTCCTTTGCTAAAAAATTGCTGCAGTCATGAACGGAAGCAAGAAATCACCCGAGAAGAGAGAGATGCCTCCAAATTACCAATTGAAAGCCATTATCAGAGTTGTGATTGACATAGGGGATAGCTTGCAAGAGCATTGATGTCATAAATCATTGTTACAGCTCAATATGAATCGTCTACCAGTAGGACATGGATCTTCCCATAAATTTTATGATGTCAATTCTACCCTTGTGTATGAGGGGAAAATATTTGTTTATAGTTTTGAAGCCAAAATTAAAAAAAGGCCCTACATACATGGAAAGAGAGCTACGCGATATGAGTCTTGTTGCTTTTCATTATTTATGATTATTGCTCTGAGCATTCGAGATTCATCCATTTCCAATCCAGAATGAATTTCCTCATCAAGATTCAATACGGTTGCCACTTTGGCCAGATCAAATATCCAATGACTCTCTTGAGGGGCATTGGAAATTATAATTTCCTTAAGGTAGATAAGAGCTTATGATTCTCCTTAACTGCCTTCCTTAAGGTTTCTTTCCTTAATTCCTTATTTTCCACATGACTCAAATTGAGATTAGAGGCCAAAATTTGTAAGTACATTTTCACAGTTATACTCGTCATGCTATTCTCCCTCCCAATAACAATCCCCGCTAAATGCCATAAACTTCAACAAGGTAATTAGTGGTTATACCAAGTCGTTTAACCCTAAATTTTAAATGTGTGAGGATACTTAGGGTTAAGAATATAGAAATGATTCAACACAAGGTTGTTAAACAGATCTATAGCAGGCCAATTAATTTGCAAACTCAGATAAATAATATTCTGAATTTATAATATTGAGATATGCCAAAAATAGAAAGTACAACTATGATTAATATTGCAATAAATTTGGAACAAGAGTACTTCATTGGTTTACTGTGCAAGTGTAGATTTGGGTTGAAACAAGTTAGCAGTGGACTAGATTAGGGTCCTGGATCAATCGTTAGATTATGGAATTTTGCACTCTATGGCCTTGGACGCTTGTGTTGGATCTAGATGTTGGTGTTTGAGTTGGATGCAGGTGTTCAATATGGAATAGTGACTGGATCTGGATGTAACCACTTGGAGCATTCTAGGTTTTTTGTCGCCGTTCTTTTAATGTATACAAATTGTGCACACACGCTGTTGCTCTTCATCAAATGATCAAACCCTAGCTTCTTCACCCTTGGAGTTACTGTGAAAAAAATGGTTTAGTGGGCACATGGTGTAGATTTGTTCCAAGGACCCCTTTGTCAATGGGTGTTGCCTACATAACCAATACTCCAAAGAGAGCTTCAAACTTATGTAGTTCTCCCCTACGTGTTGGCTTGTATGTGCATAAGGATGCAATGTGTGATAAGCAAGTACATAGAGTGACCTAGCTTGTAACTTGACAAACATGGCTCATGGGATGCTCCTTCAATACTTAATACCTACAGGGATATTGCTCCTATGACTGATATGGAAATAGTGATGAATAGGGTAGGTTTGCTCACTTGAATGCTTGATTGAGTGCTTTTTGGTAGGTTGTCTTCTAAGTTCCCGATATTTGCTAGGTGAGGAATGAATGAGGGTTGATTTTGTATGTATAACAATTTCTTTTGAAAATATTTCGTACTATGATCATAAGGATATGTTTCATTTGCAAATTGGATGATTTTTGGGCACTATACATTTAGTTGGAAAAGGGACACCTGCATCGATGTAGGGGTATGGGCAGGACGCAAGTGTTTGAGAAGTTAGAAAATAGGTATAGGTCCAAAATTGTCAGAGAAAAATAATGATTAGGTTTAGAACATTTTACACAGTATAAAAGATTGAACATCAGAATAATAGTGGTCGGACTAAAAGATAAACAATTTGGCACAAAGAGATAGTGAACGCAAGCCTTTTGGCAACATGATAGTCTTAGAACTGAAGGGTGCAACCATGATAGGTATTTGCCAAGTGTACAAGACTGAGGTGTTACACAATTTAGATTTAGAGTCTACATTTGCCTCCACTTTAATTTAGTAATGAAATTGTTAGTTTAAAGAAAAAAAATGTATCTGGGTGTATATAACACACCTTGTCTTTGCATGAGTCCAACTTGAGTGTTTTGCTAGTGACTGATCTGCAACCAAGAGCATGTTACAATATATATAATCAATGCGTATAATCTAAAATTGAAAGAATTTGAAATGTTTGAAAGTAAAAAGAACAGGTTTAGTAGTACCCCTGTGTGTCGGTACAACCATCTTGCCTTTTGGCAATTTGATTTAAAGAGATGCTTTCTTATGGAACCTTGGAGCTAAGATTAAGACAATTTGGAAACTTGCAAGTGCATACATATATATAGGGATTGGAGGACAACATGCCCCCAACCTTGGTGAAAAGGTGAGTTGCCACATGGCCATTGAGCTTATCTCAATTGTGCAACCCAATCATACTTATAACTTGGCGAGTGTGAGTGATCCAATCAAATCGCACTATATATCTGGTGAGGGTGGATGATTTAATCACTCCATCCTATAAATATGGTGAAGTTAGATGATTTAATCATCTAATTTATATATTTGGTAAGATTGAGTGATATAATCAACTCAACTTTGCCAAGAACCAATTATTTCAGTAGATTGGTTCAATAAAAGTCCATAAAAACCCATCTTGGGTATGATAACAGTCCATAGTAGTATTTGAAATCTTGAAACTGATTTGATTTTGCAATTTAAGGTGCACTTTGCATGTCATATGCCACCTTATATATGTGTCAAGCTGAAATCTAGGTATAATAATGGTACCAATGTAAGAATGCTGCCATAAATACGATTTGAATCATATGACTATGAAATTTGTCCAATTTTAAATTTTTTGTAAGTGTGAAGGACATGTGTCCATAACATGCCCCTATTGTAATATGAAACTATGAAAAATGTGGAAGCCATGCCTCTATGACATGCCCCCACTGATATGCCCCCCTTTTGAGGTGAGGGGAAATAGAAACTTGTAGTTACGTTACCTCAAAAGGATAAGATAACTATATAATTTGTGTATGGATCATGTAGCATATGGGAGTAGCACGTCTAAGTAGATATAACATTTGAAGCACTTAAAATGTGATCACATCAAGTCCTAAGATACATGATATAAATCATGACAACATCTAGAGAGTAATAGTACAAGCTCAACAAGCAATCAAACACACACCTAAAAGCACTCAAAAGCAAAACAAAAGTTAATGATCCAAAGAGACCTCATACAAAGGGCATGTTTAAATGCCACACAATTGAAGGGATATGACTTAATCAAATGTCCACAAAACATAGAAAGATATGTTCGAATGTCCACATACAACAAACTAAGACATTCAAATATTGAAATTGACACGCAATCGATGGAGCATATTCAAATACTCAAACAAGCAATACAATGCAAGACAATAGCTTGCGGGGAACAAACTCAAGGAAGTGCAAAAGGAAATGATGGAATCATAAGCAATCAACATAAGCATATCATACCAGCCATTGGATATATGTGTTTGTAAAAAATGTTAAGTACATAGCATATCAAGTACACTGTGAAAGATGTAATCATGGATAGAGGCATGTGTAAGTACATAAGCTCAAATATGATAATGGAAAGTGATCATATAATAATATAACTCGGGTGTATTGTGATCAAAGAAGGGGATGCCCCCAATGTACTGATGATGTCAGTAGAGGGAAGACTCAACATCCGTATGTGCATATATCATGTGCTTTGGTATGCTTGTATGACACTTAAAAGATACGTGAAACATGTGTATATAGAAAGAAATGATGTGCTATCTACTTACACAGAACCAACAACATAGATGGCAAGGAGCTAATAGGATATGAGAATGTTGATTTTTTTTGGATTTTGGATTTTTTGAATTTTTTTGGTATTTTTTGAATATTTGAAAAGAAAAGACTATCCTATGATCTCATCCAAGGGATGGTCATATGTATCTCTCCACTCGGAATTTGGTGCAATAAATTGGGTGGTATTGCCAAGGAGTATATATATGTGTAATATTTGGTACTTTAAGATCTATGATGCTCTACGTTCGTATAATAAGACTTTGTGGTCGTGAGGAAACAATAGAAGGAATGGGGGTTCATGGAGCTCATTGTTGAGTGCATTGTGGTTTCTTTGGAATAGTAGAAATATGAACATGTTTGGTTGCTCTAGGTAACTGAATATGTTGTGTAGTAATAGATGAAGATTCCATGCAATCCATTGTGTATCTTTGACGCAATGCTCTCTCGAGTATGGGCCGCCTAGGAAAGGGATTTGCCTGTTGCTTATCTTTTTGCAGAGGATTAACCTTAGTAGGTTTGATAATTAGTTGTCTTGGAATAAACTTATCTTGTTCAAGTGGATGTTCATATAGAATTCCAAGAACTGTGATTACTCTGTTAGTATGAACATATTTAATACACCCATGCATTGTGGAAGGTACTGCACGAGTTTATGTATCCAAGGTCGTCGCAATAACATATCAAAGACTCCTATGTATGGTATAACTGAGAAGGTAGTGACCACATATGCTGGGGCACCCTGTAAAGGTAAGTCAATCTCACCAAGGACATGTCGTGAAATTCCATTGAATGCTCTGACCACTTTGGTTGAAGGGTGTAAATCATCATGTGTATATCCCAAATGCGTAAGTAATGTCACGGTGTAAACATTTTCGCTAGCACAGGTAACAATCATAACACTGTACAAATTGGTGATCAAGGTATGCTCGCATGAATAATGAATGAAGATCTTAGTTATCATCCCCAATCTCATTGTCATTAAAAATAATAGAAGGCCTCTGAATCATGGGAGGTGTATGCCATGTTTAAGTACCAATAATTGCATTTAATGGGTGTCGTGGTGGAGGATGTGCATTATATGTCATTTGCATTTCAAGTGCCTTCTTAGAATGGTCTTTCAAATGATTGTTAAATATTTTTTGATTTTGGTGATACCCAGGTTGTGAACCTGATTCCTTTGTAGGATCATCAAATATAATATTTTGGTCATCGATAAAGTCTTGGATTTTATGCTTCAAGGTAAAACATTTGTTCGTAGAATGCCCAGGGCCTTGGTGATAGTTACAATAAATATTTGCATCATATCTTTTGGGTAGAGGTCAACTTATATGAACCTCTATAGGACGAGGGAGAGATATGAGGTGATACTCCACAAGCTTTGGAAGTAGTGAAGTTGGAGACTAAGGCAAGTTTGAAAATTGTCTCCTTGGTGCATTGGATAATACAAGTGGATTAGGTTGTTGTGACATTGCATTAACCGTAGCAGTTATTTCCTTTTTAGTTTCTGTAGGTTTCACCTTAAAACTTGGTTTGATAGTAAACTTGATATTGGATGTAGTCGGTGTGTTTGCTACTAAAGTTTGTTCAATGAGATAAGTTTCATTTCACGATCTTAAACAATATGGCATAAGTTGTTATAAGATTTGAACTTTTTGAAAACAATGGATTCATGTAATGGGGCAAGCAATCTTTACTTGAAGATGTCTTGAAGCTATTTATTTGCCATTAGATTGGTCATTTTAGCCAACATTGTATTGTACCTCAAGACATTTTTTGATAGGTTCATGGGTTCCTTGTTTGATGTTTGCAATTTGGGCATAAAAAGCCTTTTTTGTAATGTTGATAGAAAAGTGTGCCAAGAACTGATCTGCAAGAGGTTTGAGTGCCTTTATTAATTGGATTCGTAAATCAAAGGACCATTTTAGAGCATAGTCCTTGAGGCTCCTTGGAAATAGTTAGTCAAAAGTTTATCATTGGAGGCATAAGCAAGGCATGCCACATAGAAAGATTGAAGATGCTGTTCAAGATCACCCTTGCCATCATAAAATATGAACTTAGGTGCAACAAAACTAGTTGGCAAGGGATGCAAAAATATTTTAGGTGCAAGAGGGTTATGCAACACCTCTTGTGAATCAATAGCATAAGATGACTTCACATAATTTTGTTCAATAGTTGTACCTTAGCTTGCAAAAGTTTTATATTTTGAACAAGATCTTGCACATTTTGATCACTAAGGTTTGAAGTTTGAGAAGTCACCAAAGGCGTACCCACAGTTTGAGTTGATATAGGCATTGAAACTAGTAATTGGGTTTAAGTACTAATGTTTCTCATGTAAGATGTAGCAATAGTGGAATTTGTTGCGGGGAACAATGGTGTAAACACATAACCTCTGCCCCCATTAGAAGTATGAAGCGATGATGTGCTCAAGGGGAGGGTTAATGGTATATGTGGATGTTCGATAGCTATATTAGCATGATCAATAGATGCACTTGGTTAGATTATGCTTTTTGCTTTTTTAGTTTCTAATATGGTTCTGAGGATCTCATCAAGATCGTTTGGGTTTTGTTGGATACGTTGTCAAAACATAGCAAGGGCTTGTACTTGCTCTTGATCTATTTGTTCATGTCCATTGTTTGCATTAGATTCATGATTTTTGCGATCAAAAGCATCTTCTGTGATAACCTCTTCAATATGCCATTTAGTTCATGCTTAGCATCTTCATTAGGTATAGGATTGATTACTTCATTAGTTTGAGCCATCTGAGGTGGATATTGAGGAAGCTCCAAGTGTTCAATAGAAACACCAGCTAATCTAGGGCTACGCCTAGGTTGCATACAAATGATAGAGTAAATTTGGGAAAATACAACAATGAAAAACCTCAAATGGTTGAATACTATAGGATAAGTTAGGGTTTGCATAAAGAGACGGGTTCATCAAATGTTTAATTCTAAACTCAGATGTGCGGGGCTATCTAGTGTTAAGAATATAGAAATTAGTAAGCACAAAGGTGATAAACAAATCTATAACATGCCAAATAATTTGCAAACTCAGATGAACAATATGCTGAATTTATAATACTGAGATATGCAAAAAATAGAAAGTACAACTATTGATTGATATTGCAATATATTTGAAACAAGAGTATTTGGTTGGTTTACTATGCAGGTGCAGATCTTCGCTGCAACAAGCTAGAAGGGGTCTGGATTAGGGTCCTGGAACAGTTGTCAAATTTTGGAATTTTGCACTTTGTGGCTTGGATGCTTGCATTGGATTTGGATAGTTATGTCGACGTTGGTGTCTAAGTTGGATGTAGGTGTCTAGTATGGATAGTGATTGGATTTGGATGCAAACACCTGGAGCCTTCTAGGTTTTTTGTCGCCTTTCTTCTGATGTATATATATTATGTGCAAAATAGGCTATCGCTCTTCATCAAATGATCAAACCGTAGTTTTCTTACCCTTGGAGTGTCTGTGGGAAAAATGGGTTAGTGGGCACATGGTGTCGAGCTGCCCCAAGGACCCCTTTGTCAATGGGCATTGCCTACATAGGCAATACTCCGAAGAGGGCCTCAAACTTATGTAGTTCTCCCCTTCGTGTTGTCTTGTTTGTTCATAAGGATGCAATGTGTGATAAACAAGTACATAGAGTGACCTACCTTGAAACTTGACAAATATGGCTCATGGGATACTCCTTCCGTACTTTAGATTTGTGGGGGTATTGCTCCTATGATTGATATGGAAATAGAGACAAATAGGGCAGGTTTGCTCACTTGAATGCTTGATTGAGTGCTTAGTGGAAAAGGGACACATGTGTCGACGTAGATATCTGGGTAGGACGCAAGTTTTTAGGAAGCTAGAAAATAAAGACAGGTCCAAAACTGATAGAGAAGGATAATGATCAAGTTTGGAGCATTTTACACGGTATAATAGGCTTGGTCATTAGGTTAATAGTGGTTGGACTAAGAGATAAGCAATTTAGCACAAAGAGATAGTGAATGTGAACCTTTCGGCAACGGGAAGGTCTTAGAATTGAAGGGGCATCAGCCATGATAGGTATTTGCCAAGTGTACAAGCTTGAGGTGCTATATAATTCAGATTTAGTGTCTACAGTCATCAGCTGAACCAAGACTCAGTCACTCTCCAGTGATTTCGACATAATCCAACCACTCGTGATTGACCTCGGTTGCCTTGAAAGGCACCTTCGTACTTACTTTTGCACGAGGTCTCTAGGGGCAGGTTGTGGTTTCTTTTTTGGAACCCTATCATTGGGTAATATCTATATTTATATTAATTGATTTTGTAATGTTTGTTTAAATTGAGTTCTTTAATATATATTTAAGTTGTATAATATAAGGTATTTTATGTGCTTATATTTTAATGTGTTAATATATAATATTTCTGAAAAATTAGTATTTTGATGATTTTTCAGAACCAAAGTCTCTTAACCTTTCCATAAATTCTAATTTCTAAGCCCTTTCCCACTTCTGCATGAACTCAAATTTCCAAACCTGGTAACTATGCATTTAACGACATGTATGTTTCTCATCTCAACTTTGGCTCTGTTCCATATTAGTCTCCTTAGCATGCATTGGATCTTTTTTATGGCACAGATTTCAAGAATTGAGCAAGTAAAAAGCAGGAATAGAGCACAAGACTGTTTTGATATGGATAGACCTTCCTATTAAGATGGGTCATCTATCAACCCAGCCCAGAACCTTATTTTCGATTTTATCTATAAGAGTAGCCCAGTCTTTATGGTTAAGTCTGTTGTAAGAGATTGGAGTGCCCAAAATAGTCTTTGGTTCATTTGTTGATTTAAATATTTGAACTGGGCTGATTTTCTTTCAGCCTATAAGAACAAATGATATTAGTTTATTTGAGATATGCTGGAATTAATATTTCTGCTAAATGCTTCCAGGGAAGCCTCCAAGGTTTTGTTTAAGATTTTTGCTGAAAGAATTGAAGCTTTTCCCATTAAATGATGCCATCTGCAAACTGAGGATGATTTCACTTTATTTCCAGTTAGTCTCATCTTTTCTTTTTCCTGTTTAAAAATCTTCCAAGTGCTTCAGATAGGATGACTTAAAGGCTGGGAGAGGGGTCATTTTAATCTGATCTCTATTGGTGGAAAGAACTTCATAGGGCCATCAGTTACAAGTGGAAGACACCAAGGCCTTTCAAAGTAGATAGTTCTCCTTTCAATATAATCTAGATAAAAACTAATTCTTAGAAATATAGTTTATAAGAAAAACCAAATCTTAACAATATAGCTTTCAAGAGAAAGTAATGGGCAAGGTCTTTTACCTTGCCAAGTTCCATAAACATGGATTTTGAATATTGTTCTGGAACACTGTGAATTGGTTCTTGAGCTAAAATGATATTCTCTACCAATTAGCAATCCCTCAAATATCCTTTGTTTTTCACAAGTCAAACTCATTTTTCTTTTTTTGCCATTATCTTGGAAATAATTTTATAAGAAGCGTAGCATAAATAAATGGGTCTATTTCTACTGGGTATTTTAGCACTGTTTTCCTTGGGTGAAAGTCAGGAAAGCTCAAATTTAAATTGTTGGCTACTTTGCTTGACTGTTTGATTTCCTCAAATGCTACTAACAAGTTCTTCTGAATAAAAACTTTCGGCTGCCTAAAGGAAATTGGCTTGATAGCCATCTGTACTAGTGGATTCGTACTGATATACACTAGAAAATACTACTTATAATTCAGACACAGACAGGACAATAAAGAATAACATTCTGCTCTGGAGTTTTGATCTCTTAGTATTAAGTCAAGGTACTTTCTTTGGGTTGCATCCCTGTTTATGTGAACATCTGTTAGTCAAGATTATGTGATTAGCGAACACCTTGATGTCTAACAAGATATTTATCTGCTTGAATGGAATTTATATTTTATGATTTTTCCCAAGTAGAGTGGACTTGTGGAAGAACATGGCATTTATATTGCCACTTCTTAACTAAATATGATGTGATCTAAGCTTTGAATTTTCTTATTCCAGAAGATTTTATTTTCTATTGTATTTGGAAATTGGATGTATTCTCGAGTCCCATTGACCTAGTTTTGGGCATTTGTGGACATTAATATAATTTCTTTCTTTCTTTCTTTGAGTGAAATTTCATCAATTATAGGAGAATCTAATATCTTCTGTTCATTAAAATTACCTTCTAGAATGCTTCTACTTTTCTGATCATTCCAACATTTAACTTCCCATCCTTTGAAGCCTGTTCATATTTCTCAAGTCTTAAGATTAATTTTGGTAAAAGAAGCATGTGGAGTGGGAATTTTTCCCATCATCCATCAATTATTTTAATGAAATCACATGGGTTAAATTTGGAATGACATGGATGCTGTTTATTAGAGAGTGAGTTCCAAAACAACACGAGTAGGCCAATCATCAGAACCATAAGTAGAGAGGGCTTTATTGTAAAAATTCTAAAATACATTCAACAAGCCATCTGAGATTAGGAATCTATCCAAATATTTGGCTCTGAATCTTTTTCCTTGTTTCCTTGTCGTTCAAGTGTATGCCCTTTACAGGAGCCAAAATGCATTCAATAAGCCATCTGATATCAGTAATCTATCCAAATATTTGGCTCTGAATCCTTTTCCTTGTTTCCTTGTGTTTATGCCCTTTACATGAAGGTAAGCCAAGCCTTTGTAGTTGTCTATCATATCTGCCATCAAGTCTCTTAATGTGTTGGGGCCTAATGACCTCCTTATAGTAGGATACAATACGGCTTTGAATTTCTCTGCTAGTTTTCCAATTGTAGCGAGAATTCGGCTGTATTCTAGAGATGATGAAATTCCACACGCTTTTGTCTCATTGAAAGTCTGAAGGTATTGGTGGTTTTAAATTAGTATTCGTCCCCATGATTTTTAGGTCAGATTCCCAGTGATCTCTGAGGGGACATACATACCTTTGTCCCACTGAAAGTCTGAAGGTATTGGTCCCCATGAATTTTAGGTCAGATTCCTAGTGATCTCTGAGGGGACATAGATGACATGTGACAGATCCCAGGGTTTAGACATCTGTGGAGGAAGGGGAGTTTAATTCAAGAATGGACAGAGGGGATATAGACATGAGAGATGCTCAAACAGAAATGTGGAAATAAATTCTAGAACGCTGAACAGATAGTCCTGTTGTTTTTTCAGAGATATTTTTACCGATCCAAAGACATTTATGTTTTTCTGAGTTTGTAGTTCTTTAGCAGACCAGAAACAGTTTTGGTGCTCTGACAGATGGATGGTCCAAAAGTGCAGTCAAATACACAGTTTGTTTTTATAGAGTCAGTTCTGAAGAAACTAAGGTAACAGAAACATTTAATTTGTTTATTCTTTTTAGCAGCAGTCCCACTTTTCTGTTTTTATCAGCAAACTTTAATTTATCAGTAGTTTTGCAAAAGAAAAACTGTCTTTTTTAGAAGTGAGAAACCTTGAAAAGACGTCAAATTGGAACGACCTAATTTGATGCAAAGTTAGAGAGACCCAAATTAGCTTAAATATGCCAAAAATAAAAATAAAAAAGTAAATATAATATAGGTCGGCCAAGAGAAACAAAAAAAAATAAAAATAAAATAAAATAAATAAATAAATAAAATTTTACAAAAGAGGAAAATAAAAGCTGAAAAGAAAACAAAAAGATGAAACAAATTAAAAGTTCAAAAAAATAAAAAATAAATAAAACAATTTTTATATTAATAATAAATAAATAAAATGAAATTAAAATAAATTAATAATAATAATAAAATAAAAATAGAATAGAATATATTAAAAAAACCAAAAAACAAAAAAAAAAAACAAAATGAAGATAAATAAAATAAAAATAAAAATAAAAGTAAGAGTAAAATAAAATGAGATAAACTCGTGCAATAAGCGCCTAACAATAATCTTCAAAAAATAATAGCCAAAAAAATAAAAATAAAATAAAAAGGAGAAAGGGAAGGGGTAGGGTTTAACTTTACAATACTTGTGGAACAGAGGCTTCCACCTGTGACTCAACTGCCAACCATTATCACGGTAAAATAAAATGAGGAAGGAGAGGTAAATAATCTTCAAAAAGATTAAGATCTCCTAAGTAAAAATAGAGGGGTCCTGATGCTCTTGAAATTTTTGATGACAAATGAAATGTTGCTTGAAGTTTCAGGGTCAAAAGTACATCACAAGTCTTGTTGTAGGTTGAAAGATAAATACCAGACATCTGATAGAGAGAGGGGTCTTCTATTTGAAGAATATCCTATTTTCTCTCATATTGGAAGAGGAACATTCACTCAGCAATAACTGTTAAGCATATAAGATGTTAGGGGTCAATTGGCTGCCATTGATACAAAGGTAGATGAAGAGGACATGATTATGATTTCTCTGAAAAGCTTATGTTGTTTGAAACATTTGTTGAAACTTTAGACAGACTTAGGAAGATGCTAACATCACCTTTGATAGTTTGTGTAACAAATTTTTACCAAAAGATAGGTGGATGAAACAATTGGGAAAGAATGATGGATCTTCAGAAAATATCTTTGCTACCAAGGTCAAAGGGAACAGGAAGATACAGTTGCAGTTTAAAAAAGAAAACCTCAGGTTGAGGCATCTACCACATGCAAATCTGTCTACAATAATATAAGGTTTTACTTATGTATTAAGATGAATTGCCTAAAGAAACTCTGTAGGAAGATAATATGGTGCTAAAATAATATGAATCAATCCAAGTACAATAATGATATTGCCAATATTGTTGAACAAAAGGTTGAAGTCTGAAGATGATCCCTTGGTTGCTTCTCAGTGTTAGAATGATATTGTATGGTATTTCGAAATTGGGGTCAGTACATACATGTTTGGTTTATAACTTTTGTTGCAGATAATACTTGGGCTGAAAATGCGATCCTGAAGATGATGAATATCCCTTGATTGCTTCTCAGTGTTAGAATGATATTGTATGGTATTGCAAAATTGGGGTCAGTACATACATGATTGGTTTATAACTTTTGTTGCAGATAATATTGGGTCGAAAATGCGATCCTCAGTATTGGAAAAACACATTATGTATGATAAAATTCGTCTGAGACAAAAAATTCCATTTCAGAATGTTTTGTATATTCTTGGCATGATTAAGAATCTATTGTCTATTAGTCAGACCACTAGGCACAGACATTTAGAAGTAACATTTTGTGCAAATTATTGTTTTGGGAAGGATGATTGGTGTAATAAGGTTATAGCCTCTGGTGTTAAGAACGTAATATCAACTGGTTTCATGGCTGACCCTGCCAAACACATGCCTTGGTTGTTGTTGCCAACTATGGCAGGATTTGACACTGGCGTAAAGACCTTTTGAATTTATGGTATCCTTCTACTTTGGAGAAACATAAAAGGGTATAAGGACTACCTCACATATCGGAACATAGAGAGGTTTGTTCAACATGCTTGGTAAGGAAACAATGTTGAAAGACTTTTGAGGAAGGAATGGCTTAGAGAGCGAATCACTATTTGAAGGTAATGTATGGTGATATATGTGAATCCATGAAGGTAACGTCTTTTTCTGGAGCCACATGTTTTCTACTGCATGTTGATGATTATAGAAGGCAAATGCGGGTATGTTTCTTAAAAAAAGTCTGATGTTAGTGGGTTCTTCAAATATTTAAAAGCTGATGTTGAAAATTAAATGAAAAGGAGGATGAAGATTTTTTGAACAGGCAATGAGGATGAATTTGACTCATAGAGGTTTGCTGTTATTTGCAAACAGGAGGGCATACATAGGAAATCCATAGCACCATATACACCTTAGTAAATGCTGAGGTGGAGAGGCGGAATCACATACTTATGAACATGGTGAGGATCGTGTTGAAAGGAAACAAAGTTTTGAATAAATATTGGGTGGAAGCATTTGATAATGTTGTCTGTCTGCTGAATAGAAGCCTTCAAGGCACTTCAAGGCATTACATTTGAGGAGGCATGGACAGAGAGAAAACCAAGGGTAGGTTATTTGAGAATTTTTGGTTCAATGTAATGAAATTACTTCAATATAAATAGAAGATCGGAATACTGAATATATAACTGAGCCACTGTGAGGGGACAACCTCCACAACCTTGTAATAATAAGAATATTATTCACAATATGATGATGTGGGAGAGCCTTGCTCATCCTCATTATAGACATAATTATGTAGTGTCACACCTCTTCATCCTAATTAGGTCGGCTTAAAGAAACATATAAAACTAATAAATGAAAATAGAAAGGTTAAGAGTACCATAAGTTGGCCCGCCCTAACTCAATTACACTTAAGAATATATAATATTAGGGGTGCAACATGCCCTTCCCCTTCAAGCATTACCCTCAACACTTAGCAACTTAGGATGCTTATGCATCAATAGTTTGTCTTCCGATGTACCATCTTCATGTGACATATTGTTCCACTTGATAAAATAGTTGGTGATCACCCTCGTATTTAGCCGCTTTGTGTGGGTCTCAATAATTGCTTCTGGCACCAAGATAATTCTTCCCTTTTCACCAACCTTTGGTAATTTTGTTTGTATTGGAATCTGCTGGTCAATGACTTTCTTCGAACAGGAAACATGAAATAAATGATTTTTTTGCTGATGTGAGTTATTCCAGCTTATGTGCCACATTGCCAATCTTCGTCAGGAATTGATAAGGACAATAATACTCAGATGAAAGTTTGTTATCTTTTTTTTGCCGATTCAAGGAAATTTCTTTTATGGCTACAGCCTTAGAAAAACCCAATCACCCACTTCAATTTTTTTTTTGCTCCATTGTAGGTCACCTTGTTTCAAAATTTCCAATCACCCACTTCAATTTTTTTTTTGCTCCATTGTAGGTCACCTTGTTTCAAAATTTCTTTCACTCCCATGTAGGTCAGCCTATTCTTTCATCCAGTTTGGTGCCATGGACATGTTTTCTATGACACAAATTCTAGGTTGCACTTTCAAGGAGGATGTGATGGAATGTGGGTGGTATCCTTATAATGCCATAAATGAGGACATTTTAGTTGAAGTATGGAAATAAGTGCTATACCACCATGTTACTAGTGGCAACTAATTAGCCTATTGTGCTTGCTTATCAGAGGTAAAACAATGAAGATAGCCCCCCAAACACTTGTTGACCACTTCAGTTTGTCCATCGGATTGAAGGTAATAGGAAGAGCTATGAGTGAGTTGAATACCCAAAAAAGAGAACAAATATGTCAAAACATTACATGTAAATATGGGGTCACAACCACTAACTATAAGCTTTGGTGTCCCATATAGCTTTTGAATGACATCCAGAAGGTGACAAACACTGTACATGCTACAAAACGGTGCGACAAAGCACGACGGGAATACTTTGTGAGTCTATCTACCACCACCATGATGACATTTTTCCCTTTTGATTTGGGTAGTCCCATGATGAAATCCATGGATGCCTCCTCCCACCTCTTGCTAGGAATAAATAGTGGCTGCAAAAGACCAGTGGTTTAAATGGTCTCACCTTTGCTGTACTAACACATCAAATACTTGGCAACAAATGTTTGTACATCACCTTTGAGTCCCTCCTAAAAAAATATGCTGAATCCTATGATATGTTTTCAAGACTCCTAAATGTTCCCCAATCGATGAAGCATGGAGCTCCTTGAGAATCTTATGTTTGGGGCCCAAATTTTTGTAAAGGTATATTCTATCCTTGTACCAAAGGTACTCACTCTTCCATACAAACATATTTGATGTGGTCGGATCATGTTGAAGTTGTTGAATGAGAGTCCATGTATCGGTGCCCTATAGCAATTTTGATCTTGCCTCATCAGCGCAATCTACATGTAGTATGGAAATGACGCACAACAATGCCTCTATGTTTTCATCCCTCCGATAAATTGCATCTGCCACTACATTCTCTTTACCTTTCTTGTAAAAGATCTTGAACTCATACCCCAACATCTTAGTGCTCCATTTGTGATACTTTTCTGAGGATAGCCTTTATTCCAAGAAGTATTTCAGTGTGTCATGATCCGTCTTCACTTTGAAGTGTCTTCTTTGCACATTTGTGTCTTCAAATGTATTTACTATCACAATTAAAACATAATCCTTTTGCCCTTTTCTCTTCAATTTGTTGAGGCGTTATATGTTTAGTTGAGGAAAGGGCTTTGGCAGGGTGTTGCAATCTTTGATGCTAGTGAATGTTTGTCTTCTAGCAGCGAAATTATTTTCCTTGACCTTGCATGACCAAGTAAGATTGGTGGATCAAACAAGCATACCTCATGTTGAATCTGGTCCTTCAGTCCACCCAAAAACAAGTCCTTCAAGTTCTCCTCTGTAACATTCTCCACTCTCAAGGATAGGGTCTGAAATTGTTGAATATAATCCTTGACTATACTAGTTTGTCGTAGCTTGGCTAATTCATTGAAGTAGTTATCCACTAGGATGCTATTGTAGTGCACAACTAGCTCCTCTGTAAAAGTAGACCATGTGATATTGCCATTCTTCTTTTGATCACAAAAGCCAATGGTACCAAATGAATTGATTTGATTCTAAATATAAGGATGCCATCGTAACCTTTTGCTCGCTTGGGGGCTGATGCAGATAAAAAAAATGTTCCATTTCAATGATCCAATTGAGTGGATCCTTGCCTTCAAACTTACACGTCCAAATTGGGAGTGTGTTGAGACCCAAAATTAACATTGGTCGTGGGCTGAGTTGTCCCAATGCTTGAATTAGAAATGGGTTGGTTTCTTAATACATTAGGGATGGTATCACCACTTGTTATTGGAGAATGGTTTTGATGAACTAAACCTTATAATGTGATCAATCTGTTGATAGACATTGTGAGGTCAACCAAAGTTGTATTATTGGTTGCCAAAACGGAGGCAATTTGTTTTGTATATGCTTTCTTAGCCATATCGTTTAGTTCATCTTTGGTCACCATCTGTGCTAATATGTGCTCTCAGATAATATTTATCTACATTGCAAGGAAACAAAAATGGAAACATAGATTTTCAAAAACCCTTGGTTTGAAAACATCATGGACATTGGAAACATCTGTACAATATACTATAAAAATATAAATATATATAAAAACAATGTATAATACTCATTTTTACTCCATAAAACATAAAAACACTTAAAAAATATAGTATTCATGAAAATTCAAGACATTCAACATGTATAAAATTTTACACATTCATGAATCATGTGTTATAGCCTAGGTTTAAACTTCAAAGTGCAAAATGCATATTCAAATGATTATAATCTAGAATAATTCATATATTTTTCTCCTTGAAGCCGCTCCTTGCTTCTAAATTCCTCTTCAAACCAAAATGCTACATTGTGAGTTCTGAGTCCAACTTTATGGGGCTTTGTGCTCACTGGCTCAACGTGCCTTGCATTTCTCCTATGGATAGAATCCTTTTTGATGCAAGCTACTTGTTCTTTACAACTTTTACCGTTTAGCATATTTTTTATTTTCATAATTGTTTTGTTGGATAATGATCTCTAGTTTGGTCTATCTCAAGGTGGTGTATCTCATTTCATCCATGCAATCTCAAGTAATTTTTAATTCACACCTTCTTTCTCCATCAATGATCCACAAATTTAGTGAAGCACTTTTGGTTGGGAATTTCAGGGGTCCATGTAATAGCAAATCCCAACAACGTGGAAGGAAAAATCAGTGCAACTACCAACCAACAATAGATATAAACAATCAATCGAGCAGGATAAACAATGATTGACCATAGTTCATATAAAAATACATGTCTGCAGAAGAAATTGAAAGTATTGTTTGCATGCAACTAGTTGCCACTCACAACAATAATCCATATGTAGATGATTATTATCATTGGGGTGTGCAAATCAAGAAAGCTTGTACTTTAACAAAGCGTATTCTAGAAGACGAGGACTTTTTTCAATGTTTTAGCTGATTTTTTTTGACTTCGTAAATGACTTTTCTGCCAGTAATGCCTTGGAAAACTGCTTGAAAATGCTCAGAAACTACCCGGAAATTCTTGGAAACATGACAAACTTTTCGGACATCTTCGTCATGTTTTTGGGATGTTTTTGTACTTGAAACGTTTCCAAGAAGAAATCAGGGGGCTTGGGATATTTCCCTGCAACATAATTATTTATTTCATCCCTGGTAGTCAAGTCCACTATATCTGCTTTGGAAGCATAATGTTTTTTAAGCCATTCAGATCATTGGTTGTACTTGATAAGTTTGAGTTGGCCTGCAACAATTTTGCCTCCAAGTCATTTGGACTATCTCCCCAAGCCCCACTAGATTCCAACTCTAACTTTGTATCTTCTTTGTTAGGAGTTGTTTTGGGTGTGTTTGTATTTTTGCCTTTGCCTCTAGTTTGTGTCCTTGCCATGATGTTTCTTGATGTCTTAGACCAAACTTTGACCCGATGATTTCAGAGTTTCAAATCCAAAATTTTAAAGAATAAACACCCACTAATTTTACTTGATCTTTCCGAAAATGTAAAAAAATTATAAAAATGGCAACATGTAAATCAATATTATGAAAAAAACTAAATTTGCGATAATGTGGACAAAACTGATTATATAAAGCTAAAAATTGCACTGTAGCTTTGTTGAATGGATCTTTTATGTGCCAAATAAACATTTGCAGAAAACATTGCAACGGTTTGTGAGACGGGATTCTTCAAAATCAAGATTTTATCCAAACTTTTGCCTAAATCGAAGCTCCGATACCACTTGCAATGCAATTATTTCAATATAAATGGAAGAAGAGCATAATACTAAATATATAACTGAGCTACTTCAAGGGGCAATCTCCAAAAACTTACAATAAGAATATAATTTGCAATAAGTTAATGTGGGAGAGCCTTGCTTGACCTTATTTATAGATATAATCAGGTAGAGTTGTGTACACCCCTTCATCCTAATTTTTTGGGCCTACAAAAACATATTAAACAAATAAATGAAAAGATAAAGGTTAAGCATGACATAAGTTGCCCCTCCTAGCCAAGTACACTTAAATATCAGGGGCATAACATTCAATTGCTTATGTCTTTGTTCCATAGAAAAAGAGAATCATGCTACATTCTTGATGTAACAAAACGATGTTTGTTTGTTATAGTGACTGTTCTAAGGCATATAGGATGATTGATTTCTCTACCAATAAGGTAATAACTAGTAGAGATGTTGAAGATAATGGAATTATTTTGCAGTATTTCATATATTTAGCCTAGTTCAGATTCTACATGTTTGATTGGTACTAAAAGAATAACAAACAAGGTGCCTCATGATGACGATAGGGAAGATATGTATCACATTCAAGATGGTGAGGTTGAATTGTTTCCAATTGAGGTTGTTGGCTTGACCAATAGGTTGTTCATGTAAGAATAGACACAAGTGGTACCATGCTACCATAGAAAGATCCAAAGAAGGGTAAGTGCTCTTAAGGCACCACAGGGGGAAAGTGTAAGAGACAAAAGAGGAAAGTGTATGGTTCACTGGAATTTTGATAATAATTCCGCATTTTTTGTCTTTGTTTTGATGGCTAAAATTGCACAGGGGCCTAATTCTTATGATGAAGCAAAGGGGAAAAAAGAATCATAAATGGCTATGTAGGTGGAGTGTGATGTCTTGATGGAAAAAAAACCCAAATTCTTGATTATTTATCATCAAGAAAGAAGCCATTGGGTGTAAATGGGTATAGAAGGTGAAGTACAAGGTTGATGGAGCCTTGGACAAGTACAAGGCAAGGATGGTGGTGAAGGGGATGATGATACCTTTGCAACAATAATAAAGATGGTGATAGTCAGGTTGGTTCTAGCCATTTCATTACAATTTCGCTGGAACATTTACTAGATGGACATGAAGACTGCATTCCTCATTTGAAATTTGGAGGAGGAAGTGCATATGACTAAACCTCTAGGGTTTTAAAGTGTAGGGAAAGAACTTTTTGTTTTAAGTTGCTCAAAGATCTTTATGGTTTGAATCATGCTCCACAAGTGTCGTATATTAAAATCAATCTCTATCTTACTAGAGTTGGGAATAGAATAAATCCTTATGATCCAAATCTACATGTCAAGAGTTCAATTGAATATATAGTTATTTCATTGTCTATGCATTTGACTCAGTCATCACAGGGATCAAGATTGACACAATTTAACAATTATTATCAGATTTGTGCTCTAATTTTGACGTGATAGATTCAGTATCTTGCATTATTGCCTAGGAGTAGAGTTTGGCAAACGAATGATTGGAATTCTTATTTTCTCAAATGAAGTATGCCAAAAAGTTGGTGGAGAAATTTCATGTGGATGAATGGAAGTAGATACCTAATTCGTATGGAGGCTGGTGATGAGCCCAATTAAGGGGAATGATGATATTGGCATGGTGTTAGTAGAATACTGATCTTCTACGATGCATAGTTTTGTTAGGTTAGGAATGGATTGCAAAAATGAAATTGGTGCATACCAAAATTGGATTCATTCAATAAATGAGAAGCATGATTACATATAAATAATAAACAATGTGATTGTTTAGTTCATCTTCAAGATGATTGTTCATATTCCACATGAAGATAAAGATTAATAAACATGATTATATACATAATATTACATCCCCCCTTAATTCGTAGGGGTTATAATGAGACCAAACATGCGTATGAAAATTTTCAAATTTATCTTCCAAGCATTTTTTTTAGGATATCTGCTCGTTGCTTTGCAGTTGGACAATGCATCAATTTTACATTGTCGTCTTTCGCTTATGTTTGATCAAACGGAATTTGGTGTTGATGTACATGGTTCGGTCATGAAATACTGAATTTCTTGCCATTTGGATTGCAAAGGTGTTATCAACCATGACTAGTGTTGATAGAATTTGTTTTGTTTTCAAATCTGCAAGAATCCTTCCAAGCCATACTATTTCCTTGGTTGACTCTGAAGCTGCTATATATTCTTCTTTTGCTAAAGAAATTTTTGGCGTTGATTGTTTCTTTGGCTTCCAAGCGATGATTTATGTTCCTAAATTCATCAGGAAACTTGAAGTAGATTTCCCATCTTCAAAATCATCTGCATAGTCTAAATCTGAATCTCCAACTAGTTTGAGGTCTGTTGCCTTGGACTATTTTAGCCCAAAATTTTGTATTTGCTTTAGATATCGAAGATCTCTCTTTGTTACTACCCAATGAATTTCTCTAAGTTGTTGCATGAATCTAGAAAGAACACCAAAAACAAAAGAAATGTCTGGTCTAGTTGTGGTTACGTAGGCCAGATTTTCAATGCGCTGACTAAACTTAGTTGCATCTACAAATTTCTTAGTATCATTTGATATCAACTTTAAATTTTGTTCCATGAGCATACTAAGTGGTTCATAGTCTTTTCAAATTTGCTCATGATTTCACCAATATACTTTTGTTGTGTGATGAAAATGTACTTGATTTTTGAATCACTTCAATACTCAAATACTAATGAAGGTGACCTAAATCTGTCATTTTTAAAAAATTTCATAAATTCTGCTTTGACTTTTGTAGTGTACCTCATTATTTTTTATGAGTAGTAGATCATCCACATATACAACTGTTTTGACAAAAAGAGTTGCATCTTCAAATTCAAAATGCTTAAAGTTCATGCTCAAGAGGTGGTCAATGAGGTTTTCATACCACTCTTGTGGGGCTTGTTTTAATCCATACAACAATTTCACCAACTTGCACACTTTATGTTCTTGGTCGTCAATTGCAAAATCTTCTGGCTGAGTCATGTAAGTTGTTTATTTGATATCACCATTTAGAAAAACAGTTTTTATGTCCATCTGATGACCTTTCCATCTATTTTACATTGTTAAAGCCAATAAGTTCGTTTCGTAGTCTATTTCGTTGTTGGTGCAAAGGTCTTCTTATACTCTTATCCCTTCTTTTTGAGCATAACCCTTTGCAACAAACCTTGCTTTGTGTTTGTCAAGTGAGCCATTTACTTTGTATTTGTTTCAAAAGACCCACTTGCAACCAATGGGTTTGCAATTGAGAGGAGATCCAAGTTCCATTTTTGACTAAAGCATCATATTCAATTTTTATTGTTTTTCTCCATGCATCAAGCTTTTTAGCTTGTTTGAAGAAAGTTGGTTATGAATGAAAAGCAATATTGATTTCTTCTTCTAGAGGGTCTTCTGAGGTAAACTTTTCTAGCTTATCTTGAATCTCTCCTAGGAACTTGTTTTTTTGTTGTTTGGCTATATGTGAACTTTGAGTCCTTGTTTTTCCAACTTCATCATGTCTGACCTCCTTCAATGTTTGTGTGGCCTATTTTGACGTCTTTTTCTATGTTTCTGGTGCCTCCTTTTCTTGATCTAAATCTCCATCTTCTGGTATGTGTTCATCTTCTGATGAAGTTTCAATTTCTTCCACAGGAGTTTTGTTCTCAATTATATGAGACAATATAGATTTAATTGATTCCCTATTGCATGTTCCCCCCTCACTATTTAGAATTTTTGTATCATTCTCCTTAAAAACACAATTTTTTGCAAATTTCTCCAGTCGCCTCAATTGTCAATCAATGTTGGCTTGTGTCCTCTCTTGCCATGAGTTTTTGTTTTTCCATCAAATAGTCTACAGGCCTTTAATGATTATGAATATCTCAAAAGGATGCATTTTTGACTCCTATGGTCCAATTTGTTCCTTTTCTCTTTTGGAATCAATGCATATCATGTGGTGGATCCGAAAACACGAAAGTGTCACATTGAAGGAAGATGATCACACCAAATTTCATATAGTCTTCATTTGAAGAGTCGCTGACAGTGCCCTGTGGCAGAGATAGATTGTTGTTTGAGTTGGTTCTGCCTAGAAATGCAGGTCTACTCTTTTGAAATACAACAATGCCTAAACCATGTTCATCACAATTTTGTTCATCTTCTCAACTACTCCATTTTGTCGAGGAGTGTAAGAGATTGTGAGATGATGCTTGATCCCATTTTGCTTGAGATAGGCTTTAAACACCTTTGATGTGAATTCACCACTATTATTAGTCCTTAGTATCCCAATATGGGATTGTGCTTCATTATCAACCATTGTTCGAAAGTTTTAAAAAGTTTCAAAAGTTTATGATTTTTCTTTTAGAAAATAGATTTAGGTTATTTTTTTATAGTGATCAATGAACATGAAGTACTTATGTCCACTAACATAAAGAATCAATAGAGTACTTAAATCAGAGTGGATCAACTACAATTTCATGTTTAGCCAAGATGCATGCTTCACATTTTTCAATCTCTTTGGGCAAAGTTTGCAAGCCTACAACACCATTATTTTGCATGGTTTGAATGCTATCATAGTTGGTATGCCCAAATCTTGCATCCCAGAAAAAAAATTGCTAATATTCCTCCTTCAACAAGATAATCAAATTTTTTTCTCGTTCAGGGGTCAATAGTTGATAAGAAAAATAGGAAGGACATAAAGGAAGCAAGCTGGATTCTGCCAAAAGCAGGATGGTTTAAATTGAATTTCGATGGGGCCTATAGAGGCAAACCTAGAGCTTCAGGAGTAGGTTGTGTAATCAAAGACTGCAGTGGATCTTTAATAAGAGCTCTTTCTCTAAAGCTTCCGAATGGTACTAACAATGAAGCCAAAGCCCAAGCTCTAGTTGCAGGTGTAAATTTGATAGTAAATTTTGGAGTCTCTTTTTTGAAAATTGAAGGAGATTTGCAGGTGATTATACTAGCTCTGTTTAGTATGAAAGCAAAATCTTGGAAGATCGCTAATATTTTGGATGTTATTTGGCCTAAATTGGAAGAATTTGAAGGCTGGGAATGCAACCACGATTTCAGAGAAAGTAATAAAGTGGTTGACTTTTTGACTAATGCAGCGATTGATCAGTGTGAGGAGAGGATGGATAATGTTAGTAAGAGATGGGAGGATTGCAAGCTTTTTTGAAAATTGAAGTAGATTTGGAGGTGATTATACTAGCTCTGTTTAGTATGAAAGCAAAATCTTGGAAGATCGCTAATATTTTGGATGTTATTTGGCCTAAATTGGAAGAATTTGAAGGCTGGGAATGCAACCACTGTTTCAGAGAAAGTAATAAAGTGGTTGACTTTTTGACTAATGTAGCAATTGATCAGTGTGAGGAGAGGATGGATAATGTTAGTAAGAAATGGGAGGATTGCAAGCTTTTTGATCAGATTGAATTTTTATTGAGCTATATTAACATTATATTGCTTTTATATAAAAACAATTTTAATGTTGATATTATGGATTGACTTGGGTTTTGTTTTTTCTTTCTAAAATTGTTTTTTTTAAAACAAATTGTATGGTGTCTCCTTATTTTTTAATATAGAGCATCATTTTTCAAAAATTATATCTTTTTCGAAAGATTTCCTAATCATTTGCAAGTGAATAGGCGGTAGGACAATCATCTTTTAGCTTTCCTCAGGTGTGAAGGCTGGCGTCATACGGAGTTGGAAGAATGATTTTTCGGTGGCGCTGCCATCCGGAGCATTCATTGAGTTGATAGGTCGCTTCCTTCCATTATGGCATCTCTTTTTTCACGGCATGGTTATTTATGGCTTGCTTCGTTTTATGAGTGACATTTTGGTTGGGTAGTTTATAGGCTTCCTGGTTTGGCGGTGCTTGAGATTGCGGTTGCGGAGGAATGGACAGTGTCAGCGTGGAATTTGTTGGATGGCCTTTGGCAGAGCCAAGAGCCGAGAGATGGGCTTTGTCGGGTCAGTTTCAAAAACGCGTTTTTCAAATGTGTTTTGGACTCCTACTGAAGTGGCGGAAGATATTGAGTAGGCGAATTAGAGGCAATTCTGACCTGGCCTCTCTGTTTGCTACAAATCTTTGCTTGGGGATGACAGATAGAGAACAAGTGCTTGCAATGATTGAGTTTTTCATCTAGCTCGAATATAGGATAGAGTTGACAGAGGTTTTGGAATTGTTGCCATTTGGGCCGTTCCCGCTTTTGCCGTTTTTCAAGAGAGACTACTTGGGGTTTGTCTTGCTGGCAATGTTTTGCGAACTTGAGCTTCGCTTCTTTGCTTTAGTGGGTTCGTGAAGGATGTGGAAACGGCTTGTAAAGTGCAGTTGAATGTGGTCGAAATTTAGGGAGTAAGCATGCCTTTTGTAGAAGACTTGCTTAAACCTATTCCCGGTTTGGTTGAATGGAGGGCGACCAAGCGTGCTAAAGAAAGGGTTAATTCAATTAAAAGATTGGGCAAAGGAGTGGCGAGAGGTTCTTTCAAGGTGCCACCATGGTGGAAAGGCAAGCAACAGTTGGACTGGGAGGTTTCTGGTAGAGTGCAGAAAAGATTGTTTTTTTCAACATTCAAGCAGCTTGAAGTAGTTGAGGGTGGTAGAAAGCTGGTGATTTTGGACAGCTCGAAGGAAAGTAAGTTTCCGGTGGTCTTAGATGTAGTAGTAGGCATTCGGGTCTTGCGTCAGAGAAGAAGGTTCGAACCAATCGGGGGAAGATTGTAGAATTGTTAATTCTAGAATATAATGCTTGTTTTAGGTTTTTGGCATTTCATGGTCGTTTCTTAGTATGGTAGTTTATGTAAAAGTTTGTAATCTTAGGAAGGTTTTTGTTGAAAATATGTTTTGTAAGTAAAGTCTTATGCCTCTGCATGGAATGATGCTGAGCCAGATACAATATGTTTCTTTTTGTATCTTTTTTGACAAAGGGCATTTCTTGATATTGAAGGCTCACCTTTGAGTTTCAACAACTTTTCTTTTTCACATCTAGTCATCACAACTGCATTATCACATTTTATTTTGATTTTTAACTCTTATCATCCAACAAAATGGAGTGGCCTTGTTGTTGAATAAGCACCAAGGACAACAAGTTTTGATTCAGTTGAGGAAGGTATAAGACATTGTGGAGAGCGAAAACTGTAAGTCCTAGTGACTTGAGTAGAATTGTCCCTTTTCCTTCATGTTGCAAACTTGTTTTGTGTGCCAAATATGCCAGACCACATCTTTCTTTGTTAAACTCTTCAAGGAAGTCCATTCGGAAAATCATGTGTTACGTTGCACTCATATCTAGGATCCAAGTATCATCCCATGTTGAATTAACTAAGGCATTATTGAATTCATTTGAAATGCAAAGCACACATTCACTTGTAAACTGAGCCACGTTTGGTTATGAGATTTTCTTCTTTTCTTCATTTTTTTTACAGGCCTCAATTTTGTCTCATAATGTTTTGCATTGATGAGCCTTGTGACACCCTCCTCTATCATAATATTTGTAAAATAAGTTGTCTATTATTTTGATTTTCGTCATGTTGACCATTGTTTTTGCTTGTTTTGCCGCCTCATCCTCTATTTCTTCCTTTACCTCTACCATTTCCTTCATTCTTTGAAGAGGAAGCCTTATTGGAAGAATTGCTCTTTTGATGAACACAACAAATACTTTCTCTTGTGGTTTTAGTCTTTCTTCCAAAGGCTGCCTTTTTTTAGCCTATCTTTTCAACCATTTGGTCAAAAAGTTAGTGTATTCAATTGATTACTTGCTTGAAAATATTATAAATATGTTGAATATGTGGGAAGAAGAGCTTTTATGAAGATAGTCATATATACATCAATTTTTGCACCAACAACTTCAACATCATGCTTGATTGTGTGGAGTTCTGAAACCAAATTAATTACATCACCATTTTTCAATGCAAGGCCGAACAATTTCAGTCGCAAATATATGTATTTCAATTCTGAATGAGAATTATACAAATCCGTTAACATGTTTAGTACTTGCCATGGTGTGTTGCACCCTTGTATGTGATGAAAAAGTTCTCCATCAATTGAGGCCCTTATCAAGGCCAATGCCTTAGAATTTGTATGCTTTCATGTTTGTGATTTTGTTTTTGCTAATAGTTGAGCTGGTTGTGTGTTTCTATCACAATGTTGAACCTCAATTCGTTGAAGATTAGAGTATTCTAAACTCATTTGGACCATTCTAATCATGTATCCTTCCCGGTTAGTGTTGTGCCAACTATTGTTTGGATTAAATGCATTTTGTTATGAAGGGGGGATGCATTGGTTTCTTATTACTCCAATAAGTTTCTCATTCTATATAACACTTGACAGATTTATCAAACTTTTCGATATGCTCGCTCTTCCTATATATCCGTTGGTTCGTGGAAGAAGCTCATCCTTTTGATATATTCACAGTATGCGAAAGAGATGTTAAAACACGTGAGAGCGGAGTGATACGTGACACTTAGGCAATTCATGAAAATGATTCATCTTATCAATGACATTGTTTAAAAATAAATCCTTGTATGCGGATGTAACTTCCCTATATACTCAAAAATTATTATTGTCAGGGGTTATGTTTAACATTAGAAATGAATGGGTAATGGAGGGAAACGGAAAATGAAAATTGTCTTTATTTATCTTCAGTGAGTTATAGGGTCAAAATCTCAATTGCTATTGTTGCAACTATGTTAGGTGTTCGATGCGAGAGTTAAAACGTGAAAACTTTACTCGTAAATGTGAACCAAAGGCTTTGCATATACCGAACAATGCGTTTGCAAACTTTGTTTGGTTTTGTCTTTGCTTGCACCAAAATGACTTATTTTTAAATATCTAAATAAGTCGAAAATCCCCCACAAAGAACATATATGCTTTTTTAAATAAAAAGCTTAAAAAAATATAAATCTCCAAAAATTAAAAGAAACCTTAGATTTTTGAAATCCATGATTTTGAGAGAGAGGAGACCAAGCAATGGTGGAGAGGTCATGTGGGAGGAACATATTTTGCAGTGGATGTCTGACTGAAACCAAGTTGATGTCAGAGTGAAATGTACACGAGTAGGTTGAACTGCACATGAGCAGGCTGTTGCGTTACTCAACACATGGGTGCTTCAGTCCATTGATAATGGAAGATGGCAGTTCGATCTCGTTAGGGCTAAATGCCCTTTATTTAAACTTTTTTTATTTTTTAAACCAGCTTTTTGCTGTGCTGAGCATTATGCAAAATATTTCCAGGTTTGTAGGTCCTGAAACAAATCACTTTTGGAAGTCATGATTGCAAGTAGTCAAAACTTCTGCCACTCAAATTGAAGCAATGACATACACTTTGTTAATGCATGGAGCGAACTGCTGTCTTCAACCCCATTTCTGAGTTTTTCTAGAAGAACACACTTGCTGAATGGAGGGGAAGATTAAAGGACGAAAAATGAATGAGAATAGCCTGTGCTTTGATACCAATGTCAGAGCAAGAATGGACTGCAAAGATGAAATTGGTGCAAACCAAAATTGGATTCATTCAATAAAAGAGAAGCAAGATTACATATAAATAAGTGAACAATGTGACTGTTCAGTTCATCTTCAAGATGGCTATTCATATTCCACATGATGACAGTTTGGTACCATAGTTAGCCATCCATCGTGTTGTAGGAATTGAAATGAATATGTGAATCTGGGCAATAGAATAAATCTAAGAATAATAAAGGTTCTCAAGTTGTTTTTGGTGAGGCCCTTAGGGAGTAGACAATGAATGATCACTTAATTACTAAGTGATCAGTTACGAGTTAGAAGTTAGGTATGGGCTAACCAACACATGATTGTGCATCAACAAAGTATAAGAGGAGGATGGATCCAAACAAAAAGGGGACAATCAAATAATCGACAGTCCTTCCCCATTTGTAGTTTCGATCTGTTATTAATTCAAAGACCACAACTCCCTTAAATTTGTGTCAAAATGTAGGGGTCGGTGTCTTCACCTGAAGAAGCAGCCTTGGTAATTTCAAGACAACAGGGATGTAGGATCCCCTCTACTGCACAAGGAAATACCAACCCTATTAGTTATTTCCTTTCCAAGTTATTTCTTTTCTGAGATTTAAATTGCTGTTGATAGATAGGCTAAATGAAATGCTTCCTGTGTAAATGAGTGTGTATTGCACAGCCTGATTTTAAGCTTGAACGGGTTCCTATTTGATAATGAATGACATGTTAATGCTCTTGATCATTGGCTAGTTTGATGCTATTAGAAAATAGTGACTCATATAAAGCCGATTAATGAATTTTTCAAATGTTGGTGGGCAACTTGATTCATCTTACAACCAAGCATTGATTTCAGTTTTGTTGTGAGCTAATAATTCAATGTTCATCAATGAACCAAAGATGGATCATTGGAGAGCAGCAAAACAAATTCTGAAATATTGTTTAACCCTCTTTGGAATAAGGATTAACAAGATGAGAGTCGTGTAAAGAACCAAGGAGGAAGCTACTCTCAAAAGTAGGTCAATTAAATGAATTAAGATTCTAGTGATATTTTGATGAGATATATTAAATCTAAGCATATGCCAAATATGGAAAGTACAACATTTGAATATTCTAATAATAGCAATACGAAGGAAATTTTTTACTTAGCTTATACAATTATGCACACATGGATCTGAGTAATGCAAGTGCAGGAGTGGACTATCTGAAGATTTGGATTTCGTCCTCAAATTCTAATATTTGCTTTTTGTCAGTGTGAACACTTGCGTCACCTTGTGGACAATAGCGTTGATGCTAGTGTCCTGATTTTTCCACTAACTTGTATGAATTATTGGCACTTTTCAGAAACTTCAACCTGTGCCTATTAGGGTTGACTGTAGCCTTTCAGATTCTTTGTTTGTATTGCATGCACAAGTTTTTGATATTAGGTTTTTGATCAAAACCCTAGATCCTCCAATTTAGGGCATGTCATCTTGTAGAACGGGGGTTAGTGGGCTCAAGTGAAGTCGAATTGACCTCAAAGACCCCTCTATTAGTGAGCATTGCCTACATAGCCAATACTCGGAAGAGAGCCCTAAACATATGTAGTTCTCTCCTATGTGTGGGCTTGTGTGTGAACAATGATGTAATATGCTATATGCGAGTGCATGTAGTGATCTAGCTTGTAACTTGACAAATACTATTCATATGCTATTCTTTTGATGCATAAGACCTGTAATAAGACTGCTCTTATGACTGATTTGGAAATAAGAAAGAATAGGGCAAAATAGCTTAGATGTGCAATTGATTTTTGTAAGTTTGAGAGGTGCTTGACAGATGAACAATGAGTGGACTTTAACTTGTATTTATTCCACCTTTTTTGAAATGTTTTTCACGGAAGGGTTAAAGGAAACAAATAGGTCGACCCGTACATATCAAAAGATTTGCAAATTTGAGTGTTTATAAGGTACAAACACTTGCGTTGGAGCAAGGACACTAGCGTTGATGCTAGTGTCCAAGAAGATAAAACGTGGTTGAAGTACTGTAACTGACAATGAAGGATATATCAGGTTTTAAGCATATTGTGAGTTACAGGTGATTTGGATAATTAGAATTTTAGGGTCAGACTATAAGATAAACATTTAGGCATGGTGAGATGGTGAACGCAAGCCTTTCGGTTACAAGGCAAGTCAAGAACTGAATGGTAGAGCCATGACCGATATTTTCTAAGTGTATATGATTAGTTTAACATATAAATGTAGATTTGAGTATCTACATTTGCTCGTTCCCCTCGCCCCCCGCCTTTAATATAGTAATGTATACAGATGAAGTTATTAGGTTAAAGGAAAGAAATGTGTATCGTGGTGTGTACAATGTACAACACCCATTGCTTTGGCTTGAGCCATGTTTGAATTTGTTGTATGTATATGCCCTGTAACTAAGAGCATGTTACATGTGTAATTAGTGCATATAATGTGAACATGAATAATTGATCTGTGTGTCGATGCAATCATGTTGCCACTTGATAGTTTGCTTTGGTAATGATGCTTCCTACATGAAGCATTGAATAGGTTCACAACAAAACTTTGGAGATGTGAAGAGGGGAATTGAAGGGTGATCATGCCCCCAGTTTGGTATGAGGGTGAGTTTTGTTAAATCCATTGAGAGCATTGAATCTAAATGGCACAACTCAAGTGTAAACATAATCTAACCAATCTCACCGAAGTCAAATGGTGTAACTATATCAACTTGCCATACATAGACATAGTGCCAAGTTCATTGAGAGCGTTGAATCTTGATTGCACTAATCGAAGGAGCCAACTACTGTAGCAAATAAAAGCTCGAATGGTGCATCTTGGTAAGGTCAATGCATGAACAATTTATCTGTAATTTGGTGCATTTGCATGGCGTATGCACCTCAAATGTGTCTCAAGCTGAAGTATTTGTCAAAATGTAACATCTACTCTATGGATTGTGTATAATGTGTCACAAATTTGAAAAACTCTATCGGAAATGTATAAGATTTTGTTTCAAGTGTATATTTGAATCATGTAAACTGTATCAAATTCTATCAATTTTGTCAACTATATGTATGTGGAGTCATGTCACTATGACATGTCCCCACTGATATGCCCCCCTTTTGGGGTGAGGGAAAATGATAGGTGGGTCACCTTATCTCAAAAGGATAAGACAACTATGTTGTATCTGTGTCAATCATGTACTAAAGAACATATAGTGGTATCATGTCGAAGTAGATGTATGAATGAAGCTCGTAGTATCCAAACATAACAAGCCTTAAGATGCATGATATGGATCATTACAACGCCTAGAAGTAACAAGCTCAACAAAAAATCAAGCACACACACAAGAGTACTCAATGTCACACAAAGAGGGGTCTAAAGAAACCACAAACAAAGGGCATGTTCAAATGCCATACACTCAAGCGGCAGACATATTCAAATGTCCACACATTTAAGAAACAAGCAACAATTAGGGCACTGTGGCCAACAAGCAAAGAACATGTCCAAATGTTCCGCAATCAAGACAATGAAGCAAACAAGAAGTACATTCATGTAAGCCATATGAAGAGATGAAGTGAGTGAAATATCAACAACTAGCATAATCATGTCACGCCAGTCCTTGCATAAATATGCTAGCAAAATGTCATGTAGAATAGCATATCAAGTACACTGTGTAAGATAGTAGCATGAGTATAGGCATTTGTCAATGTCAGTATATAAGCTCAATGTGATAAAGGAAAATGAACATAAAACAATAGAGCTTGTGTCAATCGTGATCAAATAGAAGCAAGATGCCTCCAACATAGTGTCATGTGAAAGAGGAAAGGTCCAACATCTACATGCTCATGTATCATGTGGATCAAAATTCACGTTTTGTTATTTTGGAGCATTTCGTGTTTGGCTTTGGACTCGCTCGGTGCAGCTAGCAGTTCCTTGGCACCTTTTAGTAGTTCTCGTTTTGGCCTCTTCCTTTCTTGGGGCCCCTTTTCGAATTTTTGCCTAAGTATCGACCTCCATCCGCTTCTTCCGCGTGGTAGCCTAACACTCATTTGGCTTGAAGAGGTCTCGTTTCATTCAGGGGGAGGGCCAACTCGACACATGGCAACCCCACGCTCTTCAAAGCCATTTCCTTTTGGGTCAGACCTCCAAGTAGCTTTATTGGCTAGTCGATAAATAAATGGGGCCCACTGAGTCGTTTATTTGGTGATTGCGGTTTCAACATGTGGCACCCTCACACTCAATTTTGCAAAGAAGTGCCCATTTCCTCAGGAGGAGCGTTTGCTTTACATGTGGCGCACCCGCACTCAACCTTGCCAAAGAAGTGCCCATTTCCTCAGGAGAAGCGCTAGCTCGACACGTGTCGTCACCATGCTTATCTAGGTCAGTTTTGCTCTGTCAGAATTCAGAGCAGTGCCATTGGCTAGAGAAGATTAAAGGGGACCCCCAGTTGGTTGTAACAAGAAAGAAACGAGCTTTTCCACATGGCATCACTATGCTCTCCAAAGGCAAGGTTTCTGTTGTTAGAGCAAGGAGTTGCGCCATTGGCTAAGGCAAGTGGATCCCCATCCCCAATGACATAGCAAAAACAACTTCAGAAATATGCACGTGGCATCACTACACCGCTCATTAGTGTTGTGGCCTTAACAAGACGGAGTGGCAGCGCAATATTTAGGATCCGGAGGTTAACTGCACTCATGAGCTTGAGTTCCTCATTCAGTTGCAACGACATCATCATGGGCATGAGTGCCGGGATTTCTAGGTGTCGTTCTCATAAAAGACCATTTCGCCTATATATTCGAGGCTCTCCCTTTTGGAGGGCGGGGTTTTTTCCCGTTTTGCTTGTATTAGCTATTTTTGTATAGCGTCATTTGTAATAGAATAGAGGTAATAGCAGTTAAGCATTTTCTCATTCTTCGACCTTAATAGGTGCTCGTCACAAGTGTGATTGGATGTTTTGTATGTGCCCTCAAGGCCCTTCTGTATTCGTTTCTCCATCTAACAATGAAGAGGATGTGATATTCTGTGTCAATTTGCACTGGAAATTGTCTTTGTTTGTTATCTCTTTTCATTTGCTTCTATAGTATCGATCTTTGCTTTCATTATAGATCTTAATTCATGCATTATGCTTCTGTAGTGTTTAAGGGTTTGATTTATTTTATGCAATTATAGTCTAAGTGCTTTAAATCTCTCGGCGCATCGTCTTAGTTTTATTTGCATTTCTTTCTCCCTTTTTCACCTCCAACTTTGAATGATGAGTTGGCTTCTAAAATCCCAGAGGTTGCTTTATAGACCGCATTTGGTTCTACACTTGTAAAGCTTTCCATAGGAGGCTGTTTAACCTAGAGTGAAAATTTTAGGCATCAACAGTTTTTCTTTTTCGGCACGCTCGGTGGGATGCGAACCCACAATCGTCTGATTAGAAGTCAAATCAACTAGGAGCCCAAGTTTATGAGCAAAAGCTTTGTAACAAGGTCACAAATAGCAAAGAATTTGAGCTTGCGAACACTGCCTCAAGGAGCTCCAACTCACCAAAGAACCTCGGGTCTAGCACGGCTTGGCAACAACAAATGGCTATTCAAGGGCCTCTGAAGAACTTCATATCATGGGATAGTGGTAGCCCACTCATCCTTCCGACACATCCAACCGTATGGGACCCTATTACCGTGAATGCCTTAAAGGCGCTCCCTAAATTCTCAGGGGAGGATTTCAAGAGTGTCGCGAAACATCTTCAAGATGTTGCGACTGTATGTACTGTGCATTATGTCACACCATAGAACGTAGCCTTAAGGGTACTAGCGACATCTTTCAAAGGACGAGCCATTGGTTGGTACCGATCTTTGCCAGCGAACTCCGTCGACACCTAGGATGACCTAGGCGACAAATTCTTTGAGCGATTCAATGAGAAGGCGGACTGGTCGTCCCTCCTGCAACAACTAATAACCATCAAGAGAGGCCCGCATCCAGCCATTGTCGACTTCAACACTAGGTTCGAAAGGACCTAGCAAAGGATCCCAATAGCGGCACGGCCACCCGCAGGCATGGCCATTGTTTTCTACCTCAAGGCCTTCAATTCAGATATTGCGGTTATGATCTAGTCGCTTGGGGGATAGACGCTACCGGATGCTTATGATTTGGCAGTAAGGGTCGAGAACAATTTGATAGATGGGGGAAAGCTACCTCCGCGTCCGTTGATGTCGATGTTCCAGGGGATATCAATGCCTCCGCAAGAAGAAGCCCCAAGTACCTCAGGAACCTCGCCTTCTATGTATGTATATCCACCCACTTAGGCAAGCACGCCCGCTCAATCCTCCCTGGCCGCAGAGATGAATGATATGAATAGTATTGTACAAAACTTCTCCAATGAGATAATCAATCTCAAAAGGCAGCATGTTATGCCTTCGAAGCCCCCTTTCAATAACTATCAAGAAAGGAGAGGACCATACCAACAAACCCAGTACTAGGAGAGACAAAAACCAAACCATCAAGCTCCTAATCAAGTGCTGAATCACTAGATGCGGCTCGCGAACCAAATGGTTGCAGAACCAGACCCCATGCATACGGTAGCACCTAATGCAAACAGAGAGCTAGTTGCTGCCCAAAACAACTTGGTGGACGACTCTAATTCATGGTGCTTTCCTTGCAATGATGCTCATGGACCTTGAAACTTTCTACAACCTACAGTAGAAGGTTGCCAAACGATGATGACAAGGGAATGCCCTTGATTCGGCCTACACATACCAATCTCTGGGGATTGAGAATGCAGTCTTGATGGCGCAGATGCAGGGGATGTCCCTGGAACAAGAAGATGAAATAGCCCTAGAGCATGCACTGTTCTCCTAGGTTGAAGGCAAAGATGCAGTCTACACGAGCGAAGTTCTCATGTATAGAGCCTCGCAGGTTCAATCAGAGTACTACACTCGCTCAAAGAAAAGATTGGTCAAAAGCCCTGAAGCCGCCGCAAGGCCCAAGGTGACCTTTGAGAAGAGCCCAACACCTCGGCCCTCACCTCTGACATATCCAAAGTGGAGTGAAGCAGTGCAGAACAAAGCAAAAGACCTTGAGTTTTCACCTCAAGGGTCATACAACGTGGTGGAACAGCTGAAGAGAGTTCCAACCAACGTATCCCTCTGGGATGTCCTATCGATCCTCGAGCAGAGGTCTCTGCTGAAAGAAGCCTTGGAGAAGCAAGAAAAGCTCACGCAAAGAAAGCCGACTGCAGATCCAACAAAGACAAAGGGGAAGGAAGCTAACACAAGCGCACAACCCCAGATGCCCTCTGCATTCATCAATACCAAAGAGGGGGTAAGCAAAACAAAACCTACCCCGTTTTATTTGACACTAATTGTGGGGAAGAAATTATTGCACAACCCCATGATCGATTTGGGTGTGAGCACGATGGTGATGCATAAACAAATAGCAGATGTGCTACAATTGAAGTATGAGCTGTTGAATGAGTGATGCAGCTAGACGGGAAGAAGGTTCAAACCTTAGGGATTATTAGGGCTGTTCCCCTCACGTTATATTCTTGTCCTAGTATTACTGTATCACAAGACATTGTAGTGATAGACATCTTTGCGATACAATATCTCTATCATTACTAGCCGACCATGTTCGCAGATTGCCATAAGGCAGTCAAAAAATGCCAAAAATGTTAATTCTTTGCGGGGAAAAGGAAGAATTCAGCCATTCCGTTGAACCCAATTGTGACCGATGAACCCTTTGCGCAGTAGGGCTTAGACTTCATTGGGATGATCAATCCCGTCTCCAGCACTGGTCACAAGTGGATATTGACAGCCACTGACTACTTCACACAGTGGACCGAAGTAGCCTTGCTGAAAGGGGCAATCGAAAATGTGATCCTTGGCTTCTTGGAAGAGCTTGTGGCTAGGTTCGGCTTGCCTAAGACAGTCATCTCCGACCTTCCTCGGGTCTAAAATTGCTAAGTTCGTGCTCCAGAATGGTATCTTCTTAAAAGCTTTATCCAATTACTATCCGCAAGGGAACGGGTTGGTGGAGTCAACACACAAGAATCTCATAAGACTGATCAAAAGGTTGGGCTTTGAACGGCGAAGGGAGTGGCACATGGACGTGAGAACGGCCCTATGGGCGGACCACATCACTCCCAAACAGATCTTGAAAACCTCCCCATATGAACTTGTATATGGGAAAGAGGTAATTATGTTGGTGTCATTGGAAATCCTCGCATTACAACTTTTGAAAGCTGTTGAGATTGCAGAAAACGGAGCAATGGAGGTTAGGCTTGTAGAGCTACTTAGCCTCTAAGAAGCAAGGGAGCAGGCAAGTGATGCAAAAATCACCCGACAATAAGCGGTCAAGCGATGGTTCAAGAAGAAGTCATCGGACCTAGGATTCAAACCTAGGGATTTAGTTCTCAAATATGATCAGAGGGCCGCAAAGTCGGGCCAACATGTGAAGTTTGATTCTCTTTGGAGAGGACCATTTCGCATTGTCGGCAGGAGACAGGGGAATGCTTTTGAGTTAGAAGATGAAGAGGGCAATGCATTGGAGGTCTCAGTTAACGGGATCGATTTGAAATATTTTAACTAACTTGCCTGCCTCCCCCTTTATTTAACTAGTTTCCCTTTCTGTTTGTGTTTCCTTTCCTCTGTTGTTTCCCTTAGCTTTGTTTCCCTTTCCATTGCTTTTTCCTTTGCATGTGTTGTTGGCACAAGTGGCTTGTCTAGCCGTCACGCGTCCTCACCCTAGTCCTCCCAAATCTTCAAAAACATTCTCTGAAAGATGGTTATCTACTCGCCTCACCTGCCATTAATGTCAGATTCCCCATAACGATCGCCGCAAATCTCATACGAGTGGCTCTTTGAGCATTTGTGCCGCCCTTATCATTTATGAGGTGCTCGATTTCAAATTTTCCATAATGAGCCCGCTTAGTAGCGTTGGTGTATAAATACCCTCGCTTCATCTAAGCCAAAAACTTGACACATTGAGATCCTCAAGAGCATTAAGAAATTGAAAAGACGAGAGAGAGTTGAGCCTAGAGTTGAAAGAAGTGAGCAGAGAACCGTTAATCCAGTGCATCTCACAAGACAAAGAGTGGTTTTGGAGCAAAATTCTCAACAATGGAGGTTTCTTCATCTTCATTGGGAAGCGAAAAACATCACACAAGACAGAGAACCCATTGGTCGGGTAGCAGGGGAGACCTTCCCCTTAAATATGTTGTAAGCAAATCCTACGCTTCTGCTCCCACTCAAGAAAAAAGAGAAGTTGCCGAGCATCAAGAAGGCACCCAAAAGAAACTGCAGGGACCAAGCATTGGCCACTGACTTCGCGGATGATATCTTTGATCCCTAGCTGGCCAAGAATCCAAAAAGTTTGAGAGAAGGCGCCCACGCTCGAATGCTCGAAAGGGTCCATAGGGAGGAGTATGATTCTTTCAGATGCAGGGTGTGGAACTGCACGTTGACACAATACATGGAGCCTTATGTTCATTCGTGCCCAGAGATCATTGCCCTCTATGTGGAGAGGTACGACGCCAACATTGGCATAATTGTTGGCAACACCCATAAGAGGGTGAAAATTAGTACAAACAGCATCAGGGAGATGCTCTGGCTCCCAAGCGACCCCAAGGCCGATATCTGCAGCATAGAGAGCCTTCAAAGTGTTTGGGACTCCCGAGTCCAAGATAAGGTGGACTTCCTTGGCTTTCTCCTCAAGAGCAACATCACAGAAATGCCTCCTCTACCCATCCCCTTGGCGAGCTTCCCCTCGCAGTACTTGAAGGTACTCTGTCCATGTTGGCCTTCATCCTAGGGATGGACTCTGACAACGTCAATGACTTTCAGTTAGGGGCACTCTTCCTCATGCCCACGGTGAAGAAGGGACAACTATTTAAGATGGATTTTGCGGAGTCCATCGCAACCTCCATGAGGGACGAGTTGGATAATTTTTTGATGTTGGGTACCGTTCGATACTTATCCTTCCTCTTGCATCTCATTCTGTACCAACATTCCCAGTTCTTCTCTTCGTACCTCAATCTCAACTCCTCCGACACAGATGTTTTCTCCAATGTGGTGACCCCAGCGACCGTATGGACCCACTTCCTGTCTGTCACCTGGGACTACTATGAATTTTCGGAGCTCTTTATTGTTCTGGTTCTCATCGACCTCAGCACAGAGGCCCTTACATTCAAAATGACACACGAGCAGTGTTCTTGGCTCACCTGGAGTAGGGTCCCAGTCGACTAGTTCTGGGAACTCATTTTACATTCATTCGAGTATACGGTGTTCAGGGAGAACTCTTCTGGCTCCCATGTATGCTAGCAGACATGACCCTGGCCCTAGAGTTGGCTCGCCAGCTCGATGCGGTGGACTCCGTCTATGGAGCATGAAAGAAAAAGAAGGGTCTATATGATGTCCCTTTTACAAGGGACGACATCACAGCGGTAAAGAGGCAGCAGGGATGCCTACTCATGGCCAAGTTGACAGAGCTTGGCCTCGATTTAATAGATGACAGATGGAACTATGATCCAAACAAATACATAGCATCCTGAAGACCGCCAACGCTTCCAAGCAGCAGAACTGGCCATATCTGGAACAAGGAAGCCACAGAAGACATCCTTCAAAATTATGTGGATCTGTCTCAGATCTCATTGGACGCCCTCAAACCATGGGAGTCTTACGACGCGGTCCAGGTATACGACCTGTCTAAAAAATTGTCGAAGGGGATGAAGAAGCAGCTTGCCCAGTTGGATTGGAGCGAAGAAAAAATAGCTGCCTTTACAAAATACAGGTATGAAATCGCTAAGCCATACTCCAATTATGATGAAGACATAGATGAGACCTTCAAAAATCTTTGGGATGAGCATCATCCAGAGGAGGGCTTAGCAGAAGCAGAATCTTTCCTTAAGATAGTAATAGGAGAAGAGGAAGAAGAAGAGATGCCCTTGGGCAAGGAGTGGGGATTGCACCACAGTAGAAGGAGACCGAGGTCTTGGAGGTCCGAAAGCCTTCCACATGGCCACATTCCCTGTACCCATACCCCACGGCCTTGTAGCAGCAACAAGCCCCCTCCGGGCGCTTCATGACTGGTTCACTCCAGTACAAGCGACCCGAGGCACCCAAATGTAGCCCTCCATCGGAGGCTGTTGAAAAGAAGATTCGCTTTACGGATCCCCTTCTTTCCACCTCTGCCTCCCTCATTGCCTCCAAGTCTCCATCCACTGTCTCGCCTCGGGGGCGGCACTCTCTATGGTCCAACCAATTACTTACCTGGCCCCACTCTCTTCTTCATCCACTCAGCCCACTGTCGAGCTCTCATTGCTTTCTTTTGCGGTCCCGATCTCTTCCCGCATGCCTTTCCTGACCCCTCCACCTCATCTTCCATCGTGGCACAATCGCCATTCACCCTGCTCCACGGCCTCCCACCTTTCTCTCTTTCCACCCTCACCCTTCATTCCCTTGCCTCCGCAGGGATAGGGTCTACTGCTTCACAGCAACAACAGACCATTCCATTCGGGCTGCCGTAGGGAATCCCCTTTGCAGGGGAGAGCATTCAAGCACCAGAGCAATACCATCAGCAGATGGACTCGGCAAGGAGGCCTGTGAGGCCCGAATGGAGAAGAAAAGGGGAAAGCAGGCCAGGGCGCCTACACAGACCCACATGCGGTTGTTCTACAACCCTGCACAACAATCCGTCATGATTGCTCATTTGGACCCTCGAATAGTCAAGTCCCAAGAACAGATGCAGTCGGGAGACTATGCCATACAGGGCATCGACCTCAATCTCAGCTAGGCCAGACCCACTAATAGGGTCGAGCTGATGGAGGAAACACAAAAGTCTATAACCACAGACTACATCAAGGCGAGCTGACATCTAGAAAAGACCAAGCTAGAACTCACCAAGGTGAAGGCTATGGTCGATCACCTCAATGCTGAGGCTAATTTGAAAGACGCGGAGCTCAATAAAGCAAGGTCCGACCTTCAAAGCCACGTCTCTAGTGAGAGCTTCTAGGCGGAAGCCAATCTGCGAGTAGCCATCGAGACCAAGCTGCAGGAGAGAGGGACCGAATTGGTGTAGACCCGTCTAAAGCTGTCAGATTCTATTCAGGGTTTTCAACAATTGCAGCAACAAGCACAACATGAATCCTTGGTCAAGGACCAAGAAATTAAGAAACCGAAGAATGACCTTGCCGCTTGTTTGTAGGCCATGGAAATCTTCCCTATGGTCCAACAACTGTACAAATTTTATTGGGAGAGGATCAAGGGCGCGGCTGCAAACTTGAAGCCGACCCTCACCTTCATCGTGGACTCGCAGAATCTGAGCTCATAGGTGAGCACCTCTGTTGATCAGGTTATCGCTTTCGTGGCTCCCAAGGTCTCAGATTCCCAACTCCTCGTCCAAAAGCTCTACAATGTTTTAGACGAGACACTACAGGCAGCAAGGGTGGCTAACCATAGGCTAGCGGTGGTAAAGGTCAATGAGTTTCTAGGCTGCAACAAGGCAGCCAACAAGTGCAAGGCATTCCTTAATGCCTTAGAGCAGGTGGTCCAAGATAGGCGGGGGCACATTGAACAACTAGTCCAACTGGGACTCCCCTCCCCTTTCTTGGCAGATAACAATGTCCTCATCTAGGACCAAATCAAAGCACTGCTGGAACAAAAGCAGAATGACTAGATCGTTTTCACGTCTCTTGGTCAGTCACCTAGTGTCTTTGAAGTGGAGAAGATATTGCAGCCGCTCGCCTAGCTTGAATTCCAAACGCTGGCAATTGTTTAGGGTTGGGAAGTATCTCCTTCAAGGAGATTATTCATGTGGATAGAGCCTTTGAGGCTCTCAGGAAGAAGACCCAACCCAAGGAGGAAGAGTGGGCGCCTTTGCAAGTGACTCTTCAAAAATTGTAGGTTCTCGAGCCTTCCTATTTTGAAATTTTGCCTCGACTGGTCTGCGCACCAGAGTTTTTGGGTCTCTCATCTTCAGGTGGATGCCCATGTGAGTCACCAAGAACTGTGGATCAAAATCCACATTTTGTTATTTTGGAGTAGTTCGTCTTTGGCTTCGGACTTGCTCGGTGCAGCTAGCAGTTCCTTGGCACCTTCTAGCAGTTCTCCTTTCGGCCTCTTCCTTTCTCAGGGCCCCTTTTCGAATTTTTGACGAAGTATCGGCCTCCACTGTTTCTTCCATGTGGTAGCCTAATGCTCATTTGGCTTGAAGAGGCTCTTGTTTCACTCAGGTGGAGTGCCAACTCGACAGGTGGGAACCTCGTGCTCTTCAAAGCCATTTTCTTTTGGGTCAAACCTCTAAGCAGTGCTATTGGCCAGTCGGTAAATAAACGGGTCCCATCGAGCTGTTTATTTGGTGAATGCGGTTTTAACATGTGTCACCCTCATGCTCAATTTTGCAAAGAAGTGCCCATTTCCTCAGGAGTGTTGTTTGCTTTACACGTGGCGTCCTCGCGCTCAGCGTTGCCAAAGAAGTGCCCATTTCCTCAGGAGAAGTGCTAGCTCAACACGTGTCATCCCCACGCTTATGCAGGAGTAGTTTTGCTCTGTCAGAATTCGGAGCAGCGCCATTGGCAAGAGAAGGTTAAAGGAGACCCACCAGTTGGTTGTAACAAGAAAGAAACGAGCTTTTCCATGTGGCACCACTACGCTCTCCAAAGGCAAGGGTTCTCCAATTAGAGCAAGGAGTTGCGCCATTGGATAAGGCAAGTGGATTCCCATCCCCAACAACATAGCAAAAATAGCTTCGGAAATATACACGTGGCATTACTACACCGTTCCTAAGCATCGTGGCCTTAACAAGACACAGTGGCCGTGCAATATCCGAGATCCAAGGATTTGGAGGCTAACTTCAGTCATGAGCTTGAGTTCCTCATTCAGTTGCAACAACATCATCATGGGTGCGGGTGTCGAGATTTCTAGGGGTCGTTCTCATAAAAGGCTGTTTTGCCTATATATTCAAGGCTCATCCCGTTTGGAGGGTGGGGTTTTTTACCATTTTGCTTGTATTAGCTATTTTTGTATAGCGCCATTTGTAATAGAATAGAAGTAATAGCAATTAAGCATTTTCTCATTCTTCGACCTTAATAGGTGCCTGTCACAAGTGTGACTAGATGTTTTGTATGTGCCCTCGAAGCTCTTCTGTATTCGTTTCTCCATTTAACAATGAAGATGTGATATTTTGTGTCAATTTGCATGGGAAACTGTCTTTGTCTATTATCTCTTTTCTTTTGCTTTTATAGTATCGATCTTTGCTTTCATTATAGATCTTAATTCATGCCTTATACTCCTTTATGGTATGTAGTGTTTAAGGGTTTGATCTATTTTATGCAATTATAGTCTAAGTGCTTTAAATCTCTCGACGCATCGTCTTAGTTTTATTTTCAATTTTATTTGCATTTCTTTCTGCCTTTTCACCCCCAACTTTGAATGAAGAGTCGGCTTCTAAAATCTTGGAGGTTGCTTTACAGGTTGCATTCGGTCTCACACCTGTAAAGTTTCCCATAGGAGGTTGTTTAACCTAGAGCGAAAGTTTTAAGCATCAACATATCATAGATCTAATAAATCCTTGTATCACACTCAAGTATCCATGAAACATGTGTGTATAGAAATGATAGTAACATAAAGAAAACAACATATACGTAAGTTAGTAACCATGTGAATTGCTAAATATTTTTGGATTTTTGCTTTATTTGAATGTTTTTTAATATTCGATTTTTGTGTTTTTTTTGAATATTTGGGATGTTTGAACATCGATGATCCCATCTAAAGGATGCTCATAGAGTGCTGTAGAAGTAAAATATGGTACAATAAATTGGTCATACTGCAACTATAGGGCCTTGCCCTTTGCTTTCCCCTTACTATTTTTTTTTTTGCCTTTTCCTTACCATGGTCATTTGCCTTAGAGGATTTATGGGTTGATGGGTGCTGATTGGTAGAGTCAAGGACACTGATGTTGTGCTTCTTGAGCATCTTAGATAGTTGATCAATTTGCTTCTTCAAATATTTGCTTTCATCATGCTTTCTTGAGCAAAACCCACATTTGATCCAATCTTTCTTAGGCTTAGAACTGGGAGATGTCTCATGGTTGAATTTGTCGATAGATAGTTGATCAACTTGCTTCTTCAAATATTTGCTTGCATCATGCTTTCTTGAGCAAAACCCACATTTGATCCAATCTTTCTTAGGCTTAGAACTGGAAGATGTCTCATGGTTGGATTTGTCGATAGGGAGGATTTGCATCTTTCTCTTGATCCTTTTTGTTCTGTTTCTTTACTATATTATTCAAAGCCTTCTCTTTCTTAGCAAAGAGTGCATGAGATTTTGAGGACTTCACTGTGTCCATTTGTATCAACTTATCTTGCTCTCGAGTCAAGTTGGTAGCAAAGGTATCTAAAGAAGGCATCCTCCATGTGGCTCCTAGAGCACTTTTTGTGGCATGGAAAATGGACACAAACACAAAATAGTTTGGACCCAGTTTGGAGAGTATAGACAAAACAAGTTGGTCATCTTTCTTATCTATTCCTTATTCTTTTAACTACAACCTCAAAGATTTGAACTTAGTGAAGAAGTCCTGCAGTGTGTCAAAGTCACTTGGCCTCAAACTGACGAGCTCGTTCTCCAGTTCATGACCTCTCATCACATCCTGCTTCCCCAAGAGTTTTTCATTGTGGTCTATACTTCATTTGGTGTTTTAGCAGATTCAAAATGAAAACATAAGTCAGGAGAATAGACAAACTAAGACAGCCATGTGCTTGATCGCATTTGTTAAACCATTTATTTTTCTCTGCATCTACTTTAGGTTTAGTTTCCTCATTCATAGCAATCCTATAGAATCCTTGTTTTCTTAGAGCAAGTAGCATGTTGCTTTTCCATTTGTGATAGTTGAATGCCGTAAGAGGAGGAAACGACCAACAATTTTCCATGATGCAAGAAAAAAGGTTGTTGCAAAAAGAAAATAAGAAACGTAGAAAAGAAAAGCACACAACACGTAATACCCCCTTATAACTATCAGAGTGACCCCTCTCTTAAGTTGCAAATACAAGCACGCTCATATAGATGTCAGATACAACCGAAAATGCATCTTGAGAACTTTGTGCGTAAGTATGAAAGAACTAGAGGGACATTGGACTTAGCCGATAATGCATCCAAGAGTGTACAACAATTGGTTTGAAGGGAGCCCAAAAATGTCACCAATGCGTAGAGCATGAAAAAATAAACACTTTTGAAGAAGATGACACTTAAATCCAAGTTGTCGATCAAAAGTTATGGCCATTTGAAAATTTCAACTCGCTTGAAAAATTTGGACATAAATGGTGGAAAATATTTTTGATCAACTTCAAAAAAAACTTGGTGCCCTTTATTGCAAAAGCTTTAAAAAATTTGTGAAACAAATTCCTCAAAAAAAACTTATGCTTCCATGGAGCAAAAGTTAAGCATTTATGGGTTAGAAGTGACTATGGGATTAATTTCCATATGATCAAGGGTTAAAGGCTAAGCTGGGTGTTTGTCTCATGTGATCACACCATATCACGAGGGGGCTAAGGCTTATTGTGGGTGCTCTCCCCCTTCCACTTTTGATTGATGTGATTGATGTGGGAGTGACATCATCCAAAAAATTACCCAATTTTGAAAATGAAGTGTCACCCTTCACAACATTAAATTTGATGGTCTCTTGCACGTAGGATACCCCATGCTTAAATTTGACATCTTGTGGACTGTCACCACATGATGGGAGAGGTCCGCAACAATAGGAAGGTGCGGCTGGTTTGTCGTGTGCGCGCATGTGGAAGGATCGCCCACATTGCCGTAAGGTGTGAGGTTGGACCGTCGGATTTATGATACGCAAGGGTGCTCGGCTTTGGTTTTGCTGCGTCGACGAGGGTTACGCTGACAAGCTTGTGGACCCGTGAAGTGGTGGACGCACGACGCAAAGAGTTGTCACGCAGTTGGTGGACGAGTCGGTAGGCTTGCAGATCCGTGCAGGGGCGAACACGCATAGCAGAGGGCCCGCGTTGTTGCGTCCTTGGCAGTTGGCCATCTGACCCACGAAAGCGCGGAGGTTGGGTTAGCCGTGTCGGCATGTGATAGAAGGCCGGGCGGTCAAGCCAGCATGGATGCGAAGGTGCGGAGCGAGAACGAAGGACGACTACAGGTATTTTCCAAAAAAATTCTAAGTCCAAAATTTTTGCTCCAACGACCCAGTGGCGAATAAGCCCTGCAAGAAGAATCCAAATCTTTGCAAATCTGGCAAAAACCCACTTGGTAATCTACAAAATCTAGAAAACCCTGGAAATTATTTTTTGATTGAAGACTTTAGTGGTCGGACATACGCGAAAAGCAAGAAAACTCCTTGAAACCCTAAAAAATGGTTGTCGCGAAAACAGGTTCAGTTTACAACAATCCTAGGGTCTTGGCATCCTCTAAATGCAATGGTGTGTCCGTTTTTCATTTGAAGATTTTGGGTGTAAAGATTTGTACGATTTTCGAGAAACCCCACCAAACTCTTGAAAATCGAAATCAATAAAAACAACAAGAATGCACAGAAAGAATCTCACAAGGATTCAAATAACAAACGACTGTTAGAATGACTCTGATACCATGTCGGATGATGCCGAGATCAACTGAACAATGAAGCTTGCACGAAGAACCTGTGTAAAATCTTAAAACACTTAAGAGAAAGAAACTTGTCTCACCAAAGAGTTGTAGAAAGAGTATTTTTTATTAGCCATAAAATCAATAGAAAAAATACATGTATAGTTGAAAATTAGACATGTCCCAACATTTTCATGCATGTGGGATTATTTTCCACTAAAGACTTTATTAAACCTAAGCAAGTTGACTAGATTGGGTAGACAAAACCCCATGGGACAAAAGTCTACACCAACAGAATAGTTATCAATAAAGATGAGGAATTGCTTAATCCTTGAGAAAGAAGATTGGAAAGGGCCAAAAAGATCATTATGCATAGAGCCTTAATGGTTCTTTTCCTCTCCATGTTTTGCCCTTCGATCATTTGGGAGGTAGATTCTTTGGAGGACCCTTCTTTTGTTTTGCTACAAATGCTTGCTTCTTATAGTCATTTGACTGTAGTTTATGAATAACTTGGCAATTTATCTTGTCCTCTTATAAGTTGCTCACAAAAAACATTAAATGTAGGTTCAACATATTTACCTCCTAACGCAACCTAGTGTAGAATAAAATTTGGAAACAAACACTGAATAATAATAAATAAATATAAGGAAGTACGTGGCCCCTGGAAAAGATGTAGGGAAAGGGCCATAAAGATCAGTGCACACAAGCCTTAAATGGTTCTTTCCCTCTCTAGGCTTTGCCCTTATCAAACTTCTCTTGGCAGTGTTTCCCAAAAACATATTTATCATGGCAACATGTTGAAGACTGTGAACCATTTTGTAAGATATTGGAAAGAGCGGTCCAAACTGCTCATGCCAAAGTTTGCTTACATCCTCAACATGAGCAATGAAATTATGTGGAGATGTTGATGATATACAAGAATCAAACGTGTACAACTTAAGAGAATTGTCAACAACATCAAAAACCAAGTTTAAAGAAAGTTGAGGTACACAAGGTTCATCACAAAACTTTTAAAGATGCATATCAATATTGCCAGATCCTAATACATCAAGAGGATAATTATCACCTATGAATATTTGGTGGGTGCTTGTCTCAACTCTCAAGCATGGATGTAAAGAGGTGCTTATCCTTAAGACATGATTTCATGCCCTAGAATAAAAAAATGAATCACAATGTGGAGTTTTAGGATTATTGAAAGAGGCATGTGTAGCAAAAAGAGCCCCACTTGTTAACCTTTGGAAGAGCTTGAGGAAGTGGAGTTAAGATTGATGTTGTGATTTTTCAAGGCTTCTCCAAGATATTTCATTTACTTCCATCATCATGACTCAGGGTGACTAGTCTTGCCACAATGGAAGCATTCCTCAACCTTTTTCTTTTCTTTGTTTTGTGATGTTGTATTAGATGATGATGAAATTGAAAGAGAATATTTTGTTCCTACTTGAAGTTTTATGAGATTTCAAAGAGGAATCCATATCAGAAAGAACCATTGGTTTACCTTTGGAAGGGTTTGAGGAAGTGGAATCAAGATTCATATTTTGCTTCTTCGAGGCTTCTTCGAGATCTTTCATTTTCCTCCACCTTGTGAGCCAAGGTGACCAACTTTGCCACAAGGGTCCTTTTATTCTATCAGCATTCCATGGTGAGCTCTTGCATTTATAGATGGAGGAAAATGGCCACAAAGATCATTGTGCACAAGCTCTAATGGTTCTTCCTCTCTCCAAGCTTTGGCATTTTCAAACCTCTAATGTTGTTTCCCTGAAGCACAACCATCACAAGCACCATCATGACAAGAAGTTGAAAGAAGACCATGAACCATTTTGGCAAGCTGTTGTAAAGAGCAGTAATTTACATGTCCAAATAGTTTGTGCCATAGTTATTGGGGGACGGTATGGGGAGGGTACACCATTTTTTTAGAAAAATAGGAGACGAGTACTCGGAGACGGCAAAAAATAATAATTATATGATATATATAAATAATTTTGATAAAAATTACATAAATATATGAAATACTATACAATTTAATTTAAATTATAATATTATTAAAAAAATCAATAAAATATAATATTATTTAATTTAAATTTTAAATACAATACAATTATCTTATTAATGTACTATTTAAATAATATAATCAAACTGTTTAAAAATTAAATATAATATAACAAACTATAAAAATCAAACTATTATATTGTCTTGTATTATTTAAAAATCAAACAATAACATAATTAATCAAACTATTTAAATAATATTAAGTTTAATATAATAATAACAATATTGTTTATTAAATTTATTAATTAGTATATTAATTTTTTTAACCTAAAAAATAAACTAAACTAAAAAAAATAAAAGACTTAAAAAAACCTAAAATAAAAAGTTGTAAAAAATTATGGATCGCCATGGATAGCGATGGCAAAGACATCAATGAAAAGTTGGAAAGAAAAAGGTGCGAATTGAATATCTTGCATAACCTACAAGAATTGCATGTCATAGCCAAATAATTCTGATATCTAAGCCCAACATTATTGTTTCAGTCTAGCTAGTGTTATTCACGTGATTGCTCTTTGGGGCCAAAATTAAAAAGGGGAAAATCCAATATGTTCAAGGTTCAAAACCCAACAGCATTGCTTGTGTATCGGCCCTTATCTTTTTGGTTTTAAACTTGATAAATGGCGAATCCAGAGCAGAGAAATAATAAACTGCCAGCGTGAACACAGTCAGCCCTAACATGCAGCAGTCTGGAGAGAATTTAATGCGAATAAAATTACAAACAGTGAACAATAGAGAAATGCATTTAGGGTTTTTTCAAAAAAAATTAAGGGTTATTTTTCTGGGGGACAGGCCAAGCACATGAAGAGACGGGTCAGGAGATGTTGGCGATCTCCGACAAACATCTCCAGGTACAAGAGACTTCTCCGTACCCGTCTTCAGTATTGGGGATGCGTCCCGGTATAGGAGACACATCCCAGGGGGTGGGGGACATGTCTTGGTATTGGAGACGCGTCCCAGGGGGTGGGGGACATGTCTCCTTGCAACACTGGAACTTTGTACCAAAGTTTTCCCACATTATTAGCATGAGCAATGGAAATGTTAAAATTATGAATATCTTTGGGTTTTTTCTTATGTTTTTTTTTTTTTTTTTTTTTTAATTTTTTTTTACCACGCTGAGTTTCTAGTTGTATGGAAGATGAGTCCCTCGATGTTAGGGGTGTGTTTCCTGGAAATGGAGATGTGGGAACTATCTTTAAAGTCCCCCCTTTTTCAGGGAACGTGGGAGAAGTTCCCCATGAGTTACCAAAGTCCTCCTAGTGGAGGTCCTCTGCCCTTACCCCCGGTCTGCTACCCCACTTTCAAAACCAATCCCGTAGTAACAATGTTGAAAAATCCTTATACTCTTCTCTTATTGCCCTTCAAATTGTTTCTTGGATATTATGATTTCAGTTCAGATCCTTATTACTGTTGCTAGTAGATATATTCTTCCGTTGTCATGACCGATGCTGTGGTTGATGAACTTAAACAACTTATATTTTTTCGATTGATTTGTTTTGTAAAATTTTTGTCTGGGGTGAAAGTGATCGTGCAACTTGAGAATATGGAGGACGAGAATAATTGTAAATTTATTGATGATAATAATAAACACTTGCACAAATGACGAGAATAATTGTAAATTGATGATAATAAGAAACACTTGCACAAATGATTTATACTAAGGGGTATTAGTTAGGTTGTTGGGTATCTAACACGGCTTTCTTAGTCCATGACCCTTAATTGCATGAATTATAACTCTATTGCATACATCTATAACTTCAGCAGATACCTGAAGTAAACATTCCTATCATTAGACCTACATTAATGTTTATTGTAGTTATGCTCACAATATGTTTTACTTTCTATACTTTTCAAACTTATCTCTGCTCTTTCATCCAATATCTTTCTAATTGGCTCTTTCACAGTGGTCGATGAGGGTGCTGGTGCTTCAAAGAATCCTAATACAGATTAGGGCCAGCCTTTACCTCAGCCATGGTCTCCATTAGCCTTATTCTTTTCTTAGGCAATGGGTCTTGTTCTCTCATGGTCATTTGCAATGTTTTAGTAAATGACGCAATCTTTTCTGACATGCTTAGTGTTTACCTCTGAGTGAGTTAGAATATTTTATTGTTTTAGTTTTAGGTTTCAGATTATGGCATCTTGTTTCTTTTATGGCTGGAGTTCTTTTTGTGTGGCTCCAATATGCTATTGTTATTGGTTGTACGTTTTAGTCCCATTGACCTACTTTGGTCATTCATGAATATTAATATAAATTATTTCTATCTTCATTCTTTCTGCGGAGTGCTGTTATAAAGATTATTGCTTTGTCACATGTCTGAAAACAAATCAACTTGATCTCTTTTGTTGTGAACTTGTTCCCTGATAGAATGATGTGCACTTGTTTGTGCCTAAAAGCTTGGATTTTTCATAATTATGATATTACTCTGTTTATCACATCGCACTGGTGCTGGCAAAGTATGTTTGAAATTCATATCTTCCAATATTCTCTGAAGCCAAACTGCATCTATAGCATCCATGGTTGCTTTCTATTCTACTTCGGTGGATGATAAAGCTGCTGTAGACTGTTTCTTACTGATTCAAGAAATTAGTCCAGAACACTGTATGCATGTCCTGAAATAGACTTCTTGTCATCCTGTGTTCCTGCCTATTCTGCATTTGTACAACCACTTAAGGTCTGTAAACAGGATACCAAAATATGAGTACCTCGGATATACCTGAGAACTCGTTTGGCCGCATGCCAATACATCAAATTAGTGCAGAACACTGTATGCATGCCCTGAAGTAGTATCTTGTCATCCTGTGAACCTGCCTATTCTGCATTTGTACAACTGCTTAAGGTTCTCAAACAGGATACCAAAATATGAGGTGCTTAAGATATATCTGAGAACTTGTTTGGTTGTATGCCAATGCATCTTTGGTGAATTCAGAAACCTGGATGATGTGCCTTCAAAACAAAAGTTGATATCAGGCCTGGTATTCCTAACATGCTGCCTATAATGTTTTTTGTTAAATATTTGTGATTCCACTTCCAAAGACAGTTTGAGTGCAACATCCTGCAGCATACTTAGGCTGATTTTTTTTTGAATTTTTATTGCTGGACTTGAATTCCTAGGCAGCAGTCTTAGGTCGGTCATCTAGAATGTTTTGCTGAGTTTCACCTTTTCTTCTTCAATTATGTTTGAATAGTTGCTTATTGTGATCAAATCTTCAAGATAAGCCCACCATGATAACAATATCTCCATGTTTTATTGTCGTGTAAAGATTTATGTCTGATTCACTCTGTGCAAGATATTTGGGTTCCTAGAATGCTATTCCAACCATCAAAAACTCTACTTACATATGCAGACTGCCAATATGGTCCCTACTCATTTTTCCTGCAGGGCTGCTCATTCCTCTTATCTTTCTGATATTCTGTTTTGAAAAAAAAATTAAAGAAAGAAAAATAAACAACCTCCTGTAGTAGCAACCGTAAGATCGTATGCTTACAGTTGTCCGCCACGCCGACATACTCCTGAAATTCTAAAACAAAATTGAATGTACTCTTATGGAGTTCGTGTTTATCAAAACATTGTGAGACTGTGCATGGATCTGGCTGCCACAAATGTTAAGTCTCTGTAAATTTTGTGTGCAATCTTGCTGTTACAATTACTTCACCTGAGACTTTCTCATAAGACTTGTCTTCTAAACACTGACACTTTGTAATAGCAGGGGGATACATAGTAAAAAATGTTTGCAGAAACTAGCAGGATTGATGAATGACTGAATAAATAGTTTGTCTACAGAACTATAAATTATCCGAGTCTTCAAATGGCAAAGCTTGATTTTAAGGGAAATAACTACTTGCATAAGTAAATTTCTGAAAATATGCTGAACCTATCTATTAATGGTTAACAGTGAAATAACACATAAAAAGTTAGTCATGGCCATCAAAATCCGTTGATATCTTGGGCATTACTATGCTGGGAATCCTAAAATCAACAGTTGCTAACTTGCTGGTAAGTGGTATCTATGGTCCATTGTGGTTTGTTCTCTTAATCGGTCCTCTGTGGTTGTGGGCACAGAAATTTCGGGAGGGGTCTGCAGTTTGTCCATGGCCAGATTATTAGGCGTGACCGACTTTTAGATCAAAAGCATCCTCTTTGAGGGCATGTTTGCATGTCTGAAGAAAGAGGAGGCCGTTCGGTAAATTCCCCACTGTTGGGGCCATGTATCCTCTGATCTGAAAAAGAAACGTATGCCCTGAATATTGGCTGTTATCTCCTGAACATGTTCAACAGGTGCTTGGGGTATCCAACATGACTTTATTAATACACGACTTGTAACTTTTTTATTATTGGTATTTGTTAGATAGTTGGTTACCTAACATGATTTATATATTTAAGGCATTGGTTACATAGTTGGGTACATAACATGCATTTATTATTAGAGGGCATATAAATTTATTGAATACATCAAATACTTCTAAAAGTGTCCTTTGTACAATGGGGTTTATGGGGGTGAGGGGGTGCGGAGCAGGAGAACTAACCAGTCCATCAGAAAAAGTTAAGATCACCCATAAATCATATACATGTACTGTACATCCAAACAATTGCCTATCTTCATAGTATGATCTTCACAGTTAAACTTGTACTAGCTGTCTAAACATGGTTTTATCTGGCATTAATATCTACTAAATCAAATCCTCTGTCAAATGAATAATTTAATGATTCTGGTCAGGAACTTGTAGTTCGCAGGGGGACTAACGAGTTCATCAGAAAAAGTTGAGATCACCCATAAACTGTGTTGCAGGGATACGCCCCCCAGCCCCACGCCTCCTGTTCGGAGACGCCTCCGGCACGGGGACGTCCCGGAGGCGCTCGCCGGCGTGCTGGAAACGTCCGGCAAGCCGACGGGCGCCTCCGGGACGCCTCCGGGAGTACCCGGGACGTTTCCGGCGCGTACCCAAGGGATTCTGGCAGAAAAATGGCAAATTGTTTTTAAAAAAAATCCAGAAAATCCTTAAAAAAAAAAACCCTAAAAACTAAGCAACCCTAAATGTAAATCCAGTCCGAACCCAACGTATAGAAATAAAATAAACATTTAAGTATAAGAAACTAGATGTCCATATCTAAATATAAACTTATACTTTAAGTTATATTTTATTTATATACTTTCAGGGTGTTTGAGAGGGGTTTCGGACTACTAGGAGCTATAATGCAAATTCTAGGTTTTGGAGGATCCTGTCATATTTCAGAGTTAGTCAGATTGCAGGGTTTCAGGGTTTCAAACTTAGCCATATTTCAGGGTTTCAAGATTTCAAGGAGACATCATAGGAGGTATGAAGGCTGCATGAAGGGATGTATGCGTGATAGAATAGTTTGAGAATATCTCTGGCAAAGTGCCACAAGCCGATCCCACCCCATTCCTTGTGCACCCCTTAAGGCATGCACTCGTGAGATTCAATGCACCGATGAGCCCTTGTGAGAGAAAGTGTCAGTAAATGATAAAGTTGAAAAATAATGGGAGTGGCATTCATGATTTTGTGGACAATCGAGATGATTTATTCTAGATTTGAATGTACATCTTGTCTTTGAAGTAATGAATGAATGAATATTATATATTTTTAAGTGTTTTATCATTTATAGACAAATATTTTCACACTATGTAGTTTCAAGTGTTTTACTAAAAAAATGAGTAATATATATATATATATATATATATATATACACACACACACACAGACGTACCCACGACGTATCCAAATCAAGGTTTTTGAAAAATGACGTACCTGCGTACCCGAGACGTCCTCGTATTCGTACCCGTACCCGTACCCAAACAACATAGCCCATAAATAATATACATCTACTGTAAGTTCAAACAATCACCTATCTTCATATTATGATCTTCACAGTGAAACTTGTATGGGTTGTCTAAACATGGTTTTATCTGGCAATACTACATCAAATCCTCTGTTAAATGAATAATTTAATGATTCTGGTCAGGATCTTGTAGGTCTTCCACTTCATCTGCTAAAACATTAAATAAAACCCTGATCTTCTAGAATACACTAACTAAAAGCTATATAAACACACTCAATGCAAAGACAAAACATACACTCTCATCATTGCCGTTTTTTTACAAAAGGAAGGAGGAATTGAGTAGGCAGCCATTGCAAGGAGTAGTTTGGAGGCAACCATTGCAAGGAGTTTGTAGGCAGCCATTGCAAGGAGGAGGAGTTTGGAGCATCCATTGCAACAAGGAGGAGTGGAGCTAGTTGGAGTGGCATTCATGATTTAGAGGACAATCTAGATGATTTATTCTAGATTTGAATGTACATTTTGTCTTTGAAGTTTGAATGAATACTATATTTATAATTTTAAGTGTTTTATCTTTTATGGACTAAAAATGAGTTTAATGCTTTGTTTGTATATATATATATATATATATGATATATTTATATTTTTTATAGTATATATTGTATGGACGTTTCCAAATCAAGGGTTTTTGAAAATCTGCATTTCTGTGTTTTGTACCCATTTCCATACCCGTTTCCCTTTCTGTTTCCTGGCAACACAGACGAGGATATTTTTTAATGATGCTAGGTTTCTTTGTCTAAATGCTTATTCATTGACTATAGAAGCATATGTATGTGCTGAATGTTTCAGTTTTTGCATCTGATGAAATGTAGAGGACCAGTGAAACTTGTACTTAATTAAAACTTATGGATATGGAAACTACCTCAATGATTGCCTAGGAATTATCTCTCCGAATAGCCCAAAATACTTTTTCTGGGGTTTTTGCAGACCTCTTTTGCCTTGCTTTTTGTATCTCCCAATATAGTAATATAAAAACTACTTAACATCCAAATTATGTTATGCATTCAAGTGGAACTTAGGATTTAGACTTAGTAAGAAGTTTGTCAATTTACATTATGGATGGTGGATCTGCTGTCTGTGCTTTCAGAAAGTTTCTAACGGAGGCACCGTAAGCTGTTTTTTTGAATGGATTTTGAACATGTACTGAAATTGAACATCAATGCCTCAATTCCCTTCAAAACAAAGCAGGGCTTCTAGAAACCCATAAAACTATTTGGACACTAATTTCTGATTATATGCATTTATAAAATACACACACACACACACACACACACATATTGCAAGGTTATATGCATTTCAGAAAACCCGAGCAAATATATGTAATGCTTACTCTTCATGAGGCTATTTCATAATGTTTATTCAGGAGATATTCCATGATCGTCTTGTGTAGCTACACATCTCCAGTCAGCAATATTGTTAGGGTTATCTTTGTCCAAGTGGTCATTAATTGGCCATAGAATCATGTATTCATCTACTGAATGTTTCAGTTTTGAGTGCGTTGCATCTGATGTAATCTAGTAATAAATGGACCTGTAACTTTGACTAACTTAGAACTTTGGATTTTGAAAACCATCGTAATGACTGCGAAGAATTATCTATCTGAATAGCCCAAATTCCTTTTTCTTGTTCTTTTGCAGATCTATCTTGCCTTTTTGTATCCTCCAATACACTAATATAAAAACTACTCTTTTGCTGATCATAAAAAAAGATGGATCAGTGAAATTAACGGTAACAGTAATATATTTCACACACTGCCGTTTTACCAATTCATATGCTTGGATTTAGCTATGCATCACATGTCAGTTACCTGATGATGCTATGTTTTGTCTTAGGAGTTTGGTTGTGAGTTGCAGATTATAAATTCTAGTGAATCTCAACATACCAACTTTTCCCTGTATCTTGTCATTATTTGCATTTATCCATAATTATTCATACATACCTACACACAAACTGTTAACTAAAGGCAAATATATAAAACTCGGATTGTCTTTTTTAATTGCTACCGTTGGATTGCCTTGATTGATAAAGTTTTTCTTTACAGTGAAAGTTTCGAACGATGCAATCATACAAACAACAGCCAATTTAATGGAGAATCCTTGTAATTTGCTAATACTATTTGTTTTCTATTTGTATCCCTTCACGCTACCATATTTTTCTATTTATGGAGAATGTTTCTTCTTATTTGTTTTGATATCTTTAAGTTGTTCTGAACTTGGATCTTACATAAAATACTATATTTATCTATTTTTATGGAGAATGTTTCTTATATGTTTTGGTGTCTTCTAATTTTTCCTAACATGGATCTTCTATAAAATACAGGGAACATCAGATGAAGTTGTTGATTGTTCCCATGGTAAGCAACTTTGGGATCTTTGTAAGGAAAAGTATGAGCCATTATGGCTGAAGGGTGGCAGCCATTGCAATTTGGAGCTCTATCCCGAGTATATAAGACACTTGAGAAAATTTATTTCAACAGTTGAAAAATCACCCTTTCTGAGAAATGGTTCAAGGAGAAGCACGGATCGTTCTGAACCTTCTAGGAGGAGCACAGATCGGTCTGAGCCTTCAAGAAGAAGCACTGATAGGCGTGAGAAGTCCAGACACAGCACAGACAGATCAGAGAAGTCAAGGAGCAGTACTGACCGGCGGGACAAGTCAAGGACAAGTGTAGATAGATCAGAAAGGTCAAGAAAGAGCACCGATCGGCCAGATAAGTCAAGAAGCTTCCTTGATTGGCATGAAAAGTCACGGAACAGCCTTGACTGCTATGACAAGTCTAGAAAAAGCATAGATCAGTTTGAGAAAGCGAGGACTAGTATTGATCAATTGGAAAGAACCAGGACAGGCTAGCAGGGAAAAATGAACACAGGAATTTGTAAAGATCATAATTTTTTGCTAATATTTACTTGGATTGCTGTGGGCACTGTTGCACCTTTGTGTGTAGATTCATTTCTTTTAGTTTGTTTTTGGAAGATACGGGATGGGAGGTGGCAAAGATATAGATTGCCTGTTTAACAATTAGAACTGCATTCCCAGTCTGACAGATTAGTATAGGTGGTTTGAAGAATTTTGCCTGCCGAATCGGTCTGCAACGCCAGTAGTCAAAAGCCCTCTTATAGTGTGATTTAAGATGTATTTCCTGTGATTAGATACTTAATGTATTTTGGGACTTGTAGTATTGATCTCTGCTGCTGCTTTACCATGATGGATATGAAATGTAATCCCACTGCCTGTATTTTACAAAACACCAGAAATTATTTAACATGGGATTTGCATTTCTCCAGGTTTTCTCATAAACAGAATCTATCTTGCTGAATTCTGTGATAAAGCACAAGCCATAAGTTTGACTCCTATACGAATGTTATGTGAAAAGATGGCATTGGTGTAGACTAACAACAAATGTAGTGTTTCCTATCACAATGAAGGCATTATTGGGAAATGAAGTCAAATTAAGTAATTATACAGCTTTAGCATATAATTCTCTTCCACAATCTGAATCAAGAAACTATATTTCATTTGTTCTTCTGCGGTGTTGTTGAAAGAGGTGTTTATGCCCCTTCTGACTACTAAATCATGTTCTTTGGTAAGTTGATGGGGAAAATTTTCTTTCGGATAAATGTTCCAAAAACTTTGCCAATGAGGAAAGGATAGAAAGTGAAAAGCCCAGAAGTGGTTGATTTCACCATTCCTTTCCCTACTAAGAAATGCTTGTGGGGTAGGTGGGCCCCTTGCCAATGTGATTATTACAAATATACAAAATGAAAAATGTCATTAGTGTAATGACTTATCCTGAAGACAAATAAACACAGGTGAAATCTGAAAAAAAACAAAAACAAAATAAAAATCTGAATTTGTAAAACAATATTTAAAGATAGACGAATGATGATATTTAGAATAGATATAGGTGAAATCTCATCCAAAATAAAATAGAATAAAATAAAATCTAAAGACATAAATAAGGGTATTTAAAATAGGTGTAAATAAGGATATTTAGAATGCTGATATTAGAATGACACTAAATTGTGAAAAAAACAGGTGTCCGAAATATGGCAACTTGTATTTGAAATAGGAGGAAAATTAGCTTTATAATCTGATGTTTGTCAGTGTTGTTTGGTCCCCGTGGCAAAGCCGTTGTAGTGTGTTTATAAGTGCAATAGATAGGGAATTTCTAACAACTGCCACAGAACACAGAACAACCACCCTTTTGGAATTATTTTTAGTGTGTTTAGAGTTCCATGTATGGTGGTGGAGTTGTCTCTTGTTTCTTGTTTTTATACGGAAATGGACATCTAATATGCATGGGTCATGGGTATTAGGACTGTAAGGGAATATTTTGTTTTTATACAGCCTATTGCAACTTTGGAGATGTTTATGCGCAGATAATGCTGTGGAAAACTGTGATTTAAGTGCGGAGTCATATACGACAGATGTTTTCTTTTGAAATTTCATGCAAATCATACCTTTGGATTTCCCTAGTTAGAGCGTAAGGGGGAATGTGAATGTTCCAATAGTAGAATAGAATAGTCGATTGTATGAGGGTTCAAATCTTGGTCATATTCCAATATATTATATTAAATGATTGTATTTTGAAATCAAGGTAAACAACGGCCATCGTTGCTTGTAAACTATTTTTGACCTAAAAACTTTTGGTTTACGCATTAGGGTTTAGGCTCCCTCTCTTACTCCTCTTCTTCAATGCACGGAGTAAGTTGGATGACAACCTTGCAAATATCTATATCTTAATTTAAAGACAAGAATTTTACACATTTTGAAAAAATTCAAATTCTTTACACCCCATGTATTCGCTATAAATTCTTTTTATTCAGTATAAACAATGAAAAACAAATAATATAATTAATATTAAAATTAACATTCTATTGAGATTCAAAATCTAGATTGTAGTTAAGTTTTAAAATTTTGTATAGAGAAATAAATTAAAAGGTAATTAAGAGTTTCCAATAACAGAAACATGTTTTGCCAAATATAATTTGGTCATGTTATGTTAGTTGAATATGAAATGTTTTCATTTAAAAATGAAAGTTAAAATGATTTTATTATGATTTGTGTATATGAAAACATTAAATTTATTATAAATCAAAGAAAATTATTGATAAGATTGATAAAGTTTGAAACCAACAAATGTTTGTATGAAGCTTTCAATTTTCGTACAAGGTAATGACATAATGCCATATTAATTATTTATATATAAATATTTTAAATTTGATAGAAGAATAATAAATTATATATTTTAATAGTTTGATAAGGAAAGATTAAATTGCAAATATTGTTAACAAAATTCATTGAAGTAATATATATATTGAATGTTTGTTAATAGAAAATTATATTGTTTATTCTCATGTTATAATTTATTACCATTTCATAGATGTGATTTTAATAAATATAATTGTTTGTATTGTTAGAATTTTTCATTTTATATTCTTTTTTCATGCATTACAGGGAAGTTAATGTTCATTAAATTGCTGAACTGAAATTTAATTACTTTTACATTTAGCTTTTTTTGTTTTTTTATTCATCGTAATATAAATTTAACTCATATTCGGAAAGAGAGACAAAGGCTTGAGGTGTGTACAAGGATGAATATCAATCAATCATCTTCAACATTTTATTTAATTAAACATATTACAATATATATGCATTAGCAATAGCTTAGTTGTTCTAACAACTAACAAGTAACTATTCGTAATATATTGTTTGCTATAACTATATATTTATATATATGATTAACCAACTAATCAATAATATTATTATATTAATTATATGGTAACTAACAACTAATTCCATACTAATTAATTGTAAATATTATTTTTTAATATTCCCCCTTTTAGTGTTTATATGGGGCGAAAAATTCAAATGTCAGTTAAAATTGATAATGTATTCGTGTACAAATATGCGATTATTTGCATTGAAAATTCAGTTTTATTGAAAGTTGTCTTTCAGGGCTTATTTAATGACTTGCGACTCAAGGACAATGACACATTAAAACAAGACGACAATAGGATGTGACTCTCGACATCAATGACTTTATTGACTTCAACAATAATGCTAAAACTTGACTCACAACAATCTATAATGTCTAAAAAAATACAATGCAAAAGTAATTAAAAAAAAATACAAAACCTAACTGTAACAAGACCCTAAATACCTAAACTGAAACAGGGAAAAGACATAATAATAAAAAGTATATAACTTAACAAACTAAAAAAAACACAAATTAAAACTTAAAAGACAATTGAAATCTTAAAACTAAAACAAAATGAAAACATCATTGGGTTTCAAGGATGGAAAAAACCGCAAAATTTTGTTGTGATGGTGGTTTTGAAGAGATGCCGGGCTTGGTGAAATAACTTTGATGTTGCTATTTTCTGTGTGCTGGATAATAAAGAAGCTGTGGTTTTGGGCATAATAGAATAATGTCGAAGAAGGCAGAGAGTAGCAGGGTCATGTGGAATGGGAACAATTGCCAATGTTGATGCTATTTGAGGAAGACACAGGGGTTTGGCAGAGAAGATTTTGATGGTAATTTGGAGCCCTGTGTTGGGAGGATATAAACCGGAAGCACACAATTTGATTACCAAACCAAGCAACTTAATATGCGGAAATTACCCAGATTCACCAAGTAACTAGAATTCAGAATAACACAGAATATGAGAGACAATACACAACTTGTATTAACACTTTATACAGAAAAGAATACAATAAAGAAGATGCCACTTCTTCTCCACCACCTTACAGAGGTTTCCCACACCTCAAGTGAACAGTAATTCTTCTCCCCAAAGCTCTCCCTCTCACAGGTCCCAACACCCAACTCAAAATACAGAGTTGGTGTTCACCTCCCGTGCTCCACGCACACCACAAGTGCTCCACGCACTCCACAAGCACTCCACGTGCTCCACAAGTACTCAAGGTACTTCAAGTAGATCTCCCATGAACCTGCAACAACCTGCAATTCAACAGACCATACTTATGGAAGGAACTCCCTTGCCTTCCTCTTGCTCTATCCGAGTACACACCTGTACTCCAAGTAGATCCTGCCTGATACTGCTCCCTGTTGTGTTGCTGTCTATATGACCTTGCACACCTGCAAATCAAACAATGGTTCTGCTCACCTGTGAACCTCGACCTTGCACACACATACACCTGCAGATCAACGATCTTACTTACCATGTAGATCTCCTATATAGGCCATGCAACTGTGACCAAGATCCTACACTCCTGAAGAACCCAGCTGGCTCTCCAATCCAGCACCAACACCCCTGGTACTGTGGCACTAGGAGGAACGCACCATTGCTCTACCTCACACACAGAAGGAGCTTATAATTATGCTCTCTTACTCCCTAGCACACTTTTTCAATACAACCATGAGTCTATTATATAGATCTCATCCAAACAATAATTAGACATCTAATTACAATAATTAGATCCGCAGCTATGAGTCTAAAATTAGCACTCATCATGCAAACTCTTGGTTCGTCAACCCACTGCCCGTAATTAACTCGCAGTCGAACCACACAGGCGACCGACGTCGGTCCCTGTCCGCCTGGGGTCGCCGACGCCGGCCGAAATATGACCGACGTCGGTTGCCTTCCTGTCTTACCCTGTCGACGCCGATTGGCCAGACCAACGCCAAACACTTCTGACACTTCGGCAACTCATTCTGCAACCTCCTCCATGTCTGCATCAGTGAAGCTTTTAGCTCCACAATCCTAACAATCTCCCACTTGGAGATAAACAGCTGCACTGTACCTGTACCTGTACTCCGTCTAATCTGTTTCCTGGTTTGTATCCCTCTTCAAGCTCCCACCTGAAGACAACCCACCACACATCCCGTGGTGTACCACCTGTCATCCGAGTAACCTGCCACATCCGAACCTACAAATACATGTAGTGAAGTCCTGACCCTGCATAGCAACACCTGCTGCCGGTCCCTCTCAGAAAACCTGAGAATCCACTTCCCCGAATTGGCTCCTAACTCTCTGACAGCTCCCACTGCATGGGAATACTCAGGTCTATACCAGACCTCATGTGATTTCGGACACTGTACCTGTCCAGCCCTTAGTGTGCTCCGATTCTGCATCCCGAACCTCGCCAACACCTGATTCACATCAGCTCCCACTCGAGACAAAATCAACCTGTGATCTCCATGCCTCCCATGTCAAAGAATTCCGCTGCTCCAAACTCCTCATGACATGCCACTGAACTAATCTTACCCTTAGCTCAGCGAAACCCTGTATGTACTAACCCTGCTAGCAAATATACCATCCACATACAGCAACAGAATGATGTCGCGACTCATCATCCCCCTGGTAAGACAAACCACAGTAGTTACCCTGACATTGACTGAAGCCATGCTTCGTCCTCCCCCTGTCGAAACCTGTACCACTGTCCTGCAGCTCCTCAAGACCATATACCTGATCTTCCGTCTCATGTATCCGTTCTCTCTATTCTTCTACTAAGGTATCCATTCGTCTCTGTGCTTTCATACCTGCTGGCATCTCTACCAAAACACACCTGTCTGGTTCTCCTCCAAGGAATCACATCCTCATCCATGCCAAGCTCACACCTGTTTCCTGGATCCTTCCTGCTCTACAATCAGCAACATGTATAAAGAAGAGGAACAACGAATTTGAGGGCCTACTTACGCCTTCAGTCCTCCGTATGGGTGTTTGAGACTCCTTGACAGCGTGCTGTCCACCCAAAATCCGTTTACAGTGACCGACCTCGGTCACTCCACAGTCTGCATCCGACCGACGTCGGTTCCATGCGTCTGTACCTGACTACCAACCTGCCAGCGCTGGTGTCCCTGCTGCCGACGTCGGTCCTCCTAACCGACATCGGTCTTACATACTGCCGACGTCGGTCTCCTGACCGACATCGGTCTTACCCTGCCCGACATCGCCGGCTTCGGTCTGCACATGACCGACATCGGCACCTGTCTGTTCGACGCCGGTTCCTCCTGACCGACATCGGTACCTGTGTTCGCCTGTGAGTGATGACTTTTTACCCGCGAGCTTCTTTGAATCAAAACCCATGTCCAAATTGCCCTGCTCAGAAGTATCCAGCCACATCCACTGGGTTCTGTCCGCCATCTCCTCCATAAACACCAAGGCTTTCCAGTTCTTAAGCCTGTCAAATATATCTATCTTCTGCTTAAGAATATGCATCTCCTTCCTACTCATGTGACCAAGCCTACGAAGCCACGTCTCCGCAACAAAAGAAGAATCAGTAATATAAACAAGTAGATAAAGGATTCCTGTTTTCTTACCACCAGCTAATTCAAGTGCATCCGCTGTGAGAGTTCTTGTGCATCTCTCATCACCCAATCTTTCTGAAGAAATTAGCCGTATTCTAAACCTGGGACCTGCATGACCTTCATCAACACCTGTGTGTTGGCCGCCTGCAATTTCAGCTTCACTTCCCCTTTGCCAATCCTCTGGCAAGGCTCACCAGCTCCTCTACCTGGAACTGCATGGAAAGAGGCAACCGAATCTTTTATCCAAGATTCAACTTTATCCAAGAAACCTGCAAACACATCCTGTGCAACAACACCTGCTACATCTGTATCTTCAGTTTCTTCATGCTGATCTGCTACCAACCAACAATAATCTTTTACCTGCTCTTTCTTTCCATAGGACCGTGAGTGACCATCTGTGCTTTTCAACTCCTCCATTCTTAGCTTACTTTGATCTGCTGTTGCTCTACTCCCACTCGATCAGAAACCCCTGAGAGTGCCCTGTAACCAAACACAAAACCTGCTTCCTCCAACCTTAGCTCTGATACCACTTGTTGGTATCAAGCTCAAGAACCTACAACCAAGGCTCTGATACCACTTGTTGGGAGGATGTAAACCGGAAGCACATAATTTGATTACCAAACCAAGCAACTTAATATGCGAAAATTACCCAGATTCACCAAGTAACTAGAATTCAGAATAACACAGAATATGAGAGACAATACACAACTTGTATTAACACTTTATACAGAAAAGAATACAATAAAGAAGATGCCACTTCTTCTCCACCACCTTATAGAGGTTTCCCACACCTCAAGTGAACAGTAATTCTTCTCCCCAAAGCTCTCCCTCTCATAGGTCCCAACACCCAACTCAAAATACAGAGTTGGTGTTCACCTCCCGTGCTCCACGCACTCCACAAGCACTCCACGTGCTCCACAAGTACTCAAGGTACTTCAAGTAGATCTCCCATGAACCTGCAACAACCTGCAATTCAACAGACCATACTTATGGAAGGAACTCCCTTGCCTTCCTCTTGCTCTATCCGAGTACACACCTGTACTCCAAGTAGATCCTGCCTGATACTGCTCCCTGTTGTGTTGCTGTCTATATGACCTTGCACACCTGCAAATCAAACAATGGTTCTGCTCACCTGTGAACCTCGACCTTGCACACACATACACCTGCAGATCAACGATCTTACTTACCATGTAGATCTCCTATATAGGCCATGCAACTGTGACCAAGATCCTACACTCCTGAAGAACCCAGCTGGCTCTCCAATCCAGCACCAACACCCCTGGTACTGTGGCACTAGGAGGAACGCACCATTGCTCTACCTCACACACAGAAGGAGCTTATAATTATGCTCTCTTACTCCCTAGCACACTTTTTCAATACAACCATGAGTCTATTATATAGATCTCATCCAAACAATAATTAGACATCTAATTACAATAATTAGATCCACAGCTATGAGTCTAAAATTAGCACTCATCATGCAAACTCTTGGTTCGTCAACCCACTGCCCGTAATTAACTCGCAGTCGAACCACACAGGCGACCGACGTCGGTCCCTGTCCGCCTGGGGTCGCCGACGCCGGCCGAAATATGACCGACGTCGGTTGCCTTCCTGTCTTACCCTGCCGACGCCGGTTGGCCAGACCAACGCCAAACACTTCTGACACTTCGGCAACTCATTCTGCAACCTCCTCCATGTCTGCATCAGTGAAGCTTTTAGCTCCACAATCCTAACACCCTGTTGAGTCGAAGGCAAATATTTTAATGTAGATCCGATGCAACTTTGTGGACGCTGAGTTGGGATAACATGCCCAATTCAATGCAATAAAGGTAGAATGGCTGAAGGATGGTTGATGAGACTCAGAGCTTTCAATGCAAAATGGAACCACTGAACAAAATGAATGTTATGAATTTGATATTGAGCAGTGGTTGGTCAAGTTTGATTCACATCTTTACAAACTAGAAATCATCATGCAGATATGAAACCATTTGGCCAACTAGACATTTTTAAGAATATATATATATATATATATATATATATATATATATATATATATATATATATGAGCAATCGTTGGTCAATTCATATATATATGATTTTTCTGAATGCATACAATGAACACAATGGGATGTTTAGACTAAGAATATGATGGAAAGGGTGGAGAAAAACATGTAGATGGATGGTGGAATTAGAGATTTTACAAGTGGTCTGCACTGTTAGACTACTAGCAATATGTAAGAATGGAAACCATGGCTACTATAAGTGGGTTGCACTGCATAAACAGTTGAGTGAACTACTTTGATTAAAACACAAACTAATAGAACATAAACAATGTTCAAAGAGGCCACACAAACCTACTCTGATACCAAATATAGATTTTAACCCATATTTAGAAAGAGAGCCAAATGTTCTAGGTATGCAGATGCATGAATATCAACGAATCATCGTCAATATTTTATTTAATCAAACATATTACAATATATATGCGTAGTCTTTTAACAACACTCCCTAACAATAACTTAGTTGTTTTAACAACTAACTATTCATAATATATTGTTTGTTAGAACAATATATATACAACTAACCAAGTAACCAAAAATCTTACCATATTAACTATACGATAACTAACAATTAATTACATACTAGTAAATATTATTTACCATACAATAAATAATCTAACAGTAAATAGTATTTACCACATGGTAAATAACTAATATAAATACTAATTCTCAACACGTAAGACATGAGAAGGAACAAAATGCAAAATAATGCTAGAATTGGAGATCCAAGAGATTAAAGGCAAACAAATATTTGGATGGGTGGAATGATTTAGAGTGGACTATTGTTTGTGGTGATGAAGGTGAAAAGGATCTATATGATGTTATCAATACGTTGAGGGTTTCTGACTTTATCAAAGTGGAGCCCTTGAGATTGTTCCCACCAAATTAACCAAAATTACATTAAAAAGTGGTGCGGACAAAGGGATTCATAAGTCATCATCTGTAAAGTTTTATTAAATGTATATATTTATTTATAATTTTATTTACATTTGACATGTTTTCCACCTATGCATTGTGGGATTAAGGGAGACTGATTTTTGTGTACGTCATATGATATAATTTTTGGCGTGCTTATGGACTTGATGATGAGAAATGATCAACATACCAAATAGATGTAAGAAAACTTATACCAAAAGGGGTTGCATAACACACTTAATTATCAAGTCCTTTTTGTAAAGGCCCAATGTTTCTATCATTATATACATTTGGATGAACATTATGAATATTGCCATGGGCTTAATGTTTCTTTATGTGACCGAATTTTTTTTTATTTTGTTATGAAAATTTGAGGGGGGACAAAGGGTTACATTGAATCCTTAAATATGATAGGTGTTCACATTGGTATCGATTGTGAGAGGCATTACTTGGATGGCCAACTAGGTGGTTTGGTAAACTCAAGGGATTCATTTTTATTGATAAAGGATATAATTAATGCATTCAATCAACTATATTGGTCAATTTATAGAAAATATTTAAAAAATTCCTTAAGTATTGCATGTTGATATGTAGATGAGAGGCCTAAATTATTTATCTTCAAAAGCACAATGTTCCATTCATTATGGGCATCCAAACACAATTGAAAAGGGAGATGATGGTGAAGCACTCTTATCATGAAATAGCTTCTATGAACTCCACCTTCACAACTAATAAATATAAATATAGGATGAGTAAAGTCATTGTGCTAGAGTTTTCATATGGTTTGAGTGGCCTTTTGATTTTGATTGTTTGTCTTTTTAAGGGTCTTATGATTAGATTTGTTTTAAAGTATCAAATTTTCATCTCGCTCATTTTCAACAAAGAAGAAGCTAGAATCATTATGGCTTAGGATATATCAACGTGTAACTCCATTGAGGACATCCACAAGTGGCTCATGAAGGTGTAACCATTGCAGGAAAGGTTTGAGGGGTGAGTGGACAATGAACACATTATGACCAATAATACTACTGCAGGTAAGGAAATTATGATGTAATTTAATTCATTTTTTTATCTTCATCAATTCCATGCCATTTACATTTACATTTACACCATATCAATTTTCATGTTAATGACATTTTTTTTTGTGTTCATGTAGGATTGTGCTTGGGTGTCATGTTTTGTTATGTATATGGCATGTTTGTAGGACATGAATATAAAATTCTATAAATTGATATCAATGAAGGACCTTGTGGATGAAATGTTTGATAGATTGGACAAGATGTTAATGAGGAGGATTTAATTTTGTATTTGATTGCTTCATTTTAGGAGGAATTCAAAATTATGGATTACTTCACCAAAACTTAGGCATGTGACAATGGCAGTTTATGTGAGTATCCCTCCTTTCCATAACACATTACTCTAATTTAATGTAAAAAATGATTAAGCTTTCCTATTTTTTTCTCCATCACTCACTTGCATTCAAAATTTGATACTCTCCCCATGCTAATCAAGAGAAAAATGCTCTAATGTACATTTGATTATGACTTGGGAAGAGAGTACATTGGGTTGTATGGACAACATTGAATAAATCTGGTTTCTTCAAAAACGTATTTGAAAAATGTGAAGGAGATAATCTATGGGAATTGTATGGAGGATGAGGATGAGAACCATTAGTGAAAATTACATTAATGGAACATACTAGATTATATTGTTTTCACCAATGCAACTATCCATGGGTGAGGAAAGGCAATCCCTACAAACACTATTAAAAGAAAGACAAGAAAGGAAAGAGTAAGAGCCACAAAATTGGCAACACATACTAATATTAACCTCAACAAAGAAGCTGACATAAAAGCACATGATTATGATTAAGGAGTTCATTCTCTCGATGGATTGGAAACAAAAGAGGAAGTTGTTATAGGTGGAGGTTGTAATGATAACATAACCATTGTAGACAACGATGTTGTTGTTAAGGTAGGGATAAGCAAGAGTGTTGGTGTGTGTGAGTCATATCACTGATAGGATATATTTGAGGGATAAGAAGGGGTTGTAAATTTTTTGAGATAGTTGATTGAGATGCCACCAAGAACTCTTGAGTGTTGAATATGTAGATGTCATTGCTAAATTGAGGAACAAATTGAAGTCACAAGGAAGTTTTGGGTTAATTCAATAGAGATATCTCTTAACCACAACACAACATGGTATGAGGGCAATTTAAAGAAACAATCCAAAATAAATAAATATACTATGAATGAAAAACTAGAAGGAACATGCCATTTGTTTTGCATGTAAAAAAAAAAGTCAGAAAGTGGAGACAAAGATGAAAGTCTTTTAGTAGAATTGTCTTAAATTCCAAATCTAGTATGTTTACCTTTGAATTTTGTCCTTTGTTTTAGAAATGTATAAATAAAATATAGTATTAGATACTTGACAATGTCAATTTTGACCAATCTCTACCTTACATGATTTGTGTGTACACATATGACTTTTATTTATTCTTCTCTCACATCCACATTTTTCCATGGGTTCAACCTTCCCGATTTACTACCAGTTTCCTACATGAATTCCCTAATATGTGTCTAACTTTTTCAAAATCATATTCAAACTATTTATAGATCATCAACTCAGTATTCTTGTCTTCTGGAAAAATCTACGAAACTTAGATTATTCTAGAAATTTGGATTCATCCCAAAGCTACAGAATTGTCATGCACCAAGAAACAACTATTTTTTTATTTTAAAATATTCATTATGGATCTCCTCATACATTTCACATGTCAGTGTTGTGAGAAAACACCCAAAGAATCCCAAATAAATATACGATACGTCTATCACTCATCAAAGATATATCTATACGATACACATTTAAAGGGACTACCCTATTCTTTTCAATTCTGAAATTACTCACAAGGAGCAGGTCCTAACTAAGTTAAATGACCTAAAAGTTAACTCAAAATTCTCATTTTATAAGTAATGAAAGCTAGATCACAAGTTACAATGATTGAAGGAACATTATTGCACACATACATCTAATATGGAGAAATACATGTGATTTGACAAAAAACTTCAGAGTATTAGATATATAGGCAACACTCAACCATTCATTGGGGAGGGTTTGGGGTCAGCTCAGTCCACCGTTCTTCCCCTTTTGGATTCCTAGACTGAGTGTCGAAAGTGGACCTAATGTTTGAAAGAGGAGACATATTTATAGAATTGAGTGCACAATGAAACTTTGAGATCACACATAAAGATGGATTACAAGTAGGTGCAATGACTTATACATAAACAAAGAAGAAAAATCTACTCAGGCTTATCTATCAGGTTTCAGATGCTAATGTTAATTAGTATTGCCAAAAGCTAATGAATTCGTCCAAACACATCTAATGAATCAGTTCCTAATTTGAGCAATTTTTAACCCAATTTTATGTCCTTTTTTTCACCTACATTTGGTCTTTAGACTTGTCCAAAACATAAAAATGTTAATTATCTTATTCTGTTAGGTCCTTTCTATTTATAGAAAGTACAATTAGTAAAACTAGATTTTATATTTTACATTCAAATTAGTGTTTCATTATAATACAATATACAATCTAAATTAGTTCAAAGTTCTATCTTATTTGGTCAAATTAATAAAAAATAAGGTAAAATATATCAATGAACCTATTTATATACTGAGCACATCAAATCCTATATTTTCTTAGGGTTTCTTTCCTTCTTTCTAGAGTTTCATATTTTTGCATTAGGGTTTTATTTTAAGACATGTTATCTAATTATTTCCATCTTCATAGGTGCAAATATAATGTATTTCCTCTTTTTCCCTAAGGTTTCATGTTTGTTCTCCTATTAAAGCTTCTTCTACTAGGGTTGTTCCTTGTTTGGTTGATATCTTATTAAAAAATATATCTATTTTAAAAACTATCAAAGGTTTTTGTTGGTTATTATTTTTGAATTAAAAACATTTTTTTTCTAAAATTACCTAAGATTTTTTTCTCGAATCAGGGTTTTACTATTTTTAGTAAATTTTGTCTAGAGGAATAAGGGTGTATCTATTTTCAATATAATTTATAGATTTCATCATGTTTTTCTCAGAGCGGTTGTTTCTTTATTTAACCCTTGTCAAGTCATCTTTTTTGTGTATATGAATCTTTAGGGTTTTTTGCTTTCTTAAAATTTTTGAATTTCCATATTTAAAACTAATTTTTATACATGATTTTAGATCTCTCATTCTTATACATTTTATCATATCTCAGGGGTTGGATTTATGCTTGTGTTTCTTGCTATCTTATAGTTTGGAAAATTTAACATGCATGACCAATCTAAAACCCCTAATAGTCCTCACACTTTGGATTTCCTATATTTAATTCATTCCATGCCTTATGCTTATGATACTATTTGGAATAATGACCAATCTTGTGTGATTAATGTTGTTATTTATATTAATGAAGACTATAATGATTATGATTATGATTATCAAGAGGATTGGTATAATAGTAATGAATGCATTAAAGTAGAAGAAGAACAAGATGACATTGAAATCAATTCTCCTATAAATTCTCACATTAGAATAGGAAGAAAGTATAAATGAATTACATAAAGTTTGTAGTAATTTACCTAAATAATAAGATACAACTGAGCCATGCATCGATGATACACATGTAGATGGTCTTGATTTTTTACTTTCAATGATATTTTTAAATGCAATGATGCTTTTAGTAATACAAAAAATAGTGACATTCCCTTTTCTCAACTAGAATGTGATACTAGTTCTTCCCTTGATATGAAAAATGATGCTATTATTGAAAATGACAAATCTTTGCTTCTCTTGAAATGATAAATGATGTTATTGTGGAAAAATAAAGTGATTTTCCTTGCCCTTCTCTTCAAGCAACAATGATGAAAATGAATGTGATGTTTCTCTATCCTCCCTTGAAATGAATGTGATATTATTCCTCCTCCTCCTAAAAATAAATGTTATAATATCTCTTTACATGAAACTTATATTGAAAAAAAAAGTGATGCCATTTCTACTTTTTCTTTAGAACAAAAAAATTATGATAATTACAAGTTATATAATCATGTTTCGATATGACATGATTCCAAACTATGCGATGATGTTTCTACATAATGTGATTCCAAAGAATACAATGATATTTGTGATTAATTTATTATACCTATGTTTAGGATGGATAACGAGTTAATACCAATGAATGATTCCTTCCAAACCACTATTATACCTACTAGCCCTATCATATCTATGATGCATGCCATAGGTGGCCTAAAAAAACAAGTGGTTTCTCTCACTTTACAATCTAGATTATTCGATATCAATATGAACACTAATGTAATATTAGGACAACCATAACATGAATCACATGCAATTATAATTATCTAAAAGGATTTGTCATGCATAAGTTGATGGCCATAAATATCCTAGTAGTCACTTAACTACTTGTATGTACTTTAGTTTGGGAAATGATCAAATGACAGATGAGTACTAGTAAAAACTTCCCACATAAGTTTATAAAGAGATACCTTATATTGGTTCTATAGCCTTCCTAGTGGCTCTTTACCTTACTTTAAGAAGTTAGAAGATGTTTTATTATCCATTTTAACAAGAAAAAAGTTACTAAATTTACATTAGAACATCTCCAAAGTCTAAATTAAGGTCATGCATGCTAATCTCATTAAAGATTACATTTTAATATTTAAGCATAAATTAAATTATTTTATCTTTATCAAGGGTTTTATGTTTCCACTTGAGGAAATAACACTTTACAATTCTTATCTTTTGGGAAACTTTATATGGATGTTTTCACGTATGCCTTTGATTTAAATTCTAAGTCATATAAGGATACAAGTTCAAGTGATTCAAGACCTCTTCTCTATCTTATTCTATTACTCATCCTAGGAAGACTGAGATACCCTAGGAAATTCCTACCAAATATCCAATGGTCCCTTGGGCTTCTATGGAAGGTATCACTAGAAGAGGATCTTCTTTTAGTTCACATTCTATAAGGATTAATATTTCCAAAGAAGTTTCTATCAAGGAACTAATGGTTATTCAAGCCATTATTACAGGTGAATATAGAGAAGACATTGTTGTAAATGACAAAAAATAATGCAACACATGTACAATTGGATTTCTTAAGGACTTAGAATATAGTGGTTGAGATTTACAACGTACACATACTTATGAGAATGCCATGAGGCATGTTACCATACCAATTTTTCTTGGGCCTAACACAATATGTATAATATCTTATATACAAAAATCTATTACACAAGTCAATATCACATTGGGACAATCATGGTTACAATAAATGGAAATTTTTTCAAGTAACAATAATATGACTATCTCCTTTAATTTCTAAGAAGGCTTACCTAAGAAGGAAATTTCCCATAAATAAAAAAAATGAACTACATGATATTCTAAATCAAAATCTCCAATTAAGGTCTTTTATAAAAAATAATGATCAAAACACATGGTTTACAAGACAAAAACTAACATGAATGCACTTATAACAAATAAGAATCAACCATTAAGTTTGATAGTTTCAAAGATCAAACAAATGTTATTTTACATAAATTACTTGATAAGAAGCTAATAAACTTACCTCATAATTATTATCACCCTCCCCTTCACCTCAAACAAGTAGGGCAAGACCATTTTGCAACTATCACTATATTAATGAAAATAGAGATAATAATTGTTAGGAATTACAACAAAATATTGAACAACAATAATCAACAAGATCCTCTTCTCCATCTTATTCTATTACTCATTTTAGGAAGACTGAGATACCCTAGGAATTTCCTACCAAGTATCCAATGGTCCCTTGGGCTTCTATGGAAGGTATCACTAGAAGAGGATCTTCTTTTAGTTCACATTGTACAAGGATTAATATTTCCAAAGAAGTTTATATTAAGGAATTAATGGTCATTCAAGCCATTATTAGAGGTGAATATAGAGAAGACATTTTTGTAAATAACAAACAATAATGCAACACATGTACAATTGGATTTCTTAAGGACTTAGAATAAAGTGGTCGAGATTTACAACGTGCACATACTTATGAGAATGCCATGAGGCATGTTACCATACCAATTTTTTTTGGGCCTAACACAATAGGTATAATATCTTATATACAAAAATCTATTACACAAGTCAATATCACATTGGGACAATCATGGTTACAATAAATGGATTTTTTTTTAGTAACAATAATATGACTATCTCCTTTAATTTCTAAGAAGGCTTACCTAAGAAGGAAATTCCCCATAAAAAAAAAAAAAGAACTACATGATCTTCTAAATCAAAATCACCAATTAAGGTCCTTAATAAAAAATAATGATCAAAACACATGGTTTACAAGACAAAAACTAACATGAATGCACCTATAACAAATAAGAATCAACCATTAAGTTTGATAGTTTCAAAGATCAAACAAATGTTATTTTACATAAATTACTTGATAAGAAGCTAATAAACTTACCTCATAATTATTATCACCCTCCCCTTCACCTCAAACAAGTAGGGCAAGACCATTTTGCAACTATCACTATATTAATGAAAATAGAGATAATAATTGTTAGGAATTACAACAAAAGATTGAACAAAAATAATAAAAAAGATCCTCTTCTCCATCTTATTCTATTACTCATCCTAGGAAGACTGAGATACCCTAGGAATTCCTACCAAATATCCAATGGTCCCTTGGGCTTCTATGGAAGGTATCACTAGAAGAGGATCTTCTTTTAGTTCACATTGTACAAGGATTAATATTTCCAAAGAAGTTTCTATCAAGGAACTAATGGTCATTCAATCCATTATTAGAGGTGAATATAGAGAATACATTGTTGTAAATGACAAACAATAATGCAACACATGTACAATTGGATTTCTTAAGGACTTAGAATATAGTGGTCGAGATTTACAATGTACACATACTTACGAGAATGCCATGAGGCATGTTACCATACCAATTTTTCTTGGGCCTAACATAATAGGTATAATATCTTATATACAAAAATTTATTACACAAGTCAATATCACATTGGGACAATCATGGTTACAATAAATGGAATTTTTTTTTTAGTAACAATAATATGACTATCTCCTTAAATTTATAAGAAGGTTTACTTACATATCAAAAATATAGAGTGATGAGACCGTAAAATGTCTCATTATATCATAAAATAAAACCATTTTCTCTTTCATAAATCATATTTTAAAGTGGACTTAGATGTAGTTTTAAGAACTTATGTTTGTTTATAATGAATATGAGATATATATCTAGTCTATTCTTTAAGATTTTTTGATAAGTTATTGGAGAATAGATGCCAAATGTTGTCTATTAAGACTATAATGAATCATCAAAGTAGATAGAAAATTTTGAAGTGATAAATTACAAACTAGGAACAACCCCAAATCAACTCTAGAGATCATCGATAGATCAAGAGTTCCATATGAAGTAGCTTTAAAGATCATGAATAGATTTGAAGTCCATATAAATCATCTCCAATTTTCTTCAGTTGATATAGAGATAAATAGAAAAGTGGTGCAAGAACATCCAAGGCATGCAATCAACTTTGCACCAACCAAAAACAAGTTGTGTGTTTTTATGTTGATTTTTTTGTTGTTTTAACATGTGAAGATGTAAGACTAAAATGGATAGGTTGTGGGAAAAAGTCAAAACAATAATCACAATCATCCTTAACACTAAATTTAATTGTATATTTAGATTCCTCTCAAAAAATTACTCAAGTTCAAAAAAAGAATCATATTGATCCGAGTGCATATGCAAAATTTATGCTAATTTAAAGTTGGCTCCAGAGATCTCCATTCTAGTTCCGGAGATCACCAGTCTTAGCTCCAGAGGTGCACAATCTGGCTCTGAGATCACTAGTCCTAGCTCTAGAGATGTATAATTTAGATTTGGAGATGCACATAATTGATTTTGGGGTATAATAGACCAAACAAAGAATGAGATAATGTTTTGGGATAAGTTTTAGTATGTCTATATATAGAAATTCTATAAATAGAAACTTTCAGAAATAGATATCAACATAAATTAATTCTAAAAATATACAGGTCCAAGAACATTAAAAAAAAACTCCAAAGATGATTTCTACATATTTTTAGAAAGTATTTCTATGAAATATATTTATAATATTTTTAAAAATAAATATTTATAAAGAAGACAAGATATTTATAGTATTTAAATCACTATGAATATCTCAAATATCAATTTGTTAGAGGAAACTGAATTAGCTAAAATTGTTATTGATTCTCTAAAAAAAATAAAAAGTTATTGGAAAGAAAACAAAGCACCTATATGTTCTCCAATAAACTAGAAGATAGTGGATTTGTAAATCTAAAATTTCTCAGTAGTTTCTCCTTAAATGATGGGGATCCTTGATTTTCTCCAAATAATGTAAGAACCGAATTTGTTAGTTTGTTATCCTAGAATACGAATCAATTTCAAAAGTGTTTTGTTAGGTTGTCATCCTATGATAAGAATTAATTATAAATTGATTTGTTAAGTTAAAAAGATTAAAAAATTAATTTTAAAACTAATATGTTAATTGTTATTCTTAAACAAGAAGTTGTTGAAGGAGCTGTATTACAAATACAACCTTCTCATTCATACTTGTTTATAGAATAAAGTAGAAAATATTTGTAAAGTTAGAATATAGATTGAATAAAGGACTTGAGCATTTCTAAAGTTTCTTGTTTTTAATCATTTTTCTAAGGGAAGAGCAAGGGCCCACTCAACCCAAGGAAGAATGTTATTTTGTATTTATATTTTTTAGATTAAATTTGTTTATGTTTTGTTTTAATTTCTAAATTTTTATTTTATGTTTAGAGTTTCATCTAATTTACAAATTAATTGGATCCATTAAACACCAATTGTTTAGTTTCTCTTCATGCAATTATGTTTTCATTTATGCAAGAGAGTTTACATTTATTCAAGTGTGTTTCTCTTTATGCAATATGTGTTTGATTTATGTAATTTTAATTTTTGCAAGTGTGTTTATTTCTATAATTTAAATTCATGCAAGTGTGTTATTAAAAAATATATTATTACCTAAATGTATTTTGTGTCCTATTGAATATAGCCTTTAGACACCAACCTTAGATTGACATTATTAAATGAAGATGATTAACATCTCTAATCATAGAGGAAGTATAAACAACGATATAGTTACACCATCTATAATGCAAGTGTGGGTACCAAAGATAAACCAAGAAAATAAAGATCAAATAACTAAACAAATAAATAACCCTACACAACAAAACCATGAAAAAGAACCTTTTAAAATTGTCATGGGATAAATACATCAACCAAGTTAAAATATCTCCTCAAATGATTATTGTGCATAATTATTTTTTCTAAGTAGTTGGTAATATAATTTTTACACACCCCATACAACTATTTGTTAGTTATTATACACATATGATTTATACTAACTCTTAAGGTAGGCCCACAATAGTTGTTACTGTATTCTTAGTCTTACTGAGTACATAGGTATTCAACATGCATTACCATATTATTCATGCATTACCATTAGGACACCCTTAGATATATAATCTTCATGCATTACCATATTCAGTACATAGATGTGTTTAGTATATACATGACAGTCAAATGGCCATAGTTTTAGGGGTTCTATATGAGTATCCTATTCAATGAGTGGAATTTCATCCTCATGTTTAACCTTTTTTGTAAATAAGGATTAAAAAAGAGAGAGTAGCCTAATAAAACAAGGAGTAAACTACTCTTTAAAAGTGGGCCAATGAATGAATTTAGATTCTACAGATATTATGATAAGAAATATTGAATCTAAACATGTGACAAATATATAAAGTACAACATTTAATATTCTAATGATAATAATATGAAAGAGAATTTGTACTTAGCTTATACACTTATGCACATGTGGATCTGAGCAAGGTAGGTGTAAAAATAAACTGTCTAAAGATTATGATCAATTATTAGATTTTGAAAAATAATCTTTTAGTCAACATATACACTTACATCACCCTGAGATCATTTACATTGATGCTACTATGCATGCTTCAATGCATCTATCATGATTAGAATATTGACTATTGACTAAAACTTTCACCTGGGTCTTTTTGGGTTTTCTATCACCTTTCAGATTGTGTCTTTAGATTGTGCACATAGGATATCGATATTAGAATATAGCTTAAACACCATATATTAATCTTAGGTTAGGTTACCTTACCAAAAATGAGTTAGTGGGTTCACAAATTTGAGTTAACATCAAGGGCCCCTCTATCAATGAGCATTGCCTACATACTAAATACTCTGAAGAGGGACTTAGATGTTTTTAGTTCTCTTATATGTGTTAGATTGTGTGTGCACAATGGTGAAATATACTCCATACAAGTGCATGTAAATCATATAACTTGTAAATTGACAAATATGGCCAATGAGTTTCTCTTTGAATGCTTCAGAATTGTAATATGACTGCTCCTATGATTGATATAAAAATAAAGAAGAATATGACAATTTTAAATATTTGAAATGTGCCTTTGCTAGATGTGTCCTTGGTAAGCTATTGAATCTGACTTGATTTTATGCTTGATGATAATGAATATTATTTTAATTATATTTATATAATACCTTTACAAATTTATAACCCACACATATTAGGCCAACCCGCACATATAAAGAGATTTACAAATTTGAGTGTTTATAAAGAAAACACACTTGAGTTGGATTAGGGATAGTAGCGTCGATGCTACTATCCAAGTTTAAACATAACTATTTAAGAAGATAGAAGGTTTATATAGCTAAGTAATTGATAATGAAGGATATATATCATAATTCAAGCATATTATGGGCTACATGTGATCTAGATAATCACAATATTAGGGTCAAACTAAAAGATAAATATTTTAGCCTAGTGGGATGGTGAAGGCGAGCCTATCAGCTATGAGAAAGGTCTAAAATTAAAGGATAAATCATTGAGTGATATTTATCAAGTGTACAATAATAGTTTAACATATAAATCTAGATTTAAGCATCTACATTTTCTTCTCTTTAATATATAAATGCATAAAGATAACATTATTAGTTTAAAGGAAAGAAAATGCGTACCATATTATGTACAACACACCTTGAATTATGTGAAGCCCATTTAATTTTTTTGCATGTGTATAACCTACAACAAAGAGTATGTTACATTTATAATTAGTACTTATAATCTAAAAATGAATAATTGAAATTGTTTGAAAGAAAGGAGAGCAAGGAAGGAGTACACTTGTGTTAATGCAACCATATTAGCCCCTTGATAATTGGGTTTGGTAATGATGCTTCTTGCTAAAACATTAGAGAGAGGTTGAAAAATGAACCTTGGATATGTGAAGTAGGGAACTAGAGGGTGATCATGCCCCCAATCTAATATAAGGGTGAGTTGAGCTAAGTCCATTGAGAGTTCAAAATCTCCATCACACAACTCAAATGTAACATAATGTAGCCAATCTCACCCAAGTCAAATAGTTTAACCATATCAACCCAAAATAATAGAATTAGTTCCAAATCCATTGAGAGCACAAAATATTGATCACACTAATTAAATAATCCAACTAATGTAGTAGATAAATCTCAAATGTTGCATCTTGGTAGGGTCAATGCACAATTATTGGTAAAATATGAATAATGTATCTGTAACTTGGTGCATTTACATGGAATATGCACCTCCGAATGTGTCTCAAGATGAAGTATCTATCAAAATGTAACATTTGATCTATATAATTGTATATAATGTATCAAAAATCTAAAAAAAATATCTCAAATTTGTGCTAAATACATAAAATTTAAATTATCTGAATCATTTAAATTGAATCAAATTTATATCAATTGTATGTATGTGGAGTCATGTATCTATGAAATTCCACCACTAATATGGCTCCCATTTTGAGGTGAGGGGAATGAAAAAGTGATAGTCACATTATCTCAAAAGGATAAGATGCCTATGTTGTATTTGTGTGAACCATATCATAAAGAAGCATATAGTAGTATCATGTCGAAGTAGACATATCAATGGAGATTTTAGTATGCATACATGCCGTAAGATGCATGATATGAATCATGTCATAGACACAAGATCACTCAAAAGTGATGAAAAGATGGGTCTAAGGAGACCCTAAATAAGGGTCATGCTCGAATGCCCCACACTCAATATAAAGACATATGCAAATGTCCTCACAGTAAAGAAATAAACAACACTCAGGGCATTATGGCTAAAAATCCAGGAACAGGTTAAAATATTCTAAAATCAAGACAAATAAAAAATTGAGAAGTACATTCAAGTAAGCCATGTGAAGAGATGAAGTAAATGAAATATAAACAACTAGGATAAGCATGCCATACTAGTCCCTGCATACATGTGTTAGAAAAAAATTTCATGTAGAATGGCATATCAAAGTACAATGTGCAAGATAATAATATGCATATAGGAATGTGTAAAAGTTAGTATAAAATCTCAAATAAAAATGATCATAAAAAATTAGAACCTGTGTCAATCATGATCATATAGAAGCAAGATGCCTCCAATGTAGTGTGTCATGCGGGAATATAAATTTTTCAACATTTGCATGTGTATGTATCATGGATATAATGTATCCCTGTATCACACTCAAGTACACATGAAACATATGTATGTAAATAAATGATATGCTATCTAATAACATAAATTAAACAACATATGTAGAAATCTAGTAAGTAAAATGCTAAATATTTTTGTAGTTTTGATTTATTTGAATATTTTTGTGTTTTCTTGAATATTTGATTTTTTTGATTTTTTGATATGTTTTGAAAGAGAGTGATATTCAGTGATACCATTTAATGGATGCTCATAAGGTAATTTATACTTTGCATATGGTATAGTAAATTGGTCATGCTACCAATGATCATGTGTATGTACCAAATCTAGAACTAGAGAATCTATAATACTCTATGTATGCCTCATAGGACTCTATGATATTTTTTGGTGCAACTATGATTGAAATATGTTTATTTTATTTTATAGTGTTTGAAAATGCACAAGTTGTCCAATGATCTTAAGAATATGACAACTGTCTATGAAGAGTGGTAAATGAATAACATTTCTTGAATGAAATCTATCATATGTATGCATAACATAATAAAAAAGTGTCATTTACTTTTTTTAAGATTGTAATTTCTATCTTTCCTTAAGAGATATTGGATGTCATTGCTTGTAACCATTGTTTTCTAAGTTTGGTATTATATTGAGTAAAGAATGGGCTACATGTAGTAAATTAGAGCATGATTCCAATCCAAGTGTGACATTCCATTGAATATATCCAACACAAAAATAAGACACAACATATTTATTCACATGTTTCATGCCATACCCTAGAGTTGTAAATAAATTATAAGTACATATATTAAATTCACAAGTTGGGTTAACTATGATATTTTCACCTTACTTTTCATATATGTAAGGCTGAATGATTTGATGCTTTTTGAAATGATTTGCAATTGCTTCATATGAAGGCACACTTATAACATTATCCTTTTGATGCATGTCTTGATTTTAAATGTTATTTATTAAAAACCCTTTTTTTGAGAATGTTTTCATGCTTAGACTGTGCATCATTTTGTAACATGTATTTCTCTTTTTGTAATTATTCTTATTGAAGTTTTTGTTGGGATTTGGAGGAGAGCTGAACAAAAATGCACAATACATAGATAGGATTTTTAATTACACTATCTAAATTCTTTGATTAATTATTCAAAGTATATATATATATATATATATATATATATATATATATATATATATATATATATCTTATAATAAGGAATTCTCATATCCCTATAAAATCTAAACCCACTTAACAATAATACAAAAACAAACTAATTATTGTAATCTTGTTTATGACAATATTTTGATAACTAACCAAACACTAACCTATATATGTATATCAATATGGTAAATGTTATTTACCATGTTACCATATGGTAACTTACACACAATAAATTCTAATTTACCACCCTATAAATTTTGCATGTAAACATTATCCATAACATTCACCCCTCTAATATTGACATGGTACAACATAACTCCTACTGCAAGGTGCTGCATGGGCTTGCTTGATAATATGGATCAAAGAAAGGTGTGTAAACTTCAAACTGGCTGACTGTCTTGCTACACATGACCACAACTATGTAAAGAAATGCATCTCATATTTACTCCATGAAAACAATATACTTGACATTCTATTGGTGGATCATATTCATAAAGAAAGAAGGCTATCAGAGGACCGCTACACCAGTAAAAGTTTATCTACATTTTTTTACATCTATGGTTTTCTAGATCGACCACCAACCCTTTCCAAATCTATGAGTGTTATAATAAACTTAGAGACACACTCTATAATGTTTTCTACTAGGAGTTAAAATATCAAGATTTTGTTTACATCTTTTGCGTACCAAATTGGAACTAAAAGAAAACACACATTGAATGCCACATTTGACCTTGTAAGAAATCAACTTCTTACTTGTAGTCACTGTGTACGATCATGCCACTCAATCTCACATAGAAAATAAGACTACCATTGCCACTGGTAGTGTTCTTTGACTTTATCCAGTTTGGTTCTAAATGGAAAATGAAATATTGCTCCATGTTCCCCTCCCACAATGTGAACATTTCTTAAAAACAAACACATCACATAACTAAAAATCAAATGCACACCACACAAATATGTCACCACAACATATGAAAAACCTCATCATTGGTGATGAATGAGAGGTGTTAAGATCCTCTTGCCTCCATTTTCCTCCTTCCTCGAACAAATGGCTACTTAGCCAATGAAGATTTGAAGCTCAGTAGTAACCCAGATGTTGTGTACAAGCTCAAATGCGTCTGTAAGGCAATTTTTTTTTTTTTTTTACAATTTGAATTTTTTTGATAAATGATGACTTAACGTAAAAAATAACTCAAACCTAATTCACCTAAGACCCTAATATTCACCTAAATGACAAGACAAACATAAAAAATTAATTGACATTAACTCTTTTAAACCTAATATCAAAATATTTAACAAAGTATTAAACTTTATCATAGAACTATTATACCAAAAATAGACCAAATAAATTAAAGATTTAATGAATCTAATTAACTTAAAAGACCATTGACTAAAACTACCTATAAATAACAAAACTACATAAATAGATTCATAAACATATGAACCTTTTAAAAAATAGACAAACTATTACGTTTATCCTAATATGGACCTGAAGATCTAAAAAATAATAACAAACTATTAAAATCACTTTTTAACATTTTGACTAAAATAAATAAAATGAGGTAACTCACTCATTGACCACATGGTGATTGAAAGGACATGATCTTGGGTATTTTAGCATGCAATAACTCCAATTTGAGCAGGTGTGTGCGATGGTGAATGTAGTATCAAGCTTCTATGTTGCACATTGATGTGGATGAATGAATGGTCATTCCAGTCAATGCAAATGACATCTGATGATGATAGAGGATTTTATATAGAAGACTTTAGATCATTATAATTGTTGACTCGAGATGTTTTGGAGAAGATCAAAATACACGGTGCTTAGAATCAACTCATAATAAATCATGCAACATAGAGAGCTTAGCATGGATAATATGATAGCACCTAATGACATAGTTTACATTTGAATAGAATGGTGACCAATAAAATAGATTATGTAGGGTTAAATGGACAAAATATATGTTAACGTTTATGCACAAAGTAGATGAAAACACTAAGCATAAAGGTTGAGAGTGAAAGTTGTTCTAATGCAAGATATTTTAAACAAGAAATACAAGTCTAGACGAATGCAAAATAGAATCTAAACCAATGCTGTTTGAAAATGGTTGGTGATACCAAACTAAGAAGTATGATGAATATGTATAGTGATCAATTGCTTCACTATGAAAGCAATGCACAAAATCTTCAAACTATTCTAACCTTTATAAGGAAAAACTACAATAATCTCTTTCATATATTAATGAAATTCATACATAGGCAACCCAGAATAATATTGCTACCCCCCTCAATATTCAAGTTTCCATTATAGGATCCTCTCACTCTGATACCACTTTTGGGATTTGGAGGAGAGTCAAACAAAAATGCATAGTACATAGAGATGATTTTTAATTACACTATCTAAATTCTTTGATTAATTATTTGGGACATTTAAAAACACATATATAGGAATATTATTCCTATAATAAGGGATTCTCATATCCCTATAAAATCTTAACCCACTTAACAATAATACAACAACAAATCAATTATCATAATATTATTTATGATAATATTCCAATAACTAACCAAATACTAACCTATATATGTATATCACTATAGTAAATGTTCTTTACCATGTTACCATACGGTAACTTACACATTAAATTTTGATTTACCAACCTATAAATTTCTCATATAAACATTATTTGTAACAATTTTTTTCATCCATTTCTTCTTTTTCCAATCCCTTTTTATTTCTAGTTTTGCTTTATGTACCCTCCCTTGTTCTATTTCTTTTTATTTTTGAATATTTTCTTGCTCTAATTTATTATTTTCTTGTTCCTTTTTCTCTTGTACTTTCACAAATTGCTCTTTTTGTAATCTCATTTTTTCCATTTTTTTCATTTCCTCTTCCTTTTTTATCCTATTTTATTCCTCTTGTTCCTATCGATCTTGTTCCATTTTTTTTAAGATGTTGCCTTTTCCATTTATGCAAATTATTGGATCTATTTCCATTTGTAGATTCTTGTTCTTTTATACTAATAAAATGAATATGCATATTTGAATTATTTACATGAGTATTGCCAATATATCCCAAGTATTTTTAGTCATTGTGATTAGATGTGGAGATAGGACTAATGATGTTTTGTGTGAGCATGATAACTAAAGTGTTTTATATATTGTTATCCAAAATCATATTATTTTGGAAGTTGAGTATTATTTTTGAGAGTAGATTTGTATCTTGTTCTTGGTCTAATGTGCATTTGGTATCCTTTTTGTTTTTTCTTTTTCAACTTATTTTTTTGGAAATTCACTCATAAAGTGAGTTTCTTGATTGATGTATCATTGATAGGATCAACATTGTCTATGAGACTTTATATTTTGGCCTTTAAAAAAAATAAATAATATGTATGATGCCCATGCATTCTATGAAATGCACAGTAATATTTTAACCTTCTAAGAGGATGTAAAGGAGGTAATTTGATCAAACTATTTCTAATCATGCCCCTTAGAATCTCACATGAACTCTTATTAACCTTTTGCATAATATTTGAATCATTTTTTGGAGATGATGTTTCTGTTAGATTTTAATTTTGATAAGAAACCTTGTTGGGCACAATATTTATAGATGAAGATGAAAACACACCATTAAACTAACATATTTTAGATTTTACATGTGTAATTTGATTTTTCAATGATGTGATCTCTGAACTAAAATACTAATCTTGATTTCATAACTCTTATCTCATAATGACGATTTTATCCTTAAGGCCTTCTAAAACATAAACCTAGGTACTTGAATTTGAATATGCATACACACACTATATAGAGGGGATGTGGGGGGTGTATGGGTTTTAGTAAGGGTATGTTGGTTATCTTATTTTGGCATTATATGATAGTCCACCTTACCCATTGAAGTGGTGATAGCATGGACCTCATTATAGGGATGGTAACTATCACCATATAGAGAGTTAGGAGGAGGAAGAGAATATTTTTATCCATTTTAAAATTTCAACCACATCCTAAAGAAAGGGCATTAAGTCTAGGGAAACAATGAGAATAAACATCAACTATATTATGCCCAAACAAAAATCAAATCGAATAAATAAATGAAGTAATCTAGAACTCTAGAAAGTTAAAACCCTAGGGCAAGCTATGGTTTGGTTCAATTAGACTCAAAGATCAGGTTAACCAAATGTTTAATCCTTTTTGAAAATAAGAATTAAAGAAGAGAGAATAGCCTAATAAAATAATGATTAAGCTACTCTTTAATATTGGTATAATTAATGAATTTAGGTTCTATAAATATTTTGATAAGAAATAATCAATCTAAGCATGTGACAAATAAATAAAATAAAACATTCAATATTATAATAATATAAATACAAAGGAGAAATTGTACTTAGGTTATACATTGATACAAAAATGGATCTAAACAAGGTAAGTATATAAATATACTATTTAAAGATCATGATCTAGTTGTCAGATTCTAAAAATTAGCTTTTGGCCAACATAGATACTTGCATCACCTTGGAGACACTTGTGTCAACACTACTATCCATGAATCAATGCATATATCCTATACAAAATATTGACTATTGACTAAAATTTTTACTTTGTCTTTCTAGGTTTTCTATCACCTCTCATATTTTGTCTTCAAATCACACACACAACCTCTCCATATCAGATTATATCTTAAACTCTAGCTCTTCACCTTAGGTTAGATTACCTTATAAAAAATGGGTTAGTGAGCTCATGAAGTTGAGTTAACCTCAAGGATCCCTCTGTTAATGAGTGATGCCTACATAACTAATACCTTGAAGAGGGCCTCAAACATATGTAGTTCTCCCCTATGTGTTGGTTTGTGTGTGCACAAGAGTGAAATATAATATATGCAAGTGCATGTAAATGATATAGCTTGTAACTTAAAAAATATATTCCATGGTCTAATATTTGAGACCTATAGTATGATTGATCTTATGACTAATGTAGAAATAGGGAAGAATAAGACAATTTTGAATACCTTAAAGGTGATTTTGATAGTTGTGTGCTTGGTAAACTATTGAATATGAATTCATTTTATACTTGATGATGATGAACGGTATTTTAATTTTATTTATATAACACCTATTGAAAATATTCTCATGGAAGGGTTAATGAAACTTATTAGGCCAAACTTTATAAAATCAATAAATTTTTAAATTTAAGTGTTTAGAAGGCAAGGACACTTGCATTGGATCAGGGATAATAGTGTTGAGGATATTATGTAAGTATGGAGTAATTGTATAGGAATATGGAAGGTTTTAGAGATATGTAACTAATAATGAAGGATATATATCATAATTCAAGCATACTGTGGGCCACAAGTCTCTAGATAATCATAATATCAGGGCTAGACTACAAGATAAGCATTTAGGCCAAATGGGATGGTGAAGGCGAGCCTATCAACTACAATTAAGGTATAGAAATAAAGGGTAGAACATTGGGTGATATTTATAAAGTGTAAAATACTAGTTTAACATATCAATATAGATTTAAACATCTACACCTCTAGAACCACCACCACCTTAGTCAATTACTCCACATATTCAGGCTCACTCTATGAAATTGGTTACTCCACTTATTTAGGTTCATTCTACGTAGTCATTTATACCATATAATAGGGTTTATTCTATACAAATAGTTCAGAGGAAAGTAGTTGAATTTCCTAGATGACTAGTACTTCAACACCCATTACATCAAAGAGTCATTTAGGGATCACAATAACCATTATTTACTTCACATCCCAAGCTAGTATTACAAATATTTTAGTGTGTTTCACCACAAGAAAACACATGTTTCTCATATTATACAATAGATTCCATAATATACTATGTTATCTAAAGTTACTCATCATACATAGTGATCTAGGTGGATCCATATACATCTGGAAAAAGAATTTATCAAATTATGGATTGATCGATGTCATGGTGAAGAGCTTATCAAGAGATTTTTGGCACAATTTGAATGGGTTGATTTTGAGCATGTATGCACAAAATATTACATTTTGAAGATCCCATATCAAACATGGCAAAAGGTGACATAGGCATAATTCAAGCTTGCCAAATCAACCAATCATGTTGTGACACGCGATGAAAAATTTGTGTGAGAAAAATACTAGGTTTTTATCTTTTATCTTTGATAGGTGAATGTAGATCATCTTAAAAAAAAATGTAATCAACATAAAGGGCTGACTATGGGGACCATAGCCGGTGGAGTCCACTTTTGTCTTGGAGGGGGACCCTGCCACTAATAGAGCTATTGAACATTCATCTAGTTGGATGTCGATAAGTGGTGAGTGGTCAACAAGTGGCAAAGAGAGAATGGTCTACGTAGTGGGTCTTGAAGCCACCACATGGCTTGCTACCGTTTAATTATTTTACCATTTATCTCTATGGTGCAATTTTAATAGTCATCTAATTGACTATATTGTAATTAATTAATTATCATTCCAAGACCATCAAAGACATCCAAAAAATCATATAAATTATCATTTCCACATGACACATCCACGTCACAATGAAGTTTCCATATACATGACCGAATGTTCCATGCACCGTTTTAACCCACATGCCATGTTCCATGCCCCCAATATCATGAGCTAAATCCAACATGCCACTCAACATCCACATGACATGAAATGCCCACTGAAATGCATGTTAATGCCAAACACTTGGCATTGGTAACCACAAATTTCATGGAATATAAATTATCATGAAACCACCCACCTCCTAAATGTGGGATTTAGATATCAATAGAGACCAAAAGCCTATGCCACGTGTTTTAAAACCTTATCCTCACGGGTAAAAGGATAAGGTCCAACCACTTGGGATACAGGATTGAATGGCTATATGAAGGTGGAACCTTGTATTTAAAGGCAATCAAACAAGCTTAACAACCAATACTAAAAGGCTATAACAAAGAAGCTTGTGTAGAGGGAGTTAGAGGCAAAATTAGGAAAAAGTCCAAAAGGAGACTAAGGTTATTTTTGCTCAAAGAAAAAATTCTTAGTTGAAGACATTTCATTTTGGAGATGTTTGTAATTATTTTTCAAGCATTTTCTTAATATATCGACCGATAAAGGACCCAGATATGTAGGCCATTATGCCTAACTTCATTATTAATTATGTAGTTAAATTTATTGATTTCTTCTTGTTAAATTTTTATTTTATAAGTCAAATTTTAAATTATTTTTGGAAAATTACTGTAAGTCAAATTTTGAATTTATTGATTTCTTCTTAAGTTTACGGATTAGGTTGGTATTAGAACAGTTAGTGTGCTGGGCTAACTTCTATGTAGTCATTACTCTGATACGTCAAGTTTGGTCTCAGAGCTAAGTTTGATAGTGAATTTGTGATTTTATTGTTTTAGCTAAACTTAGCTATTATATAACAATGGATCCAATGCGGGCTCAAATTCAGTTGTTGTTAAATATCATTAGCATTGTGATAATGCGATCCCTACAATCTCCTGATCAAATTCATAAAGTGATAGAGCAATGATAGGAGTGACAAATCAAAAAGCTCAAACAGAGCATTGATGCTCTATAAGAAGAATTACAACAAGAACATTGATAGAAAAAGAGGATGTGTAGAGATTTAGAGACTTACAAACATTATGCCCATCAGGGTCATATTACTAAGCAATGCTAGATAATACATCCCAGTCAGGCTCCATTATGGTTTAAAATAAAAAATGAGAGAGGCAAGACACCAATTGTGTCTAATAGTAGTCAATCAATCTGACCAATAGTACCTCATCAACAACTCTAGATTCTCTAATGCGATAGCTATTGTCAATAAAAGTGCCAAAAATTATGCTACGCTCTGAGGAAACTCAAAGGTAGAAAATCACTACTATTGCTAAAGGGAAGTTCATGTAGATCTATTTTAACTAGATTTTTAGAGATAGTTATATTAATAAAGGTCTTGCACAACATCTATAAATAATGACTCTTCCATTACCCCACACTAAGACATTTGGAGGAGTTGATGGCATAGTACATGGACATGCAACTTATTATGACATCTTACATTTTGGAATTGGAGGGCTATTATTTGATCAAGTAGCTCTTAAAATAATTCCATGAGAAGCTAAAGAAATCACTTTAGGTAACTATTATCTCACATCTTAACATGCCAAAAACACTACATCAGGACAAGGAATCCAACTGATGAGCAATCATACCTATGAGGTTCAATTTGGGACAAGCCAGACAACAGGTACATTTTGGTTATAGTAGTAATTCCTCTAATTCATATACTCTTGCTAGTCAAATCAATGAAAATTATGCTATAATTTTGGAAGCAAATAATGTTTTGATTATTAATGTATCTTTTGATGTACATTATGAAGATGAAAATAATGAAATCAACTCTTCTGGCTATATTGACAATGTTAGGGATACTAAATGTACTAACCCAAAATATTTATCAAGTTCATGTGTTGATACATTTGAAAAGCACATAAAGGGAATAAGTTCTAAGGTGTCAGCTAAAATGGGATTTGAAAGAAAAGGCCTTGGAATTAAAGGTCAAGGGATTGTCCAGCCTATCCAAGTGGCAAAGAGACCACTCTGTATAGGATTAGGATATGGAGGTGAAGGACAAATGTCCCAAGAATCTAAGTTGAATGATTACTCAAGCAATAAGATAGAGCACCTTGAAGAGCTAGAAAAAGCACACTCTGAAGATACAATAGTTAAATTGAGTGAAGAATCTTCAAATGACTCATCAAGGTATGCAAAAAAGAAATACTTGAATGTATTTTTTGATTATGCACAAGAGAGTCCTAAAAGGATGCTTAATAAAACTATCAAAATGAAGCTATCTAAAGAAGATAGGAAAATTTAGAAACAACCTAAGACAAGGGTTATAAATGCAACTTCAGTCAAGTGACGATAGAGTCTTGTCAGTCAAAACTAGAGACAACATCAACTAGGGAGATGACAGTCAATGAGAAGCTATCACCTTGGAAAGGTAAGCAACACTTCTTCAAAATAATAATCTTTAAGCATTCTAAGATAGATGCTATCTTTGATAAAATTATCAAAAAAATCATATCTTGTAGAAACCCTAGGTTTGGAAATTAATCCATATTTCCAACCCTATTCTTTGTATAAGATAGATGATGGTAATAACGTACATGTAAGTAAAACATGTAAACTAGGGTTTGTAATTACCACCAACTTTTTAGATGAATTTGAATTAGATGTAGTTCCACTTTAATTTAGTGGCATTATTCTAGGTAAACCATATTTATCTCTAAGAAAGGCAACTTTTTCCAAAAAGGAAAATTAGTATAACATTGTAAAAGATGGGATAAAATATCTCGTATGAGCATATCGACAATAACTTGAATCATTATAGAAAAATGGTGCCTTCAATATGTTGTAGACATGAACACTGTAGGATAACAAAAAAATGTCATCATGAGAAGCATCAAGAACAACCCAAAACATAGGTTGTATATTTTAATTTATATGTTTCAGTATGTGCAAATATATATGCATGTTTGTAAGACCTAAATATATGCATTATTTATAAATGCATAAGACCCAATTATGGGCAATGTTTGTAATCATTATGTACAGTTACAATGTTTTTCAAGATCTAAGAAGGGAAACATTTGTAAAATATGTTGCTAGGTAAAACCCTAAGAGGGTAATTGTAAAATGGTGATTGTTATAACACTAGGTGACATGCAACAATTCTAGATTTGAAGGCCTGATGAAATATCTTCAATGATCATCAAAGGTAGAGCCATGAAAAGATCCTCATATGGAGTACCAAGTCTAGTATCAGCTTTTTGAAGATAAAAAGCCTTCTTAGTGGGGAAGATTGATCCAGGTGGATCCATATACACCCCAAAAAAGAAGTCACCAAATTGTGGATTGATCAATGTCATGGTGAAGAGCTCATCAAGAGATTCTTGATGTAATTTGAATAGCTTGATTTTGAGCTCGTATGCACAAGATATTGCATTTTGAAGATCCCATACCAAACAGGGCAAAAGGTGACACAGGTATAATTCAAGCTCACCAAATCAACAAATCATGCTATGACACATGGCAATGAATTTGTACAAGAAAAATAGTGGGTTTCTATCTTTTGTCTTCGACAACTGAATGTAGATCATCTTGGACAAAACTTAATTGATAAAAAGGGCCGTCTATGGAAACCGTAGCTGATGGAGTCCACTTTTGTCTTAAAGGGGGACCCTACCAATGATAGAGCTATGGAGCATTCATCCAGTTGGACGTTGACAATTGGTAAGGGGATAATGGTCCACATGGTGGGTCTTCAAGCCACCATGTGGCTTGCCACCATTTAATTATTATACCATTTATCTCTATGGTATAATTTTAATAGTAATCTAATTGAATATATTGTAATTAATTAATTATCATGCCAAGACCATCGAAGACGTCCAACAAAACATATAAATTATCACTTCCATGTGACACATCCACATCACAATGAAGTTTCCACATACATGACCAAATGTTCCATGCATGAATTTAACCCACATGCCACGTTCCATGCCACCAATGTCATGAGCTAAATCCAACATGCCACTCAACATCCACATGACACAAAATGTCGATCGAAATTCATGTTAATTCCAAATAGTTGGCATTGGTAACCATGAGTTTCATGGTATATAAATTATCATGAAGCCACCCACGTCCCAAATGTGGGATTTAAATATCGATGGAGACCAAAAGCCTATAACATGGGTTTCAAACCCTTATCCTCACGAGTGAAAGGATAAGGCCCAACTGCTTGGGCTATGGGATTTAATGGCTATATAAAGTTGGAACCTTGTATTTGAAGGCAATTGAACAAGATCAACAACCAATACTTAAAGGCTATATCAAAGAAGCTTGTGTAGAGGGAGTTAGAAGAAAAATTAGGAAAAGTCCAAAGGAGACTAAGGTTATTTTTTCTTGAAGAACAACTTATTAGTTGAAGACATTTCATTTTGGATATGTTTGTAAGTATTTTCAAGTATTTTCTTAATATATTAGTTGATAAAAGACTCGAAGATGTAGGCCATTGTGCCGAACTCCGTTATCAATTGTGTAGTTGAATTTATTGATTTCTTCTTGTTAAATTATTGTTTTATAAGTCAAATTTTAAATTATTTTCTTACAATTATTGTAAATCAAAATTAAAATACGTAAGCGTATTATTGCTTAAGTTTATGAATCACATAGGATCCCATGAGTCATGGTAATTTTTAGATCTAGATATAGATACACATGATATCATTCACTCATGATAGGTGACCATTTCATGTTTGATATATGACCTACATATGACCATATCCTTGATTTATAATTGGTTATAATTTAAAAATTTTCAAAATATTTGAAAATTAGAGAATAATCAAAATATTAAAAAATGAAAAATTAGGACCTAAGCATGACATGTTTACTAGTTACATTGTTCATTATGTCATTTATCACATGTTTGGTAGATTACATATAATTTTTTGTATGCACATGAATTTCATGGATGTATAGATACATGACACAAGACATATAGGTTATACATGATACATGGATGTATAGATACATGACATTCCTATAGCTAGGGGCCATGCCAATACTGGGGGCTTCTAATTCCATATTTTATAATATTATATGTTATATCTTTATATGACATTTATATTTATCATGTTGAGATAAATTGATTGAATACACATATCTTGATTTTTCTTATATTATTTATGTTTCTACATTTTATGGATATATTACTTTACTGTGTTACAGATTTGATAGTCTAGACTAGTTTGAATTTTTCTTTGCTTTATTTCTATTGTTTTCTTCTCATATATGATAATCATTGATTGTATATTATGTGCAAACTTGGCCTTATTTGATATGTTATTATTCATTGTATTTTAACCTTAACATTGTATGACATTAAATGCCATTACATGAATTTTATTATGTGTGTCATGGCCATGACTTTGTGTACTTATGAGTGGAAAAATATAGGATTGTCTATTGATCTTGTTGATTTTATTGATTTTAAAGTTCATGATCCAATTCATGCACTTTTATTCTTGTCTTTGGTGCCATGATTCATATCATTCATCTTCATGCATAGTTCATTATTTAGTTTTTATATTAGTGATGGCTACTAGTGCATGTCTAATTACTATATCTATATTGAAATGAAACTTGTATGCTTTAGACTACATGTTTCTTATATGCTTTGATGATATATTTATTATTATGATGACATATTTCCACATGTTAGTACATATTTAACAATGCTTACATCTTATTACATAACATGATGCAATTAAATGTTTTATTTTGAGATGATTAATTGTAATGCTACACCCCTCACCTCAAGGGGCACATATTAGCAGGTTTGTCATTGAGATGCAAGCTTCCATGAACCAAAAAATATTTTGGCACAAATTACATGATTTACATAGTTCCTATTATTAGTTTGGTTCAGAATATGACATAAATTATATGATTCGTAGGGTTAGATTATTCAAATTATTAGTTTGATTTAGAGTATGGAACATATATTTATAGATTTAGATAAATTTTGAGGGCATATGCCATGCATATGAGAATATGTCATGCATATGCACACATTTTATGGGAACAAAAGTTAAAGGTTTTTAAATATTTATAAATTCAAATTGATTTTAGGGTTATATGCCATGTATATGTACACATTTTATAGGAACATAAGTGTAGACACAAATTTAATCATTTAAGTGCTTGAAAATGTTTATTCTTAACATTCTTTCCTCTACTTTCTTTATTCATCATTTTGATAACTTGAAATATATGAGAGAGCCTATATTTCCTTATGAATATAGAAAATATCATACAACCATCCCTATTTCTAATCTATATTCAAGCCTATTAAGCTTAGAGACATATCTTAGTCATTTTCCAGTAGCTTATGTATTTTTAAGACATGATTGTGTAAAGTCAGATAGGGCCACACTATGACCTTGCCCACTAGCAAAATCTTATCCCTTGTGCATCAACAGTCACTTAATTCAAATTAAGATGTTGCAAAATCTCTCTATGACACTTCTTGAAAGGTTAGTTGGTGAAAATATTTTAAATATTATCCTATAAAAGTGTATTAAGGTATTCACTTGAAAGGACCTAGCAATCTAATTTCAAATGCACTATACACTGAGCAAAAGAACACTATTCCTTCAAAATTAAATTATGCCACATTTTAAAAATCACATTAAAATTATTAATATTATTTATTCTAGGTTAAGAGCATCCATTTGTCAAGAATTCAATCAAATATTATAGCTATAGTCATTCTAGTTGCATAATCACAGATCACATAATCACCCTAAGAAGGAGAACTACATCAGCTTGAGGCCCATTTAGGCTATGTAGGCAATGCTTAGTTATAAAGAGTTTTTGAGGCTAGCTCAGCCATAACTACTAATCCATTTTTATCTCTCTTTGTTATCTAATTACTATCTAGTGCATGTGTAAGATTAGGGTTTTATATTTATAAGGATTTAAGACATCTAATAAGATCCTGCATAGAAATATAATGATTTTATAGAAACTACTGCACATAATCAAATCAAAAAATAAAATTCATAATCAACTAAGACATGGCCATGTGAAATAGACATCACTTCATTGTGCCCTTTTCCACCTCTTGTGGCCTTGTCCCAACATAGGTTTTAATTCTATTTTTAGGCACAAATCTATTTGTAATTTTTTTAAAGCACATTATAATCTCTATCAGCCTATAAGGTTAGCATATAATCTATTTTAAGGTGGTTTACACATTCTTAGGCTCTTTAACTATTTTTATCAATTTAATAATTTTGGCTATTTTAGCATACTACTATATTTCATTATCAGATCTATATATTCTAGTATTCAAATTTTAATATTTTAAATCACTTAATTAGATTCATCTAATTAATACCATTTAAACATTCTGGTGAACCCAATATTTTTAAGACTTGCTTACTTGTTTTCTTGATTTTTATCCTAAGACTTCATTAAATTTATGTAAATTCCTAACATTAAAAGAAAACAACCTTCAACCTTGGATAAAATTTTACACATAATAATTCAATTCTCTTCAACTTTGGAGTAATCTGACACTAAAGAGATTGTTTTGTCACCTTGGATAAATTTGACACAAAAGCTCTTTCTTTCAACCTCGGGTTGAAATTTACTAATTTATATACAAAAAAATATTTCAATTTGTTTTATATTTATTTTCTATTATTTTTTCTTATTTTATAAATTGTACTATAATATTTTTCAAAGTAATTAGTGTTTATTGTGAAGGGATATGTAATATCTATTTATAAAAACCCTGATATGAGGGGTTTACCCCAATATTCAACCATTTTACATCACTAAGCACAAAATTTAGTTTCCACATACCTTAGGGCATATAAAAAATGCCTAGAATCCCCTAATTTATATCATAGGAAGCCTCTTTTATCCATACGATTTTTTTTGCACCTGAGAGGATTGTATCACTCAAAGAAGTTACTCTCATTGTACCCTTAGAATGGGGTTAGTGGGATACATGCATGGTTATAAATTTATAGTTAGTGATATGAAACATTGGGTTGACACTAATAAATGCACAAGAAAGTATTTTTGAGAGCCTACAAGTAATTCAAACCCTTGCCTAGATCAGCTTCATTATTTGATTTTTTTATATTGTATTTATAAGTCATTAGCTCCTTTGTACATGCTTGATTCCTTGTTCATTACAAGTATTTTATTTGTTGCTTTCATTTTCATAGTCTATATCATGGATAGTCTAAGACAACATGCTAATGATGTACATCCTATAGATAAATTATTATCTACTCATGATATTCCTTTTACTTATGATAATAAGTGGATAAATCATCAAAAGTAAAAAAAATATTGAAGATGATGTTAATGATGATTATTATTTTGATAATATCATAATGAATGAACACATTGAATTTATTGATCCTTGAGAACAAGAGTGAATTACATCAAACCATAATTTAGAGTCCCCTTTCAATTCTTCTCTAACTTCCTCCTTGTATTTACCCTTGGTCATCCCTCTAGATTTACCTTTGGTCATTCCTCTAGATTCACCTTTGAGTTCTTGTCTATTTTCCTACTTAGATTACTCTTTAGTCATATCTATAATTTATATCTTGGAACCTATTTTAATGTCCTCTTTTGATCCTTTTCTAACTTCATCATTGGATTTACCCTTGGTCATCCTTCTAGATTTACCTTTGGTAATATCTCTAGATTTACATTTGATCATACATCTAGATTTCCCTTTAGGTTCTTCTCTAGTTTCCTATTTGGATTCATTTTTGGTCACATTTATAATTTCCCCTATGGATTCTTATCTAAATTTATCTATACTTACATCTCTATATTCCCCTTTGGAATCCTCCCTATACATTTCTCTAGTCTCACTTATGGGTGCTTCTTTAGATCCTACCTAAAATTTTCCACCACTCTCCTTGAATGTTCCATTAGAGCACAAAAATCTTCCTAAATATGAGTATTTAACATCTCTTAGATTACCACACACTCTTCCGATGGAGGAACCCTATTCTTACATACCTAATTTTTCCATTTATTTTTCTACCAAATTATATGGAATTCACTTATAAATTGAATCCACATAGGTTATTTATAAATAAGGATATTGAGCCTACATGCCATAGATATTCCTTTCCAACCTATGAGGATAAACTTATTTCCTCTTCCCTTAGCACGTCAAAAGTTATAATTGAAAGCATAGACATTAATTATTCACATATTGTGATGTTGTTCCTACTCCATTCTCATGTTTGTCTTCACAAGATGTGACTCTTTCACCACAATGTTATAATATTAGCATACAGTTACCACATGATGATAATGCATCTCTTGCCAATCCTAATTATTTCCAAGTTATTGATCACAAAGAACCAAGTAACTCATGTATAATCAATGAATCTCTTAATATAAGGAAGAATATATTCTCCATCTCCCACACCTCCTCTTGATGGTGTTTATATTCAATCTAATATACCTAGGGTTTGTGCTTGTGAATCCATTCAATATCAAATCATTATTATGAAAAAGTCAATAGAATAATTATAAAAAAAAAATTCAACATTTCAATTAAAAGATCATATCTCTAGAAAATAATAGTAAATTTACAAAGAATCTAGAGTATGCTAGTGTTAATAATGTATCTTCATCTACCTATAATATGCCTCATAAGAAATAAATATCCATAATTAATGCTTCAAAAATTCTATAAAAGGATAATAAGAGTCCAAGTGAGCTTCTAAGAGAAATGATTCAAAACAAGTTAATTACATTACCATCTATGCCTCCTCTAAAAATATCAAAATACTATTATGCATATCATATATTTCATGGGCATCATACATATAATTTTTGGGCCTGAAAGAAGAAAGCATAGTGTTGATCCTATAATAAATAAGCCTATCAAGCAACCCACTTATATTGCATCTCATAAATAACAAATTTAAAAAAAACACAAAGAGAAAAATGGATAAAAAAGAATAATTCATAAAAAAATATTCAAAAATGAAAATTAGATCAAGCAAGATTAAAAAAAGAATAAGATGATAAAATAATAGTGCAAAAACAACAATTATCAATAGAAAGGTTACATGAACAAATTCAAGATAAGCAAGAAATCATTGTTTTGAAAAAGTCTCCCATGAATAAATATCCAAAACAAATATTCCTACATAGTATAATGATACAAATATGGTTGATAAACAATCAAGAATTATATCTCCTTCATGCATGGAGAAAAAATTTAAATTCAAAGCAAAAGTCACTCCTTTTCCTAAAGTTCAATCAATTACACATGTTTATTTTCTAGTTCAAGATGAAATGCGAGATCTTAATAATGATAAATATATTCAAAAATCAACTCAAATATATGGTACAATTAATTTATCATACATAGGTACAAAATTTAATCAAAAGGGCATCTTACATTTTCAAGCACAACCTAAGAAGTTAGCTTTCTCATATGATAATGATTACATTGATGATTATGATCCTAATAATACAAAATATTGGTATGATCTTGACGATGCTAAAAGTATGATATGAAAATATAATTAAAGGTTACACTACACATGATATAGAGCATATACAAAGCTAACCCCTTGATGATATCTTTGGATTATAGTTGTATTCTTCTTTTTACATAGCTTATTTGATGTCACATCCTTGCTAATTATTCTATCCCAAATTCTATAACATTCTTGTAGCCCTTAATTTTATCTTCACTTTGGAAATTTTACATCTTGATTTTGCAAGCCAATTCAAACAATCCAAAATAAGTATCTTACATCATTTGAAATACTCATTCTTTATGAAAAATTGACGTACTCATTATTGTGCATCTGTATATTATAAGGATTTAATTTGAGATTACATGATCAATCTATCTCATTTTTTTAACATAAGCACAACTAGTAATGCTTATCATCTATGCTACATTTCTATAATTTATTTCCACATACATTTGGGGAACATCACATGCCTTCGCTCATACTTAAATTATGCTTTTCAAACTTGTTGAGAATTTTTTGAATCTCTTAAAATTATTCTATTTTCAAAGCCTTTATTATTAACTTTTATTTTTTTTCAATTAAAATATATTGTATAAATATAAACTAATTAAAATATAGGAAAAATTTAAAAACATCCATAATGTATCTAAATTCTAAAAAATCAAAATATTTTCAAAATTTCTAAATTGAGGACCTAAAAGCTTTTTTCAAATATTGATAACTTAATTATCTACATATGTTATGTATTTCATGTTGGTAGATTAATATTTTATTTATATTTAAATAAATAATGATTTCTCATGAGGTATATGAGTGTGATGCATGACATACTTTAACATGGTTATTAATGTCAGTCTTCTCTCATTACACAATAACTCTTCATTCATAATGGATAATTTAACAGGTTGTATCTAGCCAAAATATCTTTAACATGACAAGTTATATAACATACACGTCTGGCTAAATCACTCATAATTTTTAATTGTGTTACTTAAAAATGTTATTTTCTAACAATGAGATGGATCCATATGGAATACGTAAACTAATTTTAGTTTCACTATGTTTCTTTTTAAAATTTACTTACTTACTCATTTTATGTGGCCCATGGCCTTGTTTGTACAACATTTACATATTATTGTGTGTATGAAAATATTTTCATTTATCTATGGGTCTTTGTCCTTGTGTGTATGCAACATTTATTTGTCCCTTGTATGTAGCATTAGTGCCTTACATGTGATTTTTTATACAAATTTTATGACATTGTATGACATTAGTTATGATTTTTTCTTGTTATTATGGTGCCATGATTTGCATCATGCATTGATACTACTTACCAAGGTGCCATGATATGTATCATACATACACCATTTATATGCTTCAATACTTTATCTATCTAATACATACTCAAAGTTCAATTCAACATTACATTCTATACAATGATGCAAATACAAAATTTAATTATTTAAATGCTATTACATGATGACATATTTAACATATGGCATAATACTCATTTTGAGCTAAGTGACTCACATGGTACATATATCATCTCAAAAGGGGGCATCACAATGGAATTACCTAGAGAAGTCAAGTCCTCATGATTTTTTTTTTTTATGGCACTGTATTCAAAGATTACAGGATGATTCATAGTTTTTAGATTATGGAGGCATGTCACATGCATGTGCACTCATTCTTACATCAATTTTTTTGAAAATAGTTATAGGTTTTAATAGTGGAAAAATTAAAAATATAAATTCAATATCAAAATCATTATAATAAGGGGGCATGATATTCATTCATGTTCAAAGTTACTATATGGCAATTTAAAATATATCTTAAATTTTAAGTTACAGGTTTTCAAAGTTTCAAATAGAATATAGATCTATTTTTAGTGGTTTGATTCATCTTCATGTTACAAGTGGGACATACTAGAGTCTAGTGGTACTCAACATTTATGGTTGTAATTTTTAAAGATGTAGTGGGCCACATTTGGTGGTTTCACCTCTTCAATTCATTTATAGATCACTTTACATAGTCAAATGAGAGTTAGAGCATGAAATGTATCCAACTCAAGAGAATTCAAAGGTTTTAAAATTAAAACTTTATCACTCTCAATTTGCCATAAGTTAAACATTTCTCCAAATTACCTCAACAAGGGGAAATAACTTATCTACCTTAAAGTTAAAAAGCAATGAGATTGCATAATCTTTCAGGTGTATACTTTCCTTTCTCTCTTTACAAATTTCAAGTTTCAAAATTTTAAATTTAAAACTTTCAAATATGATAATAACTAATTTTAGTGAAATTGTTGAAGGTTTTTGCATTAAGGCATATCACATGATCAATATTAACATTTAAAGATAAAGTGTGTACATACACTTAGGTTTTTATATAATTTAATCTAGTAATTTCAACTTTTTCATTGTTAGAATAAAGTGGGGGTAAATGTAGACACATAAAATCAGTCTTTCAAGTGCTAGACAATGTTTATTCTTAATATTATTTCCTCTACTTTCTCTATTTATCATTTTGATGACTTAAAATATATGATAAAGCCTATATTTTCTTAAGAAAACAAAAACTATCCTACAAACATCCCTATTTATTTTTTATATTCCATATTTAGCTCATAAAAACCTGTCAAACTTTTTCTAGTGGTCTCTATGATATGATCGCACTAGGTCAGACAAGGCTACACTGTGGTCTTTTCCACCAGTGTGAACCTATCCCATACACTAACAATCATTTTTTTAAATTAAAATATTTTATTATGACTCTCCCACACTCATTGAAAGGTTGGTTAGCAAAAATATTCTAAATATTCTCCTATAAAAGTGCATCAAGGCATTCACTTGAAAGGACCTAGCAAGCTGATTTCAAAAGCACTATACATTAAGCAAAAGAGCACTATTCATTAAAAATTAAATTATGATACATTATAATATACACAAAATTTTTTTGAATACTATTTATTATAGATCAAAGGCATCCATTTGTAAAACTTTCAATCAAATCTTCTAGTTATAGTCATTCTAGTTACATAATCATGGATCATACAATCACCCTAGGAGGGATAACTACATTGCCCTGAGGCCCATTCAAGATATATAGGTAAAAATTAATTATTAGGGTTTTATGAGGCTAACTAAACCATTAATATTAACCCATCTCTCTCTCTCTCTCTCTCTCTCTCTCTCTTATATAATTACTATTTAGTGCATGTGCAGGACTAGGGTTTTATATTTATAGGTATTTGAGACATCTAATTGGCTCCTACATAGGAACAATGATTAAATATAAACTACCACACATACATGAATAAAAAAATAAATTTCATATTAAACTACCCCTATCCACCTCCCATGGCCTTGTCCCAACACATGTTAAAATTATGTTTTTGAGTATGACTTTATTTTTAGGTTCTTTTAAGCACATTATAGTCTTTTTCAACTTGAAAAATCATCATACAATATGTTTTGAGGATGTTTTCACATCCTTAAGATCTTTTATTATTTTTAAAAATTTATTTATTTCAGTAAATTCTATATTTTATTATAGCATACTATATTTCATTATCAAATCTATATATTTCAAAATCCTAATTTTAATAGTTTAAATCACTTAATTATATTTATCTAATTAAAACCATTTAAATAATAAGTTATAGATATTAAAATTTGATAAAAATGAGATATAAATGCATAGCATTTTATATCATGTTGGTATTGATTGGATTAGATTATGGAGTATGGGCATTATTCATGCACATACACCCTAATTTTATTTTTTATTATGGAATAGATGGTACCTAGAAGTGGGAAATTTGAATTTATAATTCCATATGTAACAATTAATTTATTTAAAATTTTAATGAAAATGAGGTTCAACACCCTCCAAAAACTAGGAATTACTTTATGAGCCTAGTATGTGGTTCTCACCTTTCATCTCGAGGTTCAAGATCATTTACATGAGTAGTGTATTTGAAGTTCAATAATGCTGAACAACCTAGGCACTACTTCCTATTTAATGAGGGTTATGGGTTTTTATATTCCTAACCCATGGCCTTTCCCTTATATATAAATTAGGGTATGATCACCCCCAAATTCTCCAAATTATTTAAGTGATTCAATAAAAAGGCATAATTATATAATACTTCAATAAGGAAGTATCATCTCTAATGATATGTCACAAGATAACATATTTTACACACTTATATGTGTCTTCCTTGTTATTTTGTTTTCAATAATTTCAATTTGATTTCAAATTCATATGTGGACATTGATTGCTACATATTATTCATAGTTTTTATGGAGCAAGCTGCACAATCACAACCTTTGCCTTAAGACAAATTTGTTGTACACACTTAGGTACATCTATTTATCCTTTCACTCTAGAATTTTATATCATTTTTATAGACACATAAATTTGGTCACATGTACTTAAAAATACTATTGAAATTACTTAGTTGTTTCATAATATGAAATAATATATTGCATAATTAAGAGAAAAATAATCATATCGATGACAATACCTGTAAAAAGTAGAATCTTGACAAAAAGTAGAATACTTGATAATTAGGACTGAGCCAATTTGATGGGTAAACCTCCAAAACAATGAAAAAATATTAGAACTCACAATATAATCCTAAAATACTAACCACTACCTCCTATATATACTCTACTTAGCCATGGTTATTCCATATGTTGACTATATTAAGAACATAGAGAAATGTAATGAGATAATATGAAAGGTATATAAGCCAAAATTAGTGAAACATATCCGTAGACATAGTATATATTAAGGATATAGAATTACCATACCCTTCAAAACAATGTTTACCTCAATGTTGAATAAACTTTAGATATTATTATAGGAAAGATTCATCCTCCTAGATTACATATTCATGATTCAGACTCTTCCACTTGATCAAATACTCCTTAAGCTCTCTTATTCATGGCCTTTTTGTGCCTATATGAAGGATATCATCAGGTTATATAATGAGTAAGCCTTCTTCATCTAGTTTAGGTAACTCAATTTGGGTAGAAAATCTCTATCATTAACCTGTTTAGGTAAGATAAATGAAATACAAGATGTATACGAGTGGATTGGGGTAGCTCTAGCTTGTATGCCCCATTATGAATTTTCTATAATAGTGTAAATGCATGGGTTTGGGGGATAATTTAATGGACATTTACCATAAATCATATGCATTACAGAGATTAAACCTACATGTAATACTATAATGCATACACATTATTTAAATTTGGTCTTAAAAATATTAAACCTGAATGTGTATGTGTTTTGATCAGTGAAAATAACACGTGTTATCTTAAAATTACATAAAAAAACATAAAATATGTATTGAAAGGGGCATATGGTTTATTAAAATAAATGTTACATTTATATTCCTTAAACTTTAAATTTATTTTAATAAAATATAATAAATTAGGGTCACTTTACATCTAATAGAGTTAGTCTCATAGCTACATGCTTTACGATGTGGAAGATAGTTTCTAAAAATCTAATTTGGTTAGTACTTAGAAAATTTTAATGTCTGAATATTGAATCTAGGGATTTTAGGGCATAAATTTTGTAATTAATGTCCATTTTTGGTAAACATATAGTCATTTTAAAGGTTTTTATGCCTTTTAGATTACTTCTTAGTATTTATAAGAGTCCTAAGTTTGTCAAAATTTAAGTTTAAAAAACACTCACTTTAAACTCAAGCCAAAGCTGTGAGATTAGTGTAACACACATCAAATGACCACTTTGTGTTAATTTCACTTTCTCATCATCCCTCCCTCATCATTCCTCATTATACCTAATCACTCCCTCATTTACACTTACCATATCTCACCATCCATAATCATTTCTTCATCATCCCTCATCATCCTTAATCACTCCATTGACTCTCACCATCCCTCATCATCTTTACTCACTCCCTCTTCATCCCTAATCACTCCCTCATTGACCTTGACCATCCCTCATCATTTCCAATCACTCCCAAATTATCTCTAATCACTCCCTCATCATCTATAATCACCACTTCATCATCCATCATCATCCATAATCACTCCTTCCCATAATCATCCCTAATCACTCCAACATAATCCCTAATCACTCCCTCATCATCCCTAATCACTACCTTATTGACCCTTACCATCCATCATCATCCATAATCACTAATTAATCATCACTCATCATCCATAATCACTCATTCTTCATCTTTCATATCCCCTAATCATTCCCTCATCGACCCTAACCATCTTTCATCATCCCTAATCACTCCCCTATCCTATATAATCACTCCTTCATTGACCTTCACCATCCGTAATGGCTCCCTCATTGTCCCTCATCATATTTACTCACTCCCTTATCATCCATACATGTCATCCTTAATCACTCTATATAATACCTTTATGATGGGTGTAATAGCTTCTTACTTTTGCCTTATTGGATTATTTTCTAATTCTAAATTTTATTCACTCAAATAAGGCCCAAAGAAAATATTTTTTAACTCATATCTTTCACTTAAATAGCAAACTTTGAGATATCATTTGATTTTTTTTGGGATTATAAGATATATATGGTGATCCATGCCTAGACCATGGAGAGAGTTTATATCTATAGCCCTAATTTAAAATAAATAGGAAAGAAATCAAGCAAGGTGGGATGAAATTGTATTACTTAAATATATATTGGGATTTGGGCACATAAGAATCCTAATCCCAAAGTTGACAATCAAAATTTATATCTATATATATAGGGGAAATTGGAGACTAGTTGATAATTCCAATCGTAACCCCATAGCTAATTGTATATCCATAATAGACTATATTACTAGATAGATAAGTGATCACCAAACCAATAGAGTGTGTTATAATATGGTAGCTGATAAAGTGTGTTTCCTAACCCAAATAAATCCATACCCAACCCTATCTATACCCAAATTGATATATAAAGGTAATGAAGGCCATATGCTTTAATCCAGTGTATCAAGGGGGGACCACTTAGAGTTTAGTTATGGCCTAGTGGGCCCTAAAGGCCAAACTAGGAATTTGATGTAGTCTGAGTATTCCATAGTCCCCAAATATTATATAAAAATATAGAATAATAATGGCTACCCTACCATAGATATATAGTGGGCACCATTTTGAAGGCCCTACCTTGATAAAAAACTTTACCTACCCATTACAATAATGGAATCTTTCCCTAACTACTTCATCTATGCTAAGGAGTAAGGCAAGGGAGGCTTGCCTTTTTGATACCTAACTTTGTTTCACCTAATAACATATCAAGGGAATATCTATTACTTAATGTATAGTAAGGGAGTAAGCATAAATATCAAGGGAAATTTGCCTTCTTAGTATCTAGTTTTGATTTACTTCTATATTAAAGCATGGCTATCAAGGGAAGATTACTTTATTATATATATATATATATATATTTATTCCTATCCTACCTATGTAGTTATGCCCTACTTGATGATGCAAATGAAGTTTTGTTCTTGATATATATCTTTGTTATTATCATACTTACTTTCCCTTTATAGAATATATTCTTAGCTATCAAGGGAAGCTTGCTTCCTGATCTATAGTTTGTATATATTATTTCCTTACCTAGTTATTTATGCCCTACCTACTTAAATTCTATTATTTTCAAAGGAATAGTGCTTCCCAATAGATATATTGAGAAATTACTTTTTGAATCATGTTATATATGTAATAGATTTATACCATTGAGTACGCCTTACCTACTTTACATACTTGAGTATGACCTACCCACTTTACCTAATTGAGTATTCCATACCCATTTTACCTACTTGAGTATGCCCTACCCAATTGAATATTTGAGCCATATCTTTATCTTGAGTATTCCCTACCTAAATACCCGAGCCATATCTTGATCTTGACTATGCCCTACCTACCTTTTTGTACTTAAGTATGCCCTACCTACCTATCCTTATTTCCATACCTATTTGAGTATGCCATATGTACATACTTGTACTTGAGTATGCCCTACCTACCTATCCTTATTTCCATACCTACTTGATAAAATACCTAAGACATATATTGATATTAATTATCTAACCATATATTTAATACTTGATACCTAATTGAATACCCAAGGCACATTTAGAAAGGAGAGAGGGAATTATATCCTATTTATAGAAAGAAATGACTAGGGATGATTGGGCATAAGTAGAAATCCACTATACCCACCATAAATACATTGGAGAGAGTGATTAGGGATAATGAAAAAGTGATTAAGGATGATGAGGGTCAATGAGGGAGTGATTAGGGATGATAAAGGATGAGGAAGGATTGATTAGGGATGATGAGGGATGATGAATATAATATAATATGAGATTATATATGAAAGAGTAAGTCACTGTTAGTATAAGGATATAGATAGCCAAGTCATCAATTCATCGACTTGGTATTCCAACTAGAATTAGATATAAATAACTTGTCAATCTATATCTATCACTCAAATCCTAATCACTCATAGTGGGTCCATCTATCTCAATTAAAAGGCTCCCCATCTCCATCCCCATCTAGATAAACGAAAGGAAAGAAAAGAGGAGGGAGAGGGCCCAACTAGATCCTCATATATGGTCAATCCCAATAAATTCCAATCAATAGGCTCCCCATCCCCATCTAGATAAAGGAAAGGAAAGGGGAGGGAGAGAGCCCAATTGGGAATAGGAAATAGACTGAATAGTCTTGTCTATTATGTCTAAATTGGTAGGTTCCCCATCCCCATACCCATTGATAAATTAAAGGAAAGGAAAGGGGAGGAAGAGGGCCCAATCAAGAATATTCTATTATATAAATGATATGAGTGTAGGTTCCCCTAATCTATATATAGGTATAATAAAAGGAAAGGTCCTTGATGACATTTAACTCCCCCATTAGGGAATTTATATTCTATAACTATGTGTCCCATATATAAATCATATGTGCTCTAGGTTTCACTTCATGAAATCAATAGAGATCATTGGATAAGACATCCTAGGATTCCTTGATCCACTTATTATGAGACTTAACTCTAGACCCCAATTAATCTTTATTAACCCTAAACTTGAAAGGATAATGGGTTCACAGTTGGTTAGGTTCTTAGACCTAGGAGAGGACTAAAGGAACATTATCAACATTAGACTTGAAGAATCTATGGGTTAATCGACCATGAACATTAACCCCAAGAATAAAGGCACTTACTTGAAGGTCTTGGGGGGGAGGGGGAGGAGGAAGAGCCTACCATAATGACTAGCTTGACATGCCCTACTCTCAATTTTAGGGAAAGAGGGTCATATAAAGTTGAGTTTAATTTGCTTTATCTTAGGGGAGGAGGGCCTAATATCCACTTACCCTTCCCATAATATAATACCTAATGCCCTAGTCTCCTCTTATCTATAGACATGGCCTAACCATATGGATAGAGGTTGTGCATTCACTATCCCCTATAAAATATTATAGTTGATAGATAGAGCACTACCCTACCCATGTAGTTCAATTTGGACCTACTAGGGCTAGTGATGTAGGTAGGGTCAAACAAATATGCATGTTCAAATAGATGGGCATGGTTAGGTTGGGTAGATAAATACTCGATATGGATTGGATGTGTAATCATATAATAAAATCAGACTCCAATTAAATTAGAGATATAAATATCACATATATAATATAATATGAGATTATATATAGAGGATTAGGTCAATATTTGGATAGGGATATACATAACCATGCAATAAATTCCTCACCTTGGTATTCCATATAGTCTCATCCTCATAGTGGGTTAATTCTACTCTATCTTATCCCAATCTATAATGCCATCATCTCATCTTGTCTGTTGTGTTTCATAATCAACTATATATATCCTTATAGTTCATCAATCCAAATCTATAATAGCCACTATATCTCTCTTAATTCCAATCAAACATATTTATTTGTATCTATCTTAATGAATTAATAGGCTTAATCATCTATATACAACCTCATATCTAGTTAGGTCAATATTTATCAATCCAAATTGGTAGGATCTGCATCCCCGTCCCCATATATAATGGAAAGAAAAAGAAAGGAAATGGGCCAGGGGGATGGCCCAATCAAGAATATATGGTCTTATATCTAATGAGCACTCAATATTCCAATCAATAATAGCATGTCAAATCTAAGGGACTATTTATATGCTTAATCCCATCTAGATAGAGGGCCCAATATAGATGGTTAATCCCTCTCTATCAGTAGGCTCCTCATCTAGATAAAGAGAGAGGGCCCAATCAACTATATACTGGGATCCCCATCTAGATATAGGGCACACATGTTGATTATAATCAATTAATAGTCTCCCCATAGCATCTATATAGAGGGCCCAATCAAGAATAGATGAGTTATATAGTTATATATATAGGATAGTTCTTTCTATCAATATATTATTTTCATTAAAACAAAACTAAAGATAATGAACTGGTGTGGGAAGATTTTTCACATGATTTCATTTGTTCCATCTTGATAAAAATATCAATGGTCATGAAATAATGGAAATGGATATGGGATATAACCTAATCATATTAATAAAAATCAAACATCACAAAGCATCTTCAAGTTGATGGAATTATGACACATCTATAGGAGGGGTATAGATATATCTATAGATCTAATGTATAGATGCCTCCCTCAATCGACAAAATAATAGCCGCTTTATATATATCTACCTAATTTTTAACCCTTATCTATTTAAATACTTGCACCTTTAATCTTTCCTTTCCCCTCTCGACCAATAATAGATAAGAAAACAACCACCCATCTATCTAGAATCCTGTTAATCCCTCAAAATGACCTCATTATGAGATAGATGGGCATATGACACACTATAAAACCACTATTTCCACCAAGTCACACTTAGAATAATGGAATGGCCTTTCATCCAAGCTTATATTTTAGTGTAGTCATAGTCACCACTCATGAACTACATCTATAGTCTTCCTCCCCTAGGGGACCCCATATCTATATATGGCCTAATGGAGTGTAAACTACCTAACAAGCAATATATCAAGAATGAAGGCATATGATGGAGTGAAATGAATCCCTCTACCTAGAGGTATTTTCCTTTAATCCCTTTAGTTTATCCCCAAATGGATATATGTCTATATATACTAATACATAACATATAATTTTCTAGATATAAAGAGAGTTATATCTATCTAGGAGGCTCATATCCTAGATAGATAGAGAGGACCTCTAGAGGCCAATGAGGGAATTGATAAAGAGATCCATGAGGAATAGAGGGAGCTAGGGCTCAAACCATGGGAGAGGTCAGTCTCTCATAAAGAGGGGAATAAAAATACCTATATATGATTGACTACTTAAGCATGAATAAGAGGCCCTAAATACCATATATAAGTGAAAGGTCCCACCTCCTTTAGAACCTTAAACCAACACCCACTATGGATAGGGTTGGTTAGCCCAACTTGATATTATATTTATCTATATAAATGTCATGTAAAGCACATCTATAATCAAATTTGACATGGTCAATATCTTATGCCTCCACTATAGATATTGAGCCTATAGCTAGACTCAAATAGCCTGGTTGATAACTAAACCAAACATTCAAGGAGGGGATGTAGGGAATTGACTGATAGAATAAATCAAGTTAAATAATGAACCCTATACTCCTATTATGTATATATTATATATAAATTTATATATATCATATATATTTACTCATGTTTCCCATCTTATACAATCATGTTATGTATATAGTTAAGTTACTCATGTTACCCATCCCATAGAGTCACCCATATAGTGACTAATGTTACCCATCCCATAGAGTCAGGTTACCCATAGAGACATCTCACTAGGCAGTCTATAGTATGACTATCGATATACAAATTTAGTCTAGTCATCTTACATGAAAAGGGTTTTTGAAGGGTGAGGTGAACTAGAAAATAAAAGTTAGTCCACTCGAAGGGTGAGGTGTTAAGGAGGGTAGATAAAAAAGACATTATGATTGGTTAGACTTTACTACCCTAAAAATAAAGAAAACCAAATGTCAGTCCCTTGAATGTGGATAAGTGATTGATTAATGGGAGTGAACATTATTATTAAATAGTTGATAGACTAGAGCAATATCCCCTATAAAATATTGTAGTTGATAGACTAGAGTGCTACCCTACCCATGTAGTTTAAGTTAGCCTGATAGGGATAGTGATGTAGGCAAGGTCAAATAGATTAGCATGGTTAGATAGATGGACAAGGTTATATTAGATAAACATATATTTTATATGGATTGTATTGGGATACAAATAATTAAATTAGTCTCCATTTAAATTAGATATAGTTTTCTTAGTCAATTAGGGATAATGAATCAATGATTAGGGATGATGATGGATGGTGAGGGTCAATGAGGGAGTGATTAGAGATGATGAGGGATGGTGAGGATCAATGAGGGAGTGATTAGGGGTAATTATGGAGGATGAAGGAGTGATTAGGATGATGAGGGACATTGAAGCAATGATTAAGGATGATGAGGGATGGTGAGGGTAAATGATGGAGTGATTAAGGATAATGAGGTATGAAGAGGGAGTGATTAAGGATGATTATGGATGGTGAGGGTAAATGAAGGAGTGACTAGTGAAAATAAGGAAGTGATTAGGGATGGTGAGTAATGGTGAGGATCAATGAGGGAGTGATTAAGGAAAATGAGGGAGTGATTAGAGATGACGAGGGATGGTGAGGGTCAATGAGGGTTTGATTAGGGATAATGAGGGATGAGGAGGAAGTGATTAGAGATGATGAGGGATGATGAATAAATGATTATGGATGATGAGATATGGTAAGGGTTAATGAGGAAGTGATTAGGGATGATGAGAGAGTGATTATGGATGATGAGGGTTAATGAGGGAGTGATTAGGGATGATGAGGGAACAATTAGAGATGGTGAGGGTCAATGAGGGAGTGATTAGGAATTATGAGGGATAATGATTAAGGATGATGAGGGATGATGAATGAGTGATTATGGATGATGAGGAATGGTGAGAGTCAATGAGGGAGTGATAAGGATGATGAGGGATGGTGAGGGTCAATGAGAGAGTAATTAGGGACAATGAGGGATGAGGATGGAGTGATTATGGATTATTATGGATGAGTAAGGAGTGATTATGGATTATGAGGGATGATAGAGTGATTAGGGATGATGAAGGATAATAAGGGTCAATAAGAAAGTGATTAGGGATGAAAAGGGAGTGATTAGAGATGATGAGGGTCAATGAGGGAGTGATTAGGGATAATGAGTAATGAGGAGAGAGTGATTAGGGTGATGAGGGATGAGAAGGAAGTGATTATGGATTAGGGAGGGATGATGACCAAGTGAAATTAATACAAAGTGGTCATTTTATGTGTGCATGCCATTAATGTGACCTATACTACCTCAATCATACCACTTTGGATTGTGTTTAAAGTGAGTGGTTTGTAAAATTGAATTTTGACAAACCTAAGACTCTTAGAAATGTCAAGAAATAATTTAGAAGGAACAAAAAACTAAAAAATGACTATATTTTTATCAAAAATGGACATCAATTGTAAAAGTTACATCCTAAAATCCCTAGGTTCAATAATGAGACCTGGAAAATGCCTAAATAATGTTCAAATTGGATTTTGAAAAACTATCTTCCACATTGTAAGGTGTGCAACTATGAGACCAACTTTATCATATGAAAAGTGTATCTAATTTATTATATTTACTAAAATAAATATAAATATATAACTTATAATTAAAATTTATTTTAGTAAACCATCTTCACATTCTAATATATCTTTCATGTTTTTTAGGTGCAATGTGAAGATAACACATACATATTCCTTTCACATTACTCAAAACAAAGTAGATAGACTTTCTCATTGATATTTTATGCTTTTTATTGTATTGTGAAAGGAATGAATACTTGATATAATGCGTATGCATTATTGTGTACACAATGTGTTTATTTTGAATTCAAAAAACCAAGATTTTAAGATAAAAAATGGATTGGATTTTTGAACCAAAGGTTTGGATTGTTAACACAACCATATCTGAGAGTTAGGATAAAAAAATAATAATTCAACCTCCATCACCAAATACACTATGTATTCAATTAGAAATTTCATAAAATTATTGCCATGATGATGAACACACTCTCCTCTTTTTAAATATATGATTTTTATAATTTTTGGAGTATTTTAAGGTTTTAATCTATATTGATTTTAAACTATAGATTTTTTAGACCACTACATGCATATAATATACATGCCTATATATGATTGTGTATCTTTTTTTCATTGATCCAAATGCAAAAAAATATATGGCTACAAACTAGGCCTAATTATACATGCATTAAAAAAAACTAGTTTTCATCTTTTTGAGGTAGTAAGGGGGGTTGCACGACCAACTATCCATATTTTCCAATTTTTAATATCTATTTACCTGTAAAATTAAAAAAATATCCCTAAAAAAATAAAAAAAAAATAAAGGCTAAAAACTAGATGATCTTATCTAAACTTTTACCAAATAGTTTTAAACAATATTAAATAATGCTCAAAAAATGAGGGGCTGCACGACTGGCTATCTACTCTATTTTTATAAAAAAATATGAGTTCCTATTGAAATTTTAGATTTTTTACTTAGTTATACTTAACCATATTTACATTTTTTAGTGTTTTGGAAAATAGACTCAAAATTATACAATTTATGTCCTCACATCATCCTTAAATTTTAAATGTATCCATCTCAAATTATCTACAAATGTTTAGATTTCTCAATTTTTATGAAAAATATGTCCATGGGTAGGCTCCTTTTTATCCCCCAACTTTGTGCACTTACTCAAGATCTAATAAGGGCCATAATACTTAGGATAAAGTTTTTTTTATCTTTTTTATTTTGATTCAAGGACATTTTCTTATATGGTTGAAAGTGCATAAAAACCCAATGATCTATATCAAAATGGCTCTTGCTACAAAGTTGATCATCTTGATAGTTTATTCTATTTTGTGTTATTGATAAATTCTCTCTTAAACCAAATAGTACCCCCTATTGATGTTGTATGTGTTCCTCAATATCTCTAACCTTGGGTTGCACCAATAAAGATGAAGTGATGGATGGGGGTGATAGCCATAAAGTGCCACAAAGGTAGACATTTTAGAAGAGGTATGGAAAGAAGTGTTGTACCACCATTTTTTTAGTGGCAACCAATATACCCAACATTCTTGTTTATTTGATAGAAAATAATGAAGATACTCTTGTAGGCATTTGTTGAAAATCTCCATTTTCCCATCATATTGAGGAAGATAAGATGAGCTATGAGCCAACTAGGTACCCAAAATTAAAAATAACCAAGTCTAAAAGTTACTGGTGAAGATAAAATCACAATCACTTACAATGATTTTTGGGGCACCATGTAACTTTTGAGTGTATTGACAAAAATAACAACTCCTATATTAGCTAAAAATGGTTATGATAATGAAAAAATGAGCAAATTTTGTGAGCATGTCCACAACTACCATGATGATATTTTTATATTCAAATCTTGACAACTCTATAATTAAATCCATGGAAATCTCCTCCCACCACTAGATAGGGATAAATAATAGCTACAAAAGACTTGGTGTCTTAATTGTTTCCTTTTTATTCTATTGGCAAAAAATGTATTCTACCACAAATTTATGTATATTACACTTCAGTCTATCCCATTTTTAAAAATGCAATGATTTATCTTCAAAAATATTAAACATCCCCTATTGGATATGTATGAAGCTCTTAAATGATAGTGTTTTAGGAAAAAAAACTTACATAAGTACAATCTATCTTTATACCATAATGTATTTTGTTTCCACTAAAATTTGTCTAAAACACCTAAGCCATGTTGAATATTTTGAATCAGGACTTGTGTATCCCTATCATTCACCCATTCTGATCTTACTTCTTCTAACCAATTTGCTTTCTAAATGGTCATTGCACACAAAAATGCCTCAAATGATTCATCCCTCCTAGAAAGTGCATCTATTACCACCTTATTTTTATTTTTTTATAGTATATTTAAAATTCATAACCCAAAATTTTGGTCACCCATTTTTATTGATATTTTGATGAAAAATTCTACTCTAAAGAGCATTTTAGACTATCTTTCCCTAAAAGTTTCTACCCATTAGATAAGGTCTCTATTGATTGATTGCATGAAGAATAGCCATCATCTCTTTCTCATATATTGGCTTGAACTTGTTTTTTCCCTTGAATTGATGAATCTTGAATGTAATGGGTATTACTTATTACATGAGTACTACTCCCATGTAATATTTTGATGCATCACATTCAAAAACAAACATTTTATAAAAATCACAGGTCACCAAAATTAGAGTAGTACACATAACCTCTTTCAACTACTGAAATGCATTAGTAGTTGGTTTGAAATGTCTCAAATAGGATGATATGTTGAATATTAGAATCATTTAAAACCCTACCTCAAAATGGAAAATTTAGATTATTATAACAGTAAACCCTAACTATTAAAACACCTTCAAATATAAATAATAAATAGCTTAAAAATATTCAAACCATAAACAATATTTGGTTGATCCAAATAAGAAGTTATGACCCCTTAAAATTGAAATTATTTTTCAAAACCCTAGGCACCCTTGACTGAATTACTAACTAAAAATTATAGTTGATTTATCATGAAACAAATCTCATGAAATCCTCAAAAATTTCACAAATATTACTGAAATTAAAGGCATATTTTTTACAATTTTTTTTGAATGTATTGGTGTCTAAAAATCACAAAAATTCCAATCACCCAAGATGGAATATTATAATAAATTTATATAATTTAATCCAAGACAAATTGACCTTAAAACAAGGTCCAAACCTCATCCAAAATAATCACCACTATGTATAAAAATAGAATAAATATTAGAATTGTCCTTAGGACATAAAATCCCCCAAAAAAATGATAATTCACCCACAAAAAAAGTCTCCACTCCCTAAAAGCAAGTCACCCAACCTGAAAATGACAAAATGGTGTCTAAAACACCCTTGTTAGAATATATGACTCCAATGGCAACCTTTGAATGAAGCTACCTCAAATGAAGAAAGAAGGTTTTCAACCCATAACTCCTTTGATTGAAGGGTTTCATCTTTAAAGCAAATGACTTAGTGTTTTCATGATAATAGACCAATCATATATTTTTATAATTTTTAGGGATTAGATTAAAAAGGATTAAATAATTCTTTTCATACCTTGGTAACAAATTAGCATTGTCTCCCTTCAACAAAACCTTGTTCACTCTAGCATGCCTTAGAAACCAACAAATACAAATAAGAATTTGAAAGTTATTTTCATAACTTATAGTCTAACCTATGTCCCCATCATTATTTTTTTGTATGTGTTACCTTTTCCCACTTTTTCTTCACCCAACATGCCATGTATGTGACTCATTTCCCTCATGAGAGTTGGCTGTTCCAACTCAAAAAAATCTATTTGTCTTGCTACCCATACCAAAATTCATTCATGTATTATGCTTTCCATCATATTAGACATTTCCCCCTTGGTTTCCTTATCATGTAAACCATGTAGAATCACTTCTTTCCATTGACATCAAAATTGAGCTTAATTATTTATAATTTTGGGTGTACTCTCCAAGATAGGGAAACCATTGTATACTAAGCACTAGGTTGGTTTCCCCAATACCAACCACTTAAAAATCATCTTCAATGAGATGTTTTCCCATAATTATGCTCAACCTAGGGATTTTAGTGGTGCAAGGGATGGTGAATCGATCCACCACATTCACATGAAAACCACTAAATTTAATAGATTACAATCCACACAAAGCCGCTAATTTATTATCAATGAAATTATGAGTAACTCCACTATCAATAAGAATAGTGACATCCTTAAATTTTAAGCTACCATTCATATGAAATGGATAGTACTTAGGGGTCCCTGATAAGGAAGCAGAGGTGCCCTCCAAGTCTTCTCCACCAAGGATTTTTGAATGCTCTTCATCATAGGTGGATGCCCCTTATTTTTCATCCTCATTTTTTTCATCTGAATGAATTTTAATGTAGTGCACTTGACCCTTCCCATGATAATGATGACCTGGTGTCTAAGGGTTTTTTTAATTAAAGCACAACTTCTTCCTCCTTAATTCATTCCTTATCTCAAAATTTCCTCTTGGCAATTTTATTTGCTACCCCAAACCCTACTAGTTTGGCCTTCCAAACTCCCCCAAACCATGCTAATTGGGATTATCAAATTTTCCCAAAGGAGTTGATCTAGGTGGCCCAAAAGTGATGCCCCTTAGTTTCCCCCATTTGTTTTATTTTATCTATCTATAAGGCTTGAAAGATTTAGTTTTTGTTTAAATTACATGGTATAATTTTACCTTGTGGTGCTGAGGTCTCAAGATCAAGGGCCTTTTAAATGGATCCTTGGAGAGTAGAAGGGTAAAAAGACTTGACCAAACCCCTAATAGAATTAACCAAGCCCTCCATAAAAATAACTACTAAAATTCTATCTAAAACATCTATCACCATGATTGAAAGCCTTTGAAATTCAATCACATAATCTTCTACAATATCCTTTTTTTTTAATTATACCAACTCTTTAAAATGTAATTCTAGATCATCCCTATCAAATCTTTCAATAATCCTCTTACTGAATTCTTCATAAGGTGAAATGAGTTGGTGTCCTTGAATAACTAAACCATGATACCAACATTCATGCAAAATCTACTTCCAAGTACAAGGTAACAAATTGAATGGCCTCTTTTTATAACATAGGCCTTAGAGAAAAATATGTATCCACCTTTTGGATTTAAGCCATAAGTAAACTTTTGGGGGAACCATCAAAATTTGAGAGTGAAAGCTTTCCTAAAGCATGATGGTGTCTTCCTTGGCTTCCCTTGTGATTTTGGCCAGCCCTATTACCTCCCATTTGGCCATGCTTCCATGAAGTGAAAGATAAAAAATCTATTTTCTCCCTAAAAGGAGCTAGATATGTCATGTATTCAATCTCTCAACAAATTGTCCCTCAATGTGGGTTTTGCTTACCCATCTAGAATGACCACCTAATTTTGAAAAATAGTAGGTTAGTTAGGCCTACATTAAGCTCTTCCAATACCCTTAGAAGTTTGATATATGAATTTATGACTTCTAGAATCCCTACCATCCCCATTAATAGTTTGTCACCCTTCATCTCCTTCATAGTATGAACACATTATACCATCATAACAGTCATTTGTTCTTGGGATTGTGTGTACCTATCAAGCATTTATTCTTCCCTATTTTATGCCTCATCCCTTGGTTGATCCAAGTGAGACATATGTTATGTTTGTGAAATTTATCCCACTTTATTCTTGGTCCTCAAGTAATATTTTATCTATCACTTTCTTGCATGTCTCACCTTAAAACCCCACAACTAGCCAAGATTTGGCTCTGATACCACTAAAATGTCCAAAAATAGGATTATTTACTGAATATTATAATTATTTTAAAACCTACCTCAAAATGGAAAATTTTTATTATTTTAGTATCAAACCCTAACTATCAAAACACCTTCAAATATAGCTCAAAAATAGTTTAAAAATATATCAAATCCTAAGTAATCTTTAGCTGATCTAAACAAGAAGTTATGGCCTCTCAAAAGTGAAATTATTTCTCAAAACCCTATACACCACTGAAATACTAACTAAAAATTACAGGTAATTTATCAAGCAACAAATCTCATGAAACCCATAATAATTTGCATAAATAGTATTGAAATGAAAATCAAAATTTTTAGAGAATTTTCTGAATGTATTGGTGGCTAAAAAGCCAAAAAAGTCAATCTCCCAAGCTAGAATATTATAAGAAATTTACAAAATTTAATCTAAGACAAATTGACCTTCAAATGAGGTCCAAACCCCTTCAAATCAAGTCACCACTATGCAAAAAATATAATGAATTCTAGAATTGTCCTTAGGGCACAACCCCCAGCCCCCCCCACCAAAAATAAAAACATGATAATTCACCCACAAACTAAGTCACCACTCCCCAAAATCAAGTCACCCAACCTGAAAATAGCAAAATGGTGTCTAAAACACCCTTGTAGGAATATATGACTCCAATGGCAACCTTTGATACCTCAATGAAAAAAGAGGGTTTTCATCCCTTAACTCCTTTACTTGAAGGGTTTCATCTTCAAATCAAATGGATTAGCATTTTCATGCTAATGGACCAATATTCAATATCAAAACATAAAATAACCTCTTCAAATGATTCCTATTTTACCTTTATAGCCCTCCAAGTGTGGCACCCAAAAGAAGAAGGAAGGTTAACTTAAATAAATTAAAAAAACTTTCCTTATGATCTTTTCTTAAAATCACTTAAGCCTTCATGACTCTTAAATATCCCTTATTTAAGTGAAATAAGAAACATAAAGTAACTTCTAAAAAGGTACTCTTTTAAAAATATTCAATTAAAACACTCAATACTCTTTTCCCTTCAAGATTATCCATTAGCCCCCAAGAATAAGTTAAGGCTAAGGGTCTTACATGATGTGCCTATCAAAAGAGGGGCATGAGATGGCTCAATATAATGGAATTTAAATTTATTCAACAAGGATGTGAGTGGAGCTACTATGTTACCATATTTTTTTACAAATCTATGATAGCACCCTGTTAGACTTAAAAATCCTTAGAGGTTCTTGAGGGTCTTCAGAACTTTCCACTCCATCATATTTTGGTCTTATTAGGGTTGAATTTTAATCCTTCATATGAAAAAATATAACCCAAGTACTCCACCTCATAGAGACAAAAATAAAATTTGGAAGGTTTTTCATAAATTTGATGTTGTTCCAGAACCAATAGTATTTGTTTCACATGCTTCAAATGTTCTTCTCAGGTTTTGATGTAGATTAGGACGTCATAAAAAAATTCCAACACAAATTTCCTTAAAAAAGTCCTAAAAATAGTATTCATCAAACTCTGAAATATAGATGGTGCATTTATGAGACCAAAATGCATGGCCATTAACTCATAATGGCCTTTATGAGTTCTAACAATTTTTTTATAGATATCCTCATCTTTGATCTAAATTTTATGATACCTAGAATGAAGAGCTAGTTTTTAAAAATAAATAGCACCATGTAATTCATATAAAAAATGATCAATTATTGGAATAGGGAATTTATCTTTGATGGTGTACTAATTAAGTTCTATGTAGCCAGGGCACATCCTCTAAGTTTCATCTTTCTTCCACACCATGACGACTAGGGAATAATATCAAATTTATCTATGTCAAATAATATCTGCATCTAGCATATCATGTATCTTTGTTTCAATTTAATTTTTTTAAGAATATAGATATATGTATGGTTTGATGTTCAGTGGTGTGCTACCTGAAATCAATCTTACAACATGTTTATGTTCTCTGCTAAGTGGTAGGCCTTTTGGCACTATGCTAATTTTTTTTGGATGGTCATTAATAATCATTTGTAAATTAGGATGTGTAAACATGTGTTATCTAAAATTACAAAGAAAATAATCATACTACATATCCTTCTTCCCATTTATTAAGAATCTTTGTCATCTAGTGTGAACTAACCAATTGGGGGGACTTTGCCCATAATCCCAGTAGTTAAAATATCCTACCTTTAGAATGAATGTTCATGAATAGTTCCTAGAAATAATCTCTATTGTTCCCAAAGTTATGAGCCACTGTACTCCTAAAATAATGTCATCCCCACCCATGAGAATAGAAAACATAGGAGAATTAAGTAGGCAGTCTCCCATGTAAATATTAATACTATGAAATTTTAAATAAAAGTTGATTGTGCCACCATATACAATCATGACTTGAAATTTTAGATATGGATAAAAAATTAGTTCAAATGAGTAACCAACTTACTATTGATGAAATTATGTGTACTTCTAAAGTCAATCAACATTGCTGCCTTTTATTTCCTTAGGAATCCTACTTGTTTAAGAATTAGAATAGTACTTATCCCTAAAATGACATGACATAATATAGTGGGGTTAAAATATTAAAATTATTCCCTTGGCTCTTTATAAACCCTCACCTAATGCCTCATAATATTCTTCATCTTCATTGGCTCTTACAATGTAGAAAACATTATTTTTGACACATTTATCTCCTTTACTCCACTCACCATCATATCCAAAACATAACCCTTTGGCATGTCTCTCTTCAATTTATTGAGGGGTCAATATTGTAGGTTTTATAAATGATGGTGCTATGAAATTATGTTCACAACCATGAGTGAAATCCCTCTTTTTGACCAAATATTTTTATTTTCCCTAGCATGCAAATGGCATGGCTTTAGAAATAGATGTTGGATTAAACATGTGAACCTCAAGTTGGATGACATCCTTGAGACCCCAAAGAATAGGCAAGTCACATTTTTATCATTGATGTCATCCACATGTAAAGATAAATTCTAAATTTGCTAAATATAATCCATAACAATACATATTTGTCATAACTTTGTTTACTGATTGAAGTAGTTTTGTAAGACATTATTGTGATTGTGCATCCATAGATCATCAATAAATACCGACCAGGTAACAAGAGTGACCCTATTTATCTATTGAGAACACAACCACCTATACAAAATGAACTACTCAGGTTCCAGATAGAGAGAGGTCATGATCACCTTGTACACATATGGGGTCTAATGTATATTAAATATTTTTTTAATTTGATTGATCCAAGTGAGTGGATCCTTACCATTAAAATTGCACACTTACACCTTTGGAAGCATGTTCTTCGAACCAATTAGAGTTGTGATTGTTTGTGATGTATTTTCATGTATATAGTAGTTAAATTATACTTTTTTAACCTGTCCTAAACCATATATGTCTATATTAACCTCACTTAAGAATAGAGGATTAGGGGAGAGAGAAGGTATGTGTGAGGAGACATAAAATATATATCAATATTTAAATATTTCAATAAAATGATGAGAAAAGCTCAGCAATAGAGTATTTGGTTGGAATGTACCATAAGATTGCATCAAAATAATAAAAAATACTTCATTGAAGTTTCTCTTTTCAAATTCAATCAGATTATTGTTGTAAGTGAAGAGTATTGTTTTTTTAAAATAATATATTTTTATTTATAAGGTATTTATTTAATTTTTAAGGATTCAAAATATATATAAGTCTATTACAGCCCATCAATGGTGTATGTACAATCTAGGAAAAGAAATTTTATTCACATTTTGGGATTGTTCCAAGTATAAAATTGACTTATAATTTAGATATTGGTGGGTAAAATATTCTCCAAATATAATATTTAAAAAATAATTATTTAAATTTAAAATTTACCTAATTGTTAGCTCTTGGCTTGTACACAAACATGGATACACTAAACTAGAATTTTGAAAACTAAAATCTCTCTAAAAGGAAAATGAACTAGCCAAAATCATTAAAAATTTGTAAAATATGAAAGTGTATATTTATGAATTGTTAAAAATGGTTTCAAAGTGATTGAATCTCTTGAGACAAAGTTATATTGAATTCTCAGTTTGTAGGCCTAGAATTGTAAAGGTTAGAAACCCCTAATTAAATTTTTCTTACATTTTAAAGATTGGATGAAGGTGAAATGGATACAATGAGTTGAAAAAACATCACATGCATGTGTAAAATACCTTTTTAACAATAAAATTCCTTGTTTGATCTCAATTTATAGTCAAGAACGCTTGTAGGCCTAATCATCTAGAAAACCATATTTACATTTTCTTACATTATTCAAGTGGAATAATAACTATAACCCAACATGGTGGGTTTTGAAAACATCAAATAAATATACAAGAGGTTTTTGAAACATTAATATTCCATGTGTAATTAATATTGGAAGTGATGAATATTTTAGGCCCGATCTTTATTATAAGCAAATTACAAGTTTGATTCTTCCTTTACACATCACCATCATTTTTAATAGCAGAGTAGGTTCTGGTTTCACTTAAAGGTGACATAAGGAGAAATATATCATTGAGGGAAGTGAATAGAAAGTTGGGAAAAATAAACTTGTAAGAAAGTTCAAGAATTAAACTTAGAGGAGTAGTTAGAGGTGGTGCTAGAGCAGGTCAAAGATGGAAACCAAGAGATGTATTTTTAGAGGAGATAAAAAACTTACAAGCATGTTTGGAGGCAATAGAAGTCACTCAAATAAGATGTGTTATGATAAGTGATGTGAGTGAAGGAGAGGAAGAACCAGAAAAATAATTTCCATAAGAAGAAGATGAAGAGAGAATGGAAGAAAGACTCTTGCAAGTAGTCATAGGAATAGGATCAAATCCAAATTGGAGGTTCGAATATATGGAGGCAGCCTAAATATTGAAGAATTGGTAGATTAGATAATTGTAATGGATAAGTATGTTGAATTTTAATGAATAATAGAAGATAATTAGGTCAAGTTTTCCTATAAAAGGTTGAAGGGACATGCATATCTTTATAGGGATAGTGTCCAATAGGAAATAAAGAAAAGAAACAAAGAGAAAATCAAGAGTTGGAACATACCTGTAGCTAATATGAAAGGAAAATTCATGCCAAAAGATTAACATATTAATATATTCAAGAAACTTTAAAACCTATAGAAAAAGGGCATGATAGTGAAATATTATACATATAGTTCTATAGATTAACAATCATGTCATGTCACATAGAGGAAGATGTGGAAAAGGTGGCTAGATACATCAATGGATTAAAATTCAATATCGAAGATGAAATTGGTCTTATATCACTAAAATTAGTGGAGGAAACATATCAATTTTCCCTTAAATAAGAGGAGAAACTATCTAGGAAGCACACTCAAAATTCAAGGGGTAGAGGTAGAACTTTTAGAGGCAAAGGAAAACATGGTGGCATAAGTCAGTTATAGGTCCATAATGAAGAATACAATAGTTTAAAAAGTTAAAGTCAATCTACAAGAGGTGGATATTATTTTAGAAGTAGGATACCATACAAAAAAGGTAGAGGAAGAGGCTTTTAGGGAAAAATCTTCAAGTGTAATAGGTATACTGGATATAAGTCATATGAATGCCCTAAGAATCCACAAACAAGCCATACAAGAATTAAAGGTATAAATCAAGTCATTAAGTTAAGGAATAGGGTGTGGGATCACCTTTTCATGAGGATATACCTAAAGTAGGAGAGTCTTTTCTTATGATGATCCCCACTATAGGGCCCAGGACCAAGTGTGTGTGGGATAATAATGTTTTGTTTGTGTAGAGTGAATGCACAAAGAATATTTAGATGAAACAATCAAACACAAGTTCAATGGAGCTAAAGTCTTGCTTGCATGAAATGTAGCTTCTATTCATAAACTTTGATACCAATGATCTGTACCATAGGGCTCAAGATTGAGTGTGCAAGGGACAACTAAGTTTGTTTGTGTAGAGTGAATGCACATATAATATTCAAATAGAATAATCAAATACACATTCAATGGAGAATAAGTCTTGTAGGAAATGCAAATTCAAAAACGAGAGAATAGGTAATTAGAGTATAGTATGACATAGTACATGTATATAGAGTAAATACATAGAGCAAACTATCTATGTTACGACTATGTATTACATTGACTAGACTTTTGAGGGTTCTTATTGTCTATGATTATATTCATATGTTAAATTTTTAACATGCATAATATAAGAATAGTGATAACTACTATGTGGTTACCAATGAGGATATTGATGGCATGTCAGTCTTGTTAAAAGTGGTAGTCAGTAATGGACATTATAGTTAATGTCTAAGTTGTCTCTAACCACTTCCAATCCTGAAATCCTCTCTTAGTGGCAATAATTAGTTGTGTGATTTGAATTAGCCACATGGTCAAGGCTTAATGACATGTGATTATGCTTCAATGGGGCCCAAAGGAGCAAGTAAGTCTAAAAATAAGTGTTAATAAGGATATTAGGACTATGAGATGTGAGGTGTGCAGGATATGATTTGAGGAGATCAATGCATAAAAGTCTACGAGCAAGTGCAAGACTTTTGCATAAGGTTATTTGAAAAATTTAGAAAAAAGAGTGCATATGATTTTATGAAAGGTGTGAGCTCTGAATAGTAGAACAAATGAGGAGTGTGGTTAATTATACAGTGACTGCACATAGATCATATGAGGAAGGTATTACTCAAACCCAACAAAGAGATCAAGGAACCAACATATAGGAAAACATTTTTCATAACCACTTGTAATTACAAAGGTAAGTGTTGCATGGTTATTATAGATAGTGGAAACATAGATAATATAGTATCTTAAGAAAGGTTGATAAGTTAAGTTTGAAAAATTTAACACACCCCACTCTTTACAAGGTGTCATGGTTGCAAAAAGGACACCAAGTCTTGGTAAATGAGCAATGTAAATTGGAGTTTCAAATAGGAAGCTATAAGGATGAGGTGTTATGTGATATAATACCCATAAATGTCTGCCATATCCTATTGGGCAGACTTCAATTTAATAAGAGAACCATACATGATGGGAGAAGCAAGACTTACACTTTTAAAAAATATGGAAAGAAGCACACACTCATACCATTGAAAGAGGATAATGCAATAGTAGAAGAAAGTTATAAGGTGATATTAATAAGTGGGAAAGTGTTCTTGTACCTAGTTAAATAATAGAAGGTAAATTATGCATTAGCTGACAAATCTACAATAATTATTACAACTATCAAATTGATTGATCTATCTCTATAGATTTAGAATTTATTGAGTGAGTTTGTTGATATAATTATGGATGATTTACCTAATGAAATGCCTCCAATGAGAAGCATCAATCACCATATAAACTTGATTCCAATAGCCAATCTACTGAACAAGGCAACTTATTAGATGACACTAAAAGAGAATGAGGAGATAAAAATGCAAGTGCAAAGTTGCTAGACAAAAGCTTAATCATAGAAAGCTTAAGTCTTTGTGTTGTTCCAACAGTCCTAACCCCTAATAAGGATGAATGATGGAGAATGTGCATGGATTATACATATATAAGAAAGATTACAATCAGGTATAAATTTCCATTATTTATAATTACTGATCTCATGGATTGCTTAATTGGTGTGAGGTAAGTTTCTAAAATAGACTTGAAAACTGGCTATCATCATAATAAGATTAGAGAGGTAGATGAATGGAAGACAAATTTTAAGACTAATGATGTATTGTATGAATGGCTTGTGATGCCATTTGGGTTGACTAATGCTCCAAGTACCTTCATGAGGCTTATGAATTAAGTACTCAAGGATTTAATAGGTAAATTTGTCATTGTTTACTTAAATGATATTCTAATTCATATTAAATCAAGAGAGGAACATCTTAAGCATCTTAGAATGGTCTTAAACAAGTTTCAAGAAGAAAAAATGTTAATCAGTCTCAAGAAGTGCAGTTTCATGAAGACAAAGTTGGTCTATTTGGGGTTTGTCATTTCCAAAGAGGGCTTGAAGATTGATAAAGAGAAGGTCAAGGCCATAGTGGAATATCCTACTCCAAGCATCACATTTGAGGTAAGGAGATTCCATGGGTTGGATAGATTTTATAAAAAAATAATTAAGAATTTTAGTGGAATTTGTGCTCCAATAGTTGAAACTATCAAAAGGATTTTTTTTCAATGGATCGAGGTGTCTAAATTTTTCTCAATTATTAAAGAATAAAATAATAGATTAGCCTATCCTAACATTGCCTAATTTTAACAAGTTTTTCCAAGTAGAGTGTGATGCTAATGAGATTACCATAGGAGCTATTTTAAGCCAAAAAGTCAAATCGATTGCCAACTTTAATGAGAAACTCAATGAGATAAATAATAAATAAATTATGACCATGAGTTATATGCTATTGTACAAGCCTTGAATAAATAGAGGCACTATTTTATGCCTAAATATTTTGTGATTTATATATAAAGCCATGCCTTACAATTCATTAGAAGTCAAAACTAAATTGAGTCAAAGGCATATGAAGTGGGTTGAGTTTCTGTAGAGTTTTCATTTTGTTATCAAACATAAGAATGGATAGGATAACCAAGAAATATATTCATTAAGTAGAAGAAATATGATTATGTAGGAGTCACAAGTGCATGTCTTAGGATTGGATTCATTGAAAGACTTGTATAGAGAAGATCCTAATTTCAAGGAGGCCTATGAATCATGTAAGAATCTAGTAAAGAAGGATAGGAGTCTATGGATTAATTATATGATATAAGAGGGTATATTATTTAGAGTTAGCCACTTATGCATACCTAGAGGATCCATGAGAGAAAATATGCTAAAGGAAAAGCATAGTGGTAGCTTAACAGTGCATTTTGGGAAAAAAATTCCCTTTATCAATTGAGTGTATATTATTCTTGGAAGAGAATTCAAGATAATTTGAAGAGGTTTGTATAAATGTGTATAATATGCCAATATACTAAAGGGAAAAGTTAGAATGCAGGCCTATACCAGCCATTGCCTATTCCTAATAGGTCATGGGATTTAATTAGCATGAATTCTATACTTGAGATGCCAAAGACACAAAAAGATAATGTTAGGAACCCCTCCAAGGAAGCACAATTGATTACTTATCTTATAAGAAATTAAACACGGAATTATACCAGAATAATTAAGTAACTAGAAACTTGAAACAACAAAGAATATGAGAGACAATACACACTCTTGTATTAAATACTACTAGAAGAAAATACAATAAAGAAGATGCCACTTCTTCTTCCACCTCAAAGGCTTGCCACACCTCAAGACCTTCTTCCCTCTCTCTCTTGCTCAACCAAAACCAACTCAACAACCTGAGTTGTTATCCCCTCCTTGAATGCTTCAGCTGATCTCCTTGACCTTACACCTGTAGATCTCCTTGACCTTGCTTTCTTGCTTCAATGCTTTTACTTGCCTTCTTGATGATTTACAATACATGCCTCATGGGTCTTTAAATAGAATCCCATGCATACAAAAATATACCTCTAATTACAATAATTAGACATGCAGCTTGAGACTATAATTAGCCCCTTAACATGCAAACACTCAGTTTAACTAACTAACTATTCGTGCAATGAACAATTCTGGAACACACAGGCGACCGACATTGGTCCCTGTCTGACTGGTTCTGACCAACGTCAGCTGACTCCCTACCGATGTCGGCTGCCTTCTGCACTATCTGTGACCGACGTCGGTTACACTGCCGACGCCGACACTTTTGGAACTCAGCAACCTGCTCCATATCTGCAACAGTTGAAGCTTTTAGCTCCACAACCTAACAGATAATGACTCCATATATGTTGTGGTTTATAGATTTTATAAAATGACATATTTCATAGCTTACAAAAAAATAAGTGATGCAACCCATATTGCTAACCTATTATTTAAAGAGGCAATGAGATTGCATGTTCTTCTTAGGAGTATTATTTTAGACAAGGATACAAAATTTGTGGGACATTTTTGGAGGAATATTTAGAAGAAATTAGGGACCAATTTGAGATTTATTTCACCTTAACATCCTTATACTAATTTTAAAATTAAATTGGTCAACATGAGTCTTGGAAACATACTTAAAAGTTTGATAAGTGATCACCTAAAATAATGGGATCAAGTGATAACTTAGGTATAATTTGCATAAAATGAATCTCTAAATAGAAGTAAAAGTTATAACCCATTCCAAATTGTATATGGAATCAATCCAAAAGGAGTCTATGAGCTGAGGAACTTGGGAAAATAGGGGGAAAGAAGTGTATAAGGTGAGAATTTTACCACATCAATGCAATAGTTACATGAACAGGTTAAACAACAATTAGAGATAAGCAAAATTAAGTATAAAAGGAGTGTTGATATGAGAATAAAATAAGTCAATTTTTAAGTAGGTGATCTATTTCTAGAACATATTAGAAAATAAATATTCCCTAAGGAATAATATAAAAAACTAAAGATGAAGAAAATTAGACCTTGTAAGGTAGTAAGGAAACTCTTTACTAATGCTTATGAGTTGGATATTCCATTTTATATTGGAATATCACCCATTTTTAATATATAAAATCTATACCCTTTCAAAGGAGAGGAAAATATAGAGAAGACACCTAAAAATAGTGATAATCAAATCATTTACTAGGAGTAATAATTACTAAAAGCACAACTAGATGAGATAGCAGCCATTATTGACAAGAAGATAGGTAAAAATATCAGAGTTAAAGAGTAATTTAATTACTTGGTCAAATGAAAAAACCATCCAATTGAGGATGCAACCTATATGACACCTTTAGAAATAGGAAAGTATGGTAACACTATAGAAGATCTCATGAACAGGAGCTCATAAACTCTTTTTGTTCCCAGGGAGTTTGATGTAGGTGCATGTATATAAAAGTTAAATTATGATTGTTTTGGTATTATATGGGTCTAGATAATCAATTTTATTCAATAATAAGCTTTTAAAATGTTTCTTCTTTCTTCTCTTGGTCATTTTATACTATTTTTGGTTTTCCTACCAAAATTAAAATTTGAAATTTTGAATGTATTTTGGGTGTCTCAAGATCTTTTTCTCACTTATAATGTTTGTTTTTTTATTGTTACATTATGAATGGGTAAAATTATTTCATATGAATTATATATAATAAATCAAATTTCCTAAACCATATATGTATATGTTAACCTCATTTAAGACTTAAGTCTTAAGTAGGGTTACAAAGAATTAGTTAGATAGTTTGAGAAATTGTAGTAGTTGGAAGCAAAGATTAGAGGATTAGGAGAGAGAGAAGGTATGTGTAATGATATTAGAGATATAAATATTTAAATATTTAAATAAAATAAGGATAAAAACTTATAAACAAAGTATTTGGCTAGATTGTACCACAAGATTGCATCAAAACAATAAAAATTACTTCACTGAAGTTTATGTTTTCAAATTCAATCAGAGTATTCTTATAACTAGATTATTTTTGATACACAATTATATATTTCTATTAATAAGGTAGTCATTTACTTTTTAAGGCTTCAAAATGTAAACAGGTCTATTACAATCCACAAATGGTGCATGCATAGTCTAGGAAAAGCCATTTTATTCACATTTTAGGATGGTTCCAAGTCCCAAATTGAATGAAAAATAAAATATTGGTGGGGTATACCTTATACAACCAAAATATTTGAAAAATGGTTATTTAAATTTAAAATTTATCTAATTGTTAGATTTCAACCTGCACACAAACTTGTATACCCTAAACTAGGGTTTTTGAAAACTAAAATCTCTCTAAATGGAAAATGAACCAGCCAAAATCATTAATTTTTTTTAGAAAGGTGAAAGAGGATATTTTTGAAATGTTAAAAATGGTTTAAAAGTGATGGGATATATTGAGACAAAGTTATTTTTAATCTTAGTCTTTAGTTCTAGTTATAAAGGCTAGAAACCCCTATTTTAAATTTTCTTGCATTTTTAAGATTAGTTAAAGGTGAAATGGATACACTGAGTTGAAAAAAAATAAAAATAATATATAAAATAATTTTTTAACAATAAAACATTTTGTTTTATATCAATTTATAATCAATAAGGCTTGTAGGCCTAATCACATAGAAAACCCTATTTACAATTTATTGCATTTTTCAAGTGAAATAACAATTGTAACCTAACATGGTGGGTTATGACAACATAAAATGAATATAAAAGTGGTATTTTAAGCATAAATATTCCTTATTTAGTTAATATTGGTAGTGATGAAGGTTTTAGGCCTAATCTTTCTTATAAGCAAATTGCAAGTTTGATTCTTCCTTTACCCATCACCATCATTTTGGATTAGGAAAACTTGATTGGAGTGGTGAAGGATTATTTTTAGGAATATGAGTCATAATAATGGTTAATTTATCACTCATTGTTGAGAAATTATGCTTCATAAAATCTAATTCCAATTTTACTACAATGAAATCATCATTCCTCACCATGCTTTGTATATTGGTTGAATTTGTTAAACCGCCTTAGAAATTGATGAATCTTAAGCTTTGAACTCCATGTCATCCTTGTGAGTAGTTTTTGGAGTGTCTTGAAATTTTTTTACATTCATAAGTGTTATGAATAACCATTTAAAAAACCCTAAGAGGGGGTTTCATGCGATAAAAAATTCAAACCACAGATTATTCTATTACAATCATCTCACTAAGATGAATCCAATGACTGTTAAATTCCCGAGGGTGCAAAAATTTTACCAAACATTTTTTCCAAAAAAAGACTTTGAACATTACTATAATGGTGAAAAAATTAAATTCATGCCAGATCTCAAGTTATGTTTTTCAATTCTATAACTCTTCTAATTTTTGCAACACTAGATCCAAGAAATAATGCCACAAAAACTTACCCATATTAATGCTCTGATATCACTTGTAATGAAATTACTTAGATGTTTCATAATAATGGAATAACATATCATATAATTATGAAATAAATAATCAGATAAAAAATAATAATTGACATAATATCAAAATACTTGATAATTATTACTGAAATGCTTCAAGGGGGAAACCTCCACAACATTGAAATAAGTGAAAAATTTAGAATATAATCCTAAAAGATTGACCACTACCTCACATATATATTCTATTTAGCTATGGTTATTCTATAGGTCAACCATATTAAGAACATAAAGAAATGCAATAAGATAATATCAAATATATGTAATCCACAAGTCGAACACACATATCCATAAAAACACTATAGTTTAAAGGCATACTAATCATGTTGGTACTAATTAGATCAGACTATGGAATATGGAATTTTTTCATGCATATACACACTAATACTATTTTATATTATGGCATTGAGGGTACTTAAAAGTGAGCACTTTGAATTTATAAATCCATTTGAAACATTTGATTTATCTAAATTAGTAATGTAGCTTAAGTTAAACACCCTCAATAGCCTAGGAATTACTCTATGAGCCCAGTATGTAGTTCTCACTTTTCATATTGAGGTTTAAGATCAGTAAAATAAGTGGTGCATTTGAATTTCAATGATGCTCAATGGCCTAGGCACTATTTCTTATTTTATGAGGGCTAGGGGCATTTATATTCCCAAACCATGAACTTGCCTTAGTACATAAATTGGGGCATGATCACCCCCAAATTATGCAAATTCTCAAAATTATTCAATAATTATGCAATACTTCAATAAGGAAGTAACATGGTTTACCCAATTACATGTGTATTTATTCCTTTCTATTTTAGTTTCAAGAATTTCAATTTAATTTTAGATTTCATATTTGGACATTGATTGCTTCATATTCATTATATTTTTCATGGAGCAAGATGAACATTTAGAGCCTCCTCCGAAAGACAAATTTGCTGTAAACATTCATATAAATCTATTTATCCTTTCATTATAGATTTTTATTTCATTTATATAGACACATAAATTTGGTCATATGTACTTGAAAAATAATAATTCTTAACACATTCCAAACCATATGACTTATTCTCAAATACATGACTTTTATTCACCATTCCTCTAAGTAATTCATATATATGCAAGCTCAACACTTTGTTTACCATTATCATTACACAAAAAAATTTAATTCCAAATGATCAGATATTTAAAAACACCATAAGACTATCTTCATAGCTAAACTTAGGTCCTAACCTCTCTAGACAAGTCTACCATAGGAAGATAGGGACAAAGTGCACCACTGTCCACTTAGGCTAGTTGTGTCCCATGCCAAATAACTACTAGTTTTTGAAATTAAAAACATTATTTTACATCTTCACACATGTTTCACAAGGTGAGGTAAAGTAAATTTTCAAAATATTAATCTATATATACATGCCAAGAGTAATTCATCAGGCCCACTTTCTATTCACTTGGTAAAAGACTACATACTTTTGGACATTGAGCACATCTAACTTATTATATCAAAATTATACCTTATTCATAAGGGTCAATCATAATCCAAGTAAATAAACCTCAAAATCAAGTCAAAATATATAATTTTCAAGTATCAAATCCATATTCTAGCTACATACATAGTTAAAGAAGCAAAATTTCACATTCACTATGGGTGGGAGAACTACGCATGATTGACTTACCACATTAGATACATAGGAAATTGTCAATCATCAAGGGGTGATTGAGGTCAGTTTGATCAATGCAATACACTCCTCTCATTTTATCATGGGTTTTCAATAAATACTTTGTGCCTAAATGGTTTTAAACATAAAAAGTGTGATGTATTAAATTCCTCAATATCTACATGCACAATAGGTACAATGATTAGTTTAAGTGTACAATCAACCTAGATAGGTCTATGGTCAATGGCCTAGGGTTCACTATATATCTATTTACCTACTACATTCTTGTCTAGATATATATTTTGGTTGTGCTGTTGAGCTGCCATATATATATATATTCTTACTTTATCTATTTTTTATTATCTATTATCTACCATAATCAACTGAGATAAGTATGTAGTCAAAGGAATCCAACATGCTATTGCACTATCTGCCTATTTTATCCTTGTTTAGATTTTATTTTTGTTCCTAATTTTCATACTAAGCTTGCATACTCCTCTCTCCTTTTGATTTTCATAGTCAAATAGTTAGAATAGTCAATAGAGTTTAGTGTGTGAGCTAAGTATATTTATTCTTAGTACTTTACCAAATTAACAATATTCCACTTTCAATATTTTTCATAATTAGAATAGTTACTCATTTACATATCTTTAGCATTACGATATTTATAGTTTTACACCTATTGGAATACATTAAAATTTATTTATTGTATAATAAGTAAGGTAAAAGACATTGGTGAACCCGGACTATTATTTTCAAGGACTTGATCATCTAATTTGGTTTTTAATTTTTTGGATGAAAATAAATCTATTTTCAAAATGCTCAATTTTTATTTTATTTTATTGAGAGAATTAGAAACCTATTTTTTGTTCGTCAACATATTGTACAAAATTTTTAGAATTAAAAATTTACTATTTTTAGTAAATTATATATAGAGGATTAACAATGTACTTATTTTAAAATTAATTTATGAGTTCTATCACCTATTTTAATAAAAACCTCTATTTGGTTTAGCATATACCTAACATATCCCTTAGATTGGTCAGTTCCTTATTGTGCACATCATATAATGGATATATTGGATACCTATCTTTTATACTTTCTAATTCAATTAATAATTATTCTAATAGCATGGAGTTAGGAAAAATTTTCAATATATTTCAAATCATGAAATAAATTTGGGATTTCTAATGTCTAATAAAATCAAGGTTGGAAGCAATCATGATAGATCTTCTATGTCTATGTATTCCCAAGTGAATCATCTTATAGTGAAAAATAAAGGAAACTAACATATCCTTCCACAAACCCATCCACCTCCCATAGTTTTTGTATGCATATTCAATCATAAGTACCTTAGGATTGTGCTTGTGAAGCCTTTCATGAGCAAATAATTTATTTGAGAGCATCCATTGATGAGTTGTAAAAGTAAAACCAATATATCAGTCTAAGGATCACATCAATTGAAAATAAGATCACATATACAAATAATTCATAGTATGTTAGTGTTAATCTCATATCTACATCTCCATCCATGTATTTTGTGCCTCAAAATATATCATTTGAAGTATGAGTTTAAAATCAACATACACATACAACTATTTATTAAAAAAGTATAACAAATGATAATAATAGTTAAAGTGACATTATAAGAGAAATTATTCAAAATAAGTTAATCACATTACTCTTATACATCCTCAATTGATATAAAAATACTATTGTGCATATCATAGAATGCATGTGAATCATACATACAATTTTGGTATCATTGATAGTGGTGATCCTATGATAGATAATTAAATAAATCAACCAACTAACACTATTATTTCATTTTATAAGGAACAAGTGCAAATAAATCAAATGGAAAAATTAGAGAAATAAAGGATTTAAAAGGAAAAATCAGAGAAAGAAAGTTTACAGAAGGAGAAAGATGAAAATAAAGGCTATAAAAAGAAACATTTAAAAATGGATTAGTTGTATAAAAAATAAGAATGAATAAAAAAGTATAAGTTATTTAAAGATCATTCACAAAGATATTAGTTTCAAAAACAAACTCAAGATAGGATAGATGTTGATGTAGAGTAAACACTCAAACTCTACCTATACCATGCTTTGACACTTGCAACTACAACTCATACATTCAATTTACACTATTTATTCTTTTTATCAACATCTAGACTTGGTCCTCATGCAATGGTCCTATAGTCTTGCTCTCTTAAATTTATCTACTTTATCTCTATATCTTTCTTGAGTTCATACCTCTCATACATTTCATTTGCACATTCTTTTTGATTCAACTCATACACACTAGGCCTTATTAGACTTTAGGCATTCAAATATCAAACTTTGAATAGGGTATTACTATGAATGTACTCAAATTTAAATTAGTCTAAGTATCATAATAAATTTTTTAAAAACTTTATTCAAATACTACTAACCCCCTCAAGTTCCATCTTTACTATCAAACCTTCAATCTTTATTCACAACTAGTAGCCTTCTCTCTTTGAAATCCTTCATATATGGATATGTACAAAAGAATATGGTAAAAATAATCATCAATGTAGTTACCCTATATTTAATACTATAAAAGTATAAAATTTCATTCATTAAGTCATTCCCTAGACCATTTTTCTAACTTATTTTAGAACTCTGTTTAGGCCTATTAGGCCTTACAAGACCCTACCTGAGAATAATGTCTCCAAATGGTATGAAACCATAATAAATCACATTAAAAACTTAAAAATAATTTAAAGGACCCTTATAACTAAAAAACTAATTTTTTTTCAAACTTTCACTAGTGAATTGTTTATAAATCATTAAAACTCTAGTTTTAGGGTTTACAGGCCCTATGAGAGCCCAAGAGCACACAAATGGATCAAACATGATTTGTAGAAGGTGTAAAAAGGTATTATAAGATTCATAAGGCCTAAAATACATCTCCCCACCTATAAAAATAAATCTCATGGCTCATTTATTCATCTATTTAATGTTTCAATCAAGCTTTTCATCGGTCTGTTCATGCAAACACTGTCAACATTATTTCTAGATCTTATTTTGAGGTTCTCAAGTCCCCAAATGGAATTCAAAACTCTCCCCAAGATTGAAATGACTTAAAAACACCCAAATTAACTTTTTATAACCTATAATTACTCCTTATAATGCCTTAATCATGTTATTTCTTTCATTTTTATTGCTTGTTACCTATATGTGTATACTCTACAAGTTTGTATCAGATTGTTCATTAAAATACAATGGATGTTATTTAAAGGAAATTTAAAAATTCATACTCACAAAAATATCAACTTCCTAATATATATACATACATACATACATATATATATATATATATATATATATATATATATATATATATATATATATATATATATATATATATATATATATATATATATACATACACATATATATACATATATATATATATACATATATATATATATATATATACATACATATATATATATATATATACATATATATATATATATATATATATATATACACACATATATATATACATACATACACACACACACACACACACACACACACACACACACACACACACACACACACACACACACACACACACACACACACACACACACATATATTTGAATGTTTTAATTCATATGTGGTCTTGTTCTCCACAATGCTCACTTGGGACCCAAATACAGTTTATTCATAAAACATGGGGTATAACAAGTCTATTACAGCTCAAGAAATTAAAACCAATATGAAAATTACTTGAAGCACCAAATATTTTGAAATATCTCTTACCAAAACACAAATTTCTTCACAAATATTCTCAAACAAATCCTTTACATTAAACTTGTACCTTCTTTTGGTTCACAAGCACAGAATGTAAAAAAATGTAGGGTAAGCAGACTTAGTCATGAATTTTCTTATCCTCAGTTCTGAAAGCAAATTATTAACATGTAATTTTTTTCAAATACTCACTGGAATCAACTCATTTATCACCTTTTTATTCATTTAAAGATTTTGTTCATTACAAAAAGACTTGTATAGTCTTATATATTATCTTGGCAGACCTTCACTCCTCTTCTTTACATTGTCTACCCTATTTCTTCTATTGTTCCTTACTTTGAAAAATTCACCCATCATATACTTACTACATATGATATAAAATCTTAAAACATAACTTTGTAATCATTTCTTGATCAAGAAACTTCTAACAATCCCTATACCTATGTAGGGTGGTGGATACTCTAGCTGCCACCTCACTCCTTAAACTGACTTATTAACTCATAACCACTTTAGGACCTTTCTTGAGACCTTAAATGTCTATTATAACATTTTCATCAATTAGATATCATTACCACTCACTTAGACCACCTAAATTTCTTTCAAATTTAAAAATCCCTTTTGGTGATAAAATTGATTTTGGACTCAAATTCAAATTTCACTCACAAACATGACTCCAAGACACATCCTAGACCAATCCTTGAACATTCCTAATATTCCCCTACATCATACTCCTAAGGGGAGAAAAAATTGAGTCTTATTCATTCAAATTATCATATAAGTGTGTGTGCTCTTGACTGCCACACTTGTACCTTGACTTCTTTGTCTTCCTTTCCATCCACTTCATGATTTGATCTACTTGTCTCTGCTTGTCATTCCTCTCTTTGTATCTATGTTTTCTCTTTTTTCCTTGTCTTATTTCACAATCCTCTTCAATATTTATGGTATGTAGGATGAATTTCCATTTTCTATCTATTGCTTCCTTTAATAGTGCTATTTTTACCTTTTCATCAGCATACCTATCCCATATTATACTCTTTTATTTATTTGGTGATCATTACAAGGCTTCATGATTGCCTCTATTCTTGTTGGTAGCATCCTCTATCCTACTGTCATCCAATACAATTATTTTTTTGACTGTTAAAGTAGTCAACTCAACACTTTGCTTCTTCACTTCATGGATTGGCAAATCAGTGTCTTCCTCCTTAACATGTTCATCACTTTCTTCAAGTACTTCAAGTGCTTCTTGCTTCTTTACTGATCCAATGAACTCCTCAAACAAACCTTTTTTTATCTTTATACAAAACATCATCTTCATCTTCATAATATTCATCAAATATTTAATTTAATTCATTACCTATTATTTGCTTCTCATTTCTCAACTCTTATTTATCGAATAGTTCACCATTTTTATAGTAGAAAAATACCTCATCTTCAGCTGTAACTTTACTCATCCATGCATAAGCTTCTTATTTCCTATGGAATCTTATCCAATAACTTTTTTCTTCCAATCATACTCCTCACTTTCCATTTCTTGACCTACATTCAACTATGACAAATCAATGTTAGACTAAATTTTTTGAGGTCCAATTGCCTCTCTCTATTCCATCAACTCTTTCCATTAGTTTTAAAAACATTTTATTGCTAGCTGATTCTCTTTGTATGCACCTAAAATCACTCACTTCATTACAGTCGACTAATATTCCTATTAGTCAATACTAATTTTGCTTATTCTATTTTATTCTACTAATTTATCCTATTTATAGCCATGAATAGAATATCCCCCTCTAATAATTATCCATTTTACTAACCTTATCCTATCCCACTATTCCATTAATTCTTATAAATCTCCCATTATCCTAATCTAATTCTAATTATCCATTATATGGAAATTTTTAATTCCCGTAACCCCACCTAACCACCTACTAGCCTACCTCCTAGGTTTTCGTACACACCTACTCACCTAATCCTTCTCTAATCCCCCATATAAATCATCCCCTAATCACCATTATATTCTCTAATGGAATCTAGAAATATTCACCTCCCTTTTCCTTCTCTAGAGAGTTCTCTCTCTAGAGAATTCTAAGGAATTTTAAATTCCTTAAAATTCCCTCTTTTTCTAGAGTCTTCTTCTCTAGAAACCCCCAATGAATTTTTAATTCATTAGATAATCCTTCACCATTGATACTCATCATCCAAATTCAAATCTAAGACATTTATCTTCCCCTCATTGGCCTATTTAAACAACACTCCCTCCACTCTTAAAGGCATCTATAAAAATTGTAGAAAAACTATGCCAACATCATTCTAAAAATCCTATTGCATATCCATAATCAAGTCATCAAGCATTGACATGATGCATGATATTGTGGAATATTATGTTGATGATATCCTAGGAAAGTCTCACTCATGATCTAAACATCTTGCAATCCTCTATAAGATCTTTGAAATACTATGAGAATATAAGGTGTGCTCGAACCCCAAAAAGTTTGTCTTCAGTGTAACATCAGGAAAGTTGCTAGGGTTCATTGTCTCCAAGAGAGGCATTGAGGTAGATCCAATAAAATTTTGAGAAATCATTGAGATCCCACCTCCCTAAACATTTAAACAACTTCATAGTCTTTAAGGTAAGCTCCAGGCTATTAGGTGTTTTATCTCATAGCTTGCTGATAAGTGTCATCCATTCACTCACTTGCTTAAGAAATGAGAAACCTTTCAATGGGATGAAAATTGTTAGAAGGTTTTTGAAAATCTTAAGAAATACTTAGTGAATCCACCTATCTTGTCTCCACTAGTTCTAGGCAAACCATTATTGCTATATATATATATCTGCCACTCCTTTTCATTGGAGCCTTACTCATGCAACATAATGACTAGGGAAAGGAGCAAGCCATTTATTATCTCAGATATACATTAATAGCATATGAGTTAAACTATATGCTAGTTTAATGGGAATGTTTAGGTATGGTCTTTACCTCCCAAAAACTCTAGCATTATATGCTCAATAATTAGGTACACTTAAATGCAAAAATAGATCCTTTAAAGTATCTCCTATCTAAAACAACATTAACAGGTCATGTGGCTAAGTGGATCATGTTGCTTAGTGAGTTTGATATTGAATATGTCACTCATATAGTAATGAAAGGATAGTTCATAGTAGATTAATTGGTAGAAGCTCCACTAAAATTGATTGAGATACTTACCTCTTTCTTTCTAGATGAATCTATTATGATCACCTCATAGGCAAAAATTTGGAATTTATATTTTGATGGCTCCTTTACCACTCATGGGTTAGGAGTAGGAATCCTATTGGTCACCCCATAAGGTGATCTCATTCCCAAACCATTTCATCTCATGTTCCCCTATACCAATAATATCTGAAAACATGAGGTCCTCATAACGGGACTTCATCTTTCCATACAGTGGAAAATCTAGTAGTTTCAAGTATTTAGGGACTCTCAACTAATCATAGAATAGGTAAATGAAGGGTTCCAAACAAAGGATGAGAAGTTTCTCTTGTACAAGCAACTAGTTGACCAATTAAAAACTAGTTTTCAATATATCACATTTGAGCAAGTGTCACAAGCCAATAATAAGGCAGCTACCTTCTTCTAATTCATATGATTTCAATCCTACCAAAGGTTGAGTAAATTTAAAAATATCATTCTTATAATTATGTGTGGTTTTGTGCTACCCTCTTTTTATAGTCTCATTGGTTACCTAGTCACCTTGTTTGGAAAAGATTAAAGCACATACCTCGTTCAAAAATTTGTAAAACATAGTCCAAATCTCAGAAAACATATAGAATAACCTTTTTAAACATGACTCTAATTTACACTCATAATAGGGTCTTTTATGGCCTTAGTGGTGAGGTAGAGCATTTTTATGGTGGACGTGAACATTATGTCTTGTGTGAGGATGTCACTTTTTTAAGCCTATTTATTGAAAACCATTTGGTCCATGCCAATTTTTATGTGTCATCCTCATCCCACCCCTTTTATTTTCATGCCATGATTGAAGGTTACTATTTTATGATATCCTCCTTTAATTTGTGCACCATGCTCAAAGGTTACCATTCTAGGTTATCCCCCTTCAGCTTATGCGAGTGATCAAGCTCCACAACATGTGAAGGTTACCATTTTAGGATATTATCCTTCATCTTGTGTGAGCCATCAAGCTCCATAGCATGAAAAGATTACCATTTTAGGACCTCCTACTTTGGTTTGTGCAAATAACCAAAATATGCAACATCTTGTTATTACCATTCTAGGACCATCACCTACATTTATTAAACCTATTGTTGAAGAACCTTCATTGGATGAACCATATTGTGTTGATCCCTTCTTCAATAGTGTAATTTTTGGATATTACATTATTGAACCACAAACCATTGTTCCCATTAAACCAAATGTTCCATACTTTAGAAATTATATACTGATATTTGAGCCAAAACAAAAACCATTACTTCTTCAAGAACCATTTTATGAGGACCATAATGTGTTTAAAATTGATATTATTCAACCAATTATGAACCAAAACCCTGATATTATTGTCAAAACACCCATTTTTGATGAGTCAACCTATGATGAATCACCTATTCATATTTTACCTATTTTTGAAGAGCCTCATCTCCTTGACAAGCTAGTCTCTATAGAGTTGTGTCTTGATCTTTTCCCATTTGTTGAGGAGTCTCCTTTTGATAGATAATATTATATTGAGTCATTCCTTGAGTGGTACCTATTAGAAATTTTTTGGCCCACAAATCAAAGTTTACCTAAGTATGGAAAAGGGAGCTTTCAAGCAAGAAAATGGTAGGTCTTTGGGAGGACTTTGAGTTTTCCAATAGTGTCAACTTTGGGTTTTTTGAAGGCACAGTGCAAATTAGGTTTCCAACAGTGCTTAGCTTCTAAATGTTTCATAAGTAAAAGTAATTCAAGTTTACAAACCCAAATTACTCATATACAATGTATTTTGGGTTCTCCAAGGGGCACTACTTGGTTACTTCATAAGTTTTGAGCAGTCAGAAACTTGAAATAAGTAAAGGGGATTGACAAACCCGATTTGGTCTTGAAAAGTGGTGCTTCTTGGGTTCTTCAAGAGATGAGTCTTTTTAAAAAATACGAAGGACATTTTTAAAATCTTGAAGGGTCATTTTAGGGCAAAAAGGGATGAGTCAACTTTCTCAAAGGTACACTTTAGCTTTTATAAAGGGATTTTTTTCTTCATGTGGACAGTTGCAATTTTCTCGAGGGGTATGTTACACTTCAAGAGGACCATTTCAAAATTCCCAAAGGGTATCTTTCCCTTCAAGAGGATCATTTGTGGAAATCTGAGGGGACATGTAAAAATCCTGAAGGGTCTCTTACCCTTTAGGAAATTAGAATATGAAAAGCCCAAAGGGTAGTTTCCAAAGATAGATGTGGACAAAAATTTCAAAGGAATTCCTTTAGACAAATTGTCCAAGGAAATTCCTTTGAGAGATTTGCCTGAAAGAAATAAGTTGAGAGAGAAGCCTAAGACCAAGTGTCTAAAGGAAATGATAAGTCAATGGATTTTAAAATCAAGATAAGTGACTAGCCATTGGAAGTAATCGGGTTTGAAAATACTGAAGTCTTAAGGCTTGGGAAGCAACAAAGTGAGAAGACTTCAAGATGGACAAGCTTGAATTAAGTAGGCTTAGAGAACTCAAATTACTCTGCATAGTGAAAATTAGGTTTCTAAAAGTACTCTACTTAAAATAATTTTTAAGTGAAGGATCTAGGAAAGTTTGAATTTGGAGAGGCCAAAGAACCTGAATTACTCTACATAGAGTAAATCAGGATTCTCCAAGGGCTTAACTTAAGCTTGGTCTGGCAATACTAGAATCATGATGCAATGAATGGAAGGCTACCACATGGTGCAATTGGAGTAGAAAGGGACAATCAATAAAGGACAAGTGGAATAAAGATGTTTAATAAATATAGGAGAGTCTGAGTGAGTAGTAAAAGGAAGTTATGAAGGCTCCCATCTGCCATGGTTCATTACTTGCAATCATTGTTTGATACTTAAATGCATCATGCCAGAAGAAACATTCTAGCTGTTAACAATGTGAATTTTTAGATGCACCAAATAAATTCTTAAAGATGGGAGGGGCTCAAGGGTATTGGGTGGTGATTTGGAATAATGCATTTATGAACATCAGGGAGGACAACAGGAGGTACTATCCGTCTATGACTTCTTTTTTCCTCCCTTTCTCTTTCCCCCCTTTTCTTTATAATTAGAGGCCTTGGAGCCTAGAAATGTATCCCTAGACTAGTGATAAAATCACTCTATAGAAATTACTTTGTAAACGACTCTTTTGAAGCAATATAAGGAATTTTTTTCCATTTTTGTCAAAGAGAAGTGTGCATTTTTGGTTTATTTATAGAATGTATGATTGTTATTCATCACTTTCATTTTTTCTAAGCACCTTACTTTTGACTCATTCAATTTTATGTAGGATTGCGTGAAGTGTTTGTGTGTCTATTTCCCTTTGAATTTTACTAACTTGATGTTTCCCATAGACCTATTTTGTTATTTTTTAGAGCATAAAGATCTCCTTCGACCTCCATGCAAAATCTCCTTGCCTACAACCCTGAGATAGAACTAGAATAAGCCTACATCCTATTTAGTTTCAGCAGTAGTTTGTTATTTTCTAAACCAAGTGGATCACTCTCTTTTGGTACATCACCTCCCATTAGCTTAGGTATATTTTCAAGTAATCCTCCTACTTGATTCAAAGGAAGAGGTAAAGGTTAGTAGGAATTTTGCCAAAAAACTTATCATGTCAAATTCTAACTCCTTGCCCATTCCAGAATTTGATGGAAATGAGTATGATTATTGGTGTATCAAAATGATGACTTTTTTTTTAGGAAAAGATTTATGGAAGATTATTGAATCAGGTTATGCAGAGCTAGCTAATTATAATTCCCTCACAAAAAATGATAAAATAGCTAAGAAGGAGGCTAATAAGAAGAATGCTCAAGCCTTATTTCATATTCAAATAGCTCTAGATAAGAGACTATTTCCATGAATTGTAGGAGCAAAGATAGCAGAGGATGCTTGGAAGACTCTAAAAGAAGCTTACCAAAGTAGTGATCAAGTCAAAGTTGTCAAGTTATAGACATTGAAGAGAGAATTTGAGAATTTAAAGATGCAAGAAGCTGAAAGTGTGAGTACCTATTGTGTCAGAGTAAAAGATGTGGTCGATAAGATGGCTACACTTGGTGAAATTGTGAACAATGAGGTTGTGATCAACAAGGAGTTGAGGACTCTCACACCAAGGTGGAACCATCATTCCATAATCATAGAAGAAAACAATAATTTATCTACCCTTAAATTTGATCATCTAGTTGGATCTTTGATGTCTCATGAAGAAAGATTGAGAGATTCATTTGGAGAAAGTGATGAGAAAGCTTTTTCCTCCAAATTACAAATCACAAAGAATGAAGATGCCAATAGTATCATCAAAAGTAATCAAGGCCAAGGTATAGGTCAAAATTAGAATTACTCAAGAGGAAATAGAGGCAGAGGTGGTTTCTGAGGAAGTGGTGGTGTCAGAGGAAGAGGTAGAGGCTGATTTGATAAAAGAAATATCCAGTGTTATCATTGTAACAGGTATGGCCAATTTAATTATGAGTGTAGATTAAAATAAGGTAATAATGGTAAAAGCATTCATTATGCTCAAGAAGGTAATGAGAATCCTCCAGATAATTTATTTTTATCTTATGACAAAGCTGAAAATATTTCTAAAGATGTTTGGTATTTAGATTCGGATGTTCTAACCACATGTTAGGGAATGAAAAACTTTTTTCTATAATGGATAAAAGTTTTAAATCCAAGATCAAAATTGGTGATGACAAATCATTGGAGGTTGCTGCAAAAGGAGCTATGAAAGTCCATACAAAAGAAGGTATGAAGAGTGTTAAAGACATTTATTACACTCCAAATTTAAAGCAAAATTTGTTGAGTGTTGGACAATTATGTGAGAAGAATTATAAAGTTGTATTTGAAATAATACTATTAATAACTTTGAATCCCATTTGGATACCAAGCCTTATCCTCATAATAACATGGCATTAGTTGAGTTGAAAATGAAGCCAGGAGATGGAGACTTATGTCACTCACTGCCTAGTGATACCCTTATTTTTATAGAGAAGGCTTGAATTCTTAGTGGTGTATATCTTGTTTGGGTTTGATTTTATGAAAGAATTTAGCATAAAAACCCAAAGAGCTGAAGTGAAGCACCTAAGGAACTAGCTTTATAAAAAAGTCTAGAGGTTCAACCTCACCATAGGACACCCACATATTGAGGTTATTACCATGATTATTGTTAGAAGTGAGAGAGCTTGAAGAACTCTCTTGCAAGGGTGAAAATCTAGTCTATAACAATTTTGGGACACCCAGTGGGACAACTACCATTTCACTTCCATTTTTATGAAAGATTGGTCAAATTTGATGCTATTTTTATTAGTTTGAAGTAGTGGTAGATTTCATCCTTCAGCATTTGGTGACTCTAAATAATACCCAACTATCTAGTGGTATAATAATAGTTGTCTTTCATGACAAAGGTGATTACAAGATTGACTTCTATAGGTATTCCTTTTGAGTTTGTTGAATTACCTTTAAAATCAGTAAGAAGGTTAAGGTTCTCCCATACTCACTGTAAGAAGCTATAATTCTAAACCAGTCATAAGGTGTACCTACACAAGAAGATATTTATTAGCTCCTCTTGCTGCTATGATTCACCAAAGAGCTTTTGTGGGATTCGATAACCAAATCCCTTTGAACTTACTATAGTATGATCCTATGCTAGTAGTAGCTCTCAAAAGTGTTCCTTACTACTTAGGAGACTAAGTTATAAATCCTACTGAGCACATAACTAACATAGCCAACTTTTGAAACATTCACAATATCATGGTGGAGAATGTGGTTGTTAGGATATGGGTATATCTTTCAAAGGAAAGGCATTACACTGGTATAGGATTCTTACTCCTAATTCTATCAACTCATGGGATGAGTTGGGAGTAGCCTTGTGTAAAATATTTGTAGATAAGAGTGACAACCTATCACTTGTAGAGCAACTGACCACCATCAAGAGAACTCCTCATAAAGTCATGCAAGACTTCAATACAAGATTTTAAAAGGCATGGGATAGAATCCTAGCTACTATTAGACCATCTCCAAACTTTCCTTTTTTGTATTACTTGAAGACTCTCAATAGTGACAGCTGTAATGATTCAATCTATGGGAGGAGACATACTATTGAATGCATATGAGGTGGCCATCAAGGTAGAGAATTACCTAGTTCAGGTTGGCAAGCTTACTCTCAAACCTCTAATGCCTCTTTTTCTAGAGGTCAGACCACCTCCTATAGTTATTTATGCACTCAATTTTATACTTACAATGCCAATAGTTATTGTTGTACCTCTACCTAAGCAAGAGAAGGCCTCTACTAGAGGATCTAATGACTCCCAAGAGTAGAATAATTACTTGGAGTTGAAGAGCATGCTTCAATCCTTGGGAAATGATGTGGTCAATGTTAAGAGGCAAGCTTACAACAAGCCTTATCAAGCTCCATATCATCCTTAGTAACAACCTTATCAAGCAAATAATATACCCTAAAAAGAAGGTTTCCAAGGACAAGGGTGGCCTAACTATGCTAGACATCATAATTACAATCTAAATGTTTCAGGCCCTTCCAACTCCTTGGTCTTAGTTAAGAATAATATGGCTCAAGAAGTTGAGGGGAAAATGCCATGGAATCATTCTATTAGGAAATCCATTGTCTCAACTAATGGCTGTAATTTGGCATTTAGTGATCAATGATAACAATCAATTACTTATGGATATAACTAGGCTCTTATGGCCCAAAACACAGAGGTAACCAAAATGACGAGACAAGAGTAGCCTCTACAAGAGCAAGGCTTAGATCAAGGATTAAACTAGCCAGAGGCCTCAATGGTCATTAGTGAGCTAGAGGAGTGCTATGCATCTAATCAACAGGCCACTCCCAGTCTAGCTCACATCCTCATCTCAATAAATACAAGGTTCAAGAGAAGGAATATGGGTGATAATTAGGAAGATTTCAAAGAACCTATTGTAACCACTCCTTCATTGACAAATCCAACAACAATAGCTCCCAAAGTTTAGGTAAAATTTGGTGGTACATTGATCAACATTGTGGAGTAAATGAAGAAATCTAGTGTGAGTGTGCTAATGTAGGACATGCTTTCCATACATGGCCAAGTAGACATTCTATAGGAAGGATTGTCTAAGATGGGTGTTACTATATCTATAAGTAAGAAACCAAGCAAGGCCAATAAAGTCCTCACTAATGTAGTCAAGAGTCATGTGAGAGAAGGGTCAAGTAATGTGACCAAGCCCCCCTTTCTATGTCTCTTTGATCATTGGTGATTCCTTTGTGCACAACTACTTGGTGGATAGTGGGGCCAACACCTCAGTCATGCCAAAGTCTATTGCTGACTAGCTAAAACTCAAGTATGAGCCTCACACTAAAGGAGTCCTACAACTTGATGGTTCTTCCACAAAGCCATAGGCATCATCAAGAATTTGAGCCTAACCTTGGATGCCTACCCTAGTGTGTCTATGGTGCAAGACATGTTGATTCTAGATATCACTCCTCACTTTGCCTTGTGTCTTTCTAGAGAGTTCAAAACAAATATTAGAGGCTATTTTTCAATAAATTGATGTCTTACATGGCATTCAGGACAAGGTATAGGACTAAGGTCTCAATTAAGGCTGAACCCATGGCACAATTACATATTGAACCCCATAAACTAGATAATATAAGCCTTAATTATACCATCCTTGATGAGGATGAGTTTACGATTGGTCAAGAGTTGAACACTCATCTTGAAAAATTTTAAACTTGTTCTTGGATGAGTTATGGGGAGATAACCAATTTTTAAACCCTTTGGAAGGTGTTGAGGAAAGAGACATGGGTGTTTACCTACTACATGAAGAGAATCAACCCATGCCATCACTCATTAGACCTAAAGAAGACCCCAATGGTTTATAGAAGTTGTTCTTTGATCACTCAAGGAATAAGAATGGCATAGGTGCTAGGGCAATATTAGTTTCACCCTCAGGTAACAAGCTTGTCTCTTTTTAGAGGTTTCATTTTAGCTACTCTTCAAATGTAACAAAATATGAAGGCTTGATCCATGGGCTTCAATGGGCCACCAAGATAAGAATCAAACTACTATAAGCTTATGGAGATAGTGATCTCATAATTAACCAAGTTAGAGGCTTGAACATCATAAAGAATGCTTTGATGAAGTCCTAAAAAAATAGAGTGTGGGACCTGATTAAAGATTTTGAAGCCTTTAACATTCAAGTTATCCCAAGAGATCAAAACTAGCATGTTGATAGGTTAGCAACCATAGGAGATCAATTTGACATTCTAAGAGAGCTAAAGGAAACCAAGGTTAAACCACATGTCAAGGTGATGGTGAGACCATCGGTGCTAGATAATGAAGCCCATTGGCAATTTTTTGAGAGTGATAAGCAAATTGTTTGTTTCATACAGTAAGAAGCTAATTTTTTCTCCTCCAACCAAGCTAAATTGTATCATCAGTATGAGGATCAGATTGTTCAATAAAAGTTGAACAAACTTCCTAAGGGGCTGATTACACTTGAAGGCATTTTTCATGAAGGATGCCATATGAGGAAAGAGAAGGTAGTAATATATACTAATGAGGAAAAATATGAGAGAATCCTCATCTTCAAGGATAAACTTCTCAAGCTGGGGAAGGTAAGTAGCAAGGCTGAGAGGCATGCTTTCATAGTATTTTCCAAGAGTATGCAAATATTTTTGCTTCAGATTATAGTGACCTAAAAGGTTTTGATCCTAAACTAGCCCAACACACAATAGAATTGGAGGCCAATGCCAAGCATGTAAGGTAAAAGCAAAGGCCAATTAACCCCAAGATTGAGGAGATAATGAGGAAGGAACTAACCAAGTTGATCAAGTCTAGGATCATCTTTCCCATCAAGCACTCATCATGGGTAGCCAACTTGGTGTCTATAAGAAAAAAGAGTGGAGAGATTAGGCTCTACATGGATTTTCAAAATTGTAAAAAAGTCTCCTTGAAATAACACTATCCCCTACCATCCATGGAGTAGCTCCTTTAAGTAGTTACCAATTCAGAATGGTTTTCCTTGTTGGATTGTTCTTTTTGGCTACAACCAAGTCTGGGTGAAGGATGAAGATTGGTACAAGACTACCTACACCCCTAAACAGGGCACGTATGTGTACCAAAAGATGTTTTTTGGTCTATCAAATGCTAACACTACCTTTAAAAGAGCCATGGACAAGGATTTTCAAGGGTTATTGAACTAAATGGTGCTAGTATACTTAGATGACATCATATTTTTCTCCAAGAATGCCAGTGAACACATGGACCACTTGAGGCTAATTTTCAAAAAGTTTAGAGAGTATGGGATTTCATTGAATCCCAAAAAGTGATTATTTTTAGTGCATGAAGGCAAGTTTCTAGGACACATCATCTCAAAGGAGGGGCTATCCATTGATCCTGAGAGAATAAGTGCCATCTTGGCCTTATCCTTGCCTAAGCATAAGAAGATACTCTCAAGTTTCCTTGCAAAGATAAAATCCATGAGAATATTTATCCCTAGTTTTACAAGTTTAGTCAAGCCCATCACTGCTATGCTGAAGAAGAACCAAGTGTTCACTTGGTCAAATGAAGGCAAGTCAACATTTGAAGCTATCAAGTAAGATATTACTTAAGCACCCACACTTATGAATCCTAATTTCTCAAGGGATTTAATTTTGTATGATTTTTTGAATATTGATAATATATTAGCTATGATAATGCAAAAAAATGGTGAAGGACTTGAGCAACCATTAGCTTTCAGCCAAGGGCTTGAAGGGTATGAGGTGAGATACACTTTTGTATACAAATAAGTCCTTGTAATAGTAAGGAACCTCAAGAAGTTTAGGCCAATGCTATATAATATTAGAATCCACCTTATGGTGTCTCATCCTAGAGTAAGAGACTTCCTTCTTAACAAGTATTTGAGCAAAAAAAGAGCTGGTTGGATTACTAAAGTCATAGAGTATGATGTGGAGATCAAGGTCACTAGGTTAGTAAGAGGTAAAGGATTATGTGAGTATAATGCTGAGGATCTTCATGAAGACAAAGAGGTCATCTTGGTGACACAAGATAATCTACAAGTAGATGTGCCTCCACCTCACACTAGCTGGTTCCATGATATGACTCATTTTTTGCTAACAAGTGAATGCCCTCAAGGTATGGACAAAGCAAAAATAAGGTATTTCAAACTTTAGTCCATATTTTATGTTTTAGTTTATGGGATTTATTTAAAAGAGACCTTAATAGAGTGATCCTGAGGTTCGTAGATGATGATCAAGTTTCTAAGGTTTTAGAGCATTTCCATGATGGGCCTGTAAGAGCTCATTTTGCCCCAAAGACTACTATAGCAAGGATCATGAGGGTTGGTTACTATTGGCCCAACCTCTTCAAAGATGCTTATGTATGGGCGAGGAAGTGTCAGGAATGTGCTCTCTTCATGGGAAAGCAAAGGTTAGCAACTCTTCCTCTCAACTTGATTCAAGTAGAGCAACCATTCATGCAGTGGGGTTTAGACTTCATTAGAGTAATTAACCCTTCATCAAGTATAGGGCATAAATGGGTGCTTACAAAAATTGATTACTTCACCAGGTGGGTGGAAGCCATTGCATTAAAGGAAGCCAATGAAAGTGTAGTCTTAGACTTCTATGATAACATTATGACTAGGTTTAGTGTTCCATCCACTATTATATCTGATAATGTATTGGCTTTCATTGGTTTGAAAACAAGTAAATGGGCTCTCAAAATGGGAATCTACCTCAGCACTTCTTCAAACTATTATCCTCCAAGCAATAGGTTGGTTGAGTCCACAAATAAGAATTTTTTGAGGATCATCAGGAGGACTATGGATGAGAATTAGAGGACGTGGCACACCAAGTTAAAGATAGTTGTATGGGCTGATCGAATAACTCATAAAGTCACTATTGGTAATTCTCCATATGTTTTAGTATATGAAAGGAAGGCCAAACTACCCATTTCTCTTGAGCTTCTTGCATTAGAGCTATCCCATCAACTGGAGCTACTAGAAGATGAACCTATGAATGTGAGATTGACAGAACTCATAGAGCTTGAGGAGACAAGGGACCTTGCAATGAAAGAATTGGAGGCACATCAAGATCTGGTAAAAAATGATTTTGACAAGAGATCTATAGTAAGGGATTTTTAGGAAGGAGACTTGGTTCTGAAACGGGACTCAAAAAAGGCCAAACTGGGCAACCATACTAAGTTTGACAACTTGTGGAGTGGCCCTTATTTGATCCACAAATGCAAACAACATAATGTCTTCTAGCTTGCTCAATTAGATGGAGAGGTATTACCAATCCGAATCAATGTGATTTGTCTAAAGCCTTGCTATTGAGAGTTTTTAGTCATTATATATATTTCTATGTGCTTATTTTAGTTTTCTTTTGTGTTTTCCTCTAAGTACCTAGTGCACATCTTTTTTAATTGTGTGTTTTCCCTTCCCTAAGTACCATGGGCACAATTTGTTTCATTTTGGTAGTCCTTGTTGCTTCGAGTAAGTTTTATAGAAAGAGCCAACTTCATGCAAAAGTAGTGACTCCACACCCAATGGATCAAATAAAGCAAATGAGCTAGGTTCTCAAGCATAGTGGGCATGCTTCTCTATGAATCGCCAAAAATGTTGGCTATTTTCTAGCCCACATATCAAATTTTACCTAAGTATGGAAAAGGGAGATTTTAGATAAGAAAATGGTAGGTCTTTGAGAGGACTTTAGGTTTTACAGTAGTGACAACTTTGGGTTTTTTGAAGGCACATTACAAATTGGGTTTCCAATAGTGCTTAGCTTTAAATGTTTCATAAGTAGAAGTAATTCAGATTTACAAATCCTAATTACTCATAGATAGTGTATTTTAGGTTGTCCAAGGGGCACTACTTGGTTACTTCATAAGTTGTGAGCGAACATAAACCCAAAATAAGTAAAGGGGCTTGACAAACCTAATTTGGTCTTGAAAAATGGTGCTTTTGGGTCCTTCAAGAGACGAGTCTTTTTCAAAAATCTAAAGGGCATTCTCAAAATGTCGAAGGGTATTTTTAGGGAAAAAGGGACCAATCAAATTTCTCAAAGGTACACTTCAACTTTTTCTAAGGGGTTTTTATTCTCTAAGTAGACAGTTGCAATTTTTTTGAAGGGTATGTTACCCTTCGGGAGAACCATTTCAAAATTCCTTAAGGGTATCTTTCCCTTTGGGAGGATCATTTGCAAAAAACTGAGGGGACATGTAGAAAGCCCGAAGGGTCTCTTAACCTTTGGGAAAGTCCATTATGAAAAGCTTGAATGGTAGTTTCCATAGATAGATGTAGACAAAAATTCTGAAGAAATTCCTTTGGACAAATTGTTTGAAGAAATTCTATCAGGAGGTTTGCCTAAAATAAATAAGTTGAGAGAGAAGCTAGAGACCAATTGTCTAAAGGAAATGATGGGTCAATGGATGTCAAAATCAAGATAAGTGACTAGCCATTAGAAGTAATTAGATTTGAAAAGCCTGAAGTCTTAAGGCTTGGGAAGCAACAAAGTGAGAATAATTCAATATGGACAAGCTCAAAGTAAGTAGGCTTAGAGAACCCAAATTACTCTACATAGTGCAAATCAGGTTTCTCAAAGTAATCTACTTAAAAGGATTTTTAAGCAAAGGATCTGGGAAAGTCTAAAGTTAGAGAGGCTAAAGAACCCAAATTACTCTACATAGAGTAAATCAGGATTCTCTAAGGGCTCAACTTAAGCTTGGTCTAGCAATGCTAGAATCATGATGCAATGAATGGAAGGCTACCACATGGTGAAATTAAAGCAACAAAGGCCAATCAATAAATGACAAGTGGCACAAGGATGTTAAATAAACATGGGAGAGTTTGAGTGGTTGGTAGCTAGAAGTTATGAAGGCTCCCATCCACCATGGTTCATTGCCCATAATTGCCATTTTACACTTAAATGCATCACGCCAAGAAGAAACATTCTAGTTGCTCACAACATGAATTTTTAGATGCACCAAAAAAGTATTAAATATGGGAGGGGCTCAAGAGTATTGGGTGGTGACCTATAATGACACATTTATGAACATCAGGGAAGGACAATAGGAGGTGCCAGCCATCTATGACTTCTTCTTTCCTCCCTTTCTCTCTTCCCCCTTTTCTTTATAAATAGAGGCCTTGGAGCCTAGAAATGTGTCCCTGGAATGGTCATAAAATCACTCTATATAAATTACTTTTTAAAAGACTCTTTTGAAGCATTATAAGGAAAAATTTTCTATTTATAGTCAAAGAGAAGTGTGCATTTTTGGTTTATTTATAGAATGTATGATTATTGTTCATCACTTGCATTTTCTCTAAGCACCTTGATTTTGACTCTTTCAATTTTATACAAGATTGCATAAAGTGTCTATGTGTCTAGTTCCCTTTGAAGTTTACTAACTTAGTATTTCTCATAGACCTATTTTGTTAATCTTCAAAGTGTAAATCTCTCCTTTGACCTCTATGCAAAAGCTCCCTGCCTACTACCCTGAGATAGAACCAGAATAAGCCTGCATCCTATTTAGCTTCATCAATAGTTTGATCTTTTCCAGACCAAGTGGATTACTCTCTTTTGGTGCATCACCTCTAATTAACTTAGGTTTCTTTTCAAGTAATCCCCCTACCCTTTTCCTTGGCCCTTAGTAGAATTTAGCGTAAAAACCCAAAGAGTTGAAGTGAAGAACTTGAGGAACTAGCCTCATAAAAAAGTCTAGAGATTCAACCTCACCATAGGACACCCACATCTAAGGTTGTTCCCATGATTATAGATGGAAGTGTAATATCCTGAATAACTCTCTCATAAGGATGCAAATCTAGTCTATAACCTATTCATATTTTACTTATTTTTACAGAGCCTCATCTCTTTGACAAGCCAGTCTCTATAGAGTTGTCTCTTGATTTTTTCGCATTTGTTAAGGAGTCTCCTTTTGATAGACAATATTCTATTTAGTCATCCCTTGAGTGGTACCCTCTCTTTCATGGGCTTCACTTAGTTGAGCTAGTCTATGTTGAACATTCCTAGATGAATCAATTTTATTGAGCCTATTATGCCATCATAGGCCATTACTTATTCGATACCAAGCATTCAGTAAAACTTCATAGAAATAAACACATCATATGAACAATCAAAATTAGATTTGGGTTCTATTTTTGAACTGACATCAGATTTAGCATCAAAAATAGAATCACCATTAGTTGTGACATCAGATTCAGAGTCCCTTGTATTAGAATTAGATTCAAAAACATAATATAGTATTGGTTGTTACAATATTGGTTAAAATGCCTCATGGATCAATTTGAATATATTTGTGATCTTTATATAGTTTTTGAGGATGCTTACTTTAGCATCAACATAAATCTTCCTAGTATCTTCTATGAATATTATGCTAATTTTCATCATCCCATTATAACCCCCACCTAACATAGCCATTATATTGATATTCTACCTCTCACAAGTGTCAGTTGGGACTGATAGAATCATACTCTGTTGAACTACATCCATGGTGACATACCATGTGTAGAATATCAGGGGGACCAAGATGAAATTTATGTAGAAGAAGAACACTCTCCTAGTGAAACCTTTTCAAAGGCATTAGGGGATGATCAAAGTTCCAACTTGACATATTTTAGTGAAACCTTTTCGAAGGTGCTAGAAGACAATCAAAGTAAAATTTAAACTTCTCAGAGGTGATAAGGGATAATTAAGAAAAATTCATTAGTGAAAACCTCATTGAAGCACCAATAAGTGAGCACAAAAGTTATTTACTACTTACTAAAGACATTATTCAAGATCAAATCAATATAGTTTCCAATCTACAACATAATAAGATGGTAGTTACTCTCAGGATCAAACAATAGAATAATCTAGTGGTCCTATTAAGGGCATATTTAGAGGTCTTTAAACCCACCACATCTAAAGTTATATCGAATCTAGAATCGATAACATTATATGTGTTTGAAAATCCTGATCTTCATTTGTTTTTCCACCACCATCCATTCCATTATCCTTCATTATTCCATTTCCCAATAAAATGTATCATCCAACATTTATCCCTATTTACTATTCATGGTCACACTTTCCTTTATAGAGGCTACAAAGATATCTTGTATTCTTGACATTTGAAGGAAGCATAATTAACAACCAAAGAAGATCATGGACATATTATTAAGATCTAGATCAACAACATGTTCTTAATAGAGTAGCTTTTTTGATGATGTATTAGGTAGAAATTTTTATAGCTATTCATTTCTATTGTCTCACATTTTAAATAGGATGTACATATCCATGCCAATAGGAATAGTATAACCCATTTTTCATTTACCATTTCTGGTTACTATGCCTTGTCTCATGGGGGTAACCCTATAAACCATTTACTTATAAGCATTATTATACCATTATATTCCATTTATCTTACATTATTTGAACTACATTGACTTGAGGTCGTTTAGGACTATGTAGGCAATGCTCAATTCATGCTGAGGTTAGCTCAGTCACCCCTTCACCATGCTCTCACCATTTTGTGAGTAACCAACCATGCTCTCACTATTTTGAGAGAAAATAAGCCATCATCACTTTGGGGTAACTTCATTTCAATTATAGCTAATTATCTTATGATTATTTTTCTTATACCATTTTATTATACCATGTCCTTACTATTGCAATACCAAGGCTTATTTTTAGCCATCCTACTTATCCTATTTTGATCTTAGTTCCTTTAGTTCTTCTTACACTTATATGAGGGGATTATGATCTAGTTTTAACAGTTTTAAATTGCCATGTTGAATGATAGTCTATGAGAGTAGTGTGACATTTGATTTGAAAAGTTATCTTTCATCTATCATCTTAATTGGTATCATTGATTATAACTGCCTAAGGGTAAATCAATATTGTATTTGATACCCCTAATTATAACTACCTTTGGGAAAATCAAAATTATGACATTATTTCCTAATTATAACTACCTATGGGAAAATTAGGTACAATGCCTTTTTATCATGCATTACCACATCATCTGGTTATTACTATTATCATTTGCCTTGATTGTTTACCTTTATTTATGAACTTGTTGTAACCTGGTTAGTTTTTTATCACCTTTTATAGGTAGAATTACTATGGTTGGAGGTCTTAATGGGACTACATAGGTTGTACTCAATTCATGTTTAGGTCAACTCAGTCCCCCTTTCATTACACTCTCACCATATTATAATCATTTTAAGTTGGGACACTCTCACCATTTCATGAGCTGGACTATTTTGTATCTCTTAATTCTCAATCGAGCTTAGATAGTTATAAAATTTCAAAAACATTCATAAATTTTTAAAATTAAAAAAATATTTTGTTTATTTGATTGTTGTTGGTGTTGTTTAGTCTTTTGTTTTACTTTTTTATCTTACTTTATTTTCCAAGTACATCTTGATGGTCCACATAGATCTTGATTATTCATATCTTGATCTCATGTTGTTAAGATGTTCTTGCTTTATTTTATACATTCTTGTTAATAATTAGGTCTTGATTGTTCATATATTTATTTAAGTTAGGTTCATTTATGTTTTTTTAATTTAAATGTAAATAGTTGTAACTCTAGTTTTGGTCATTGTTTACAATTATCCTTAGTTATAGGTATTCACATTTTAATTAGCTCTATGAAATTGAAATTCCATGTCATTATAAGTTCTTAATACTTATGATGACTAATTTATTTTTATATAATAATCACTTTGTGCTCTATATTTAAGTCTTAACATCAACACAACTTCAATGAACAACTCTCAAGATTACTATGCATAAACTAGGCTCAATAGGTTTAGCACCTGACTCTATGCTTAGATGTGCATCTCTTCACATACATCATGAGTCTAATCAATCTCTTAGTTAATTTTCATTATCCCTCATTCAATTCTCTCCCAATTTATAAGTTAACTACATTAGTTTGAGGTCCATTTTTATTATGTAGGTAGCACTTGGATATATGATGTATCTCAGGTCAGCCTAGCCATCGTCATTCTTCTTTTCATCTCTTTCATCACTTTGTACATTCTCGTATGCTTGGTATTTTGTGGATTTTATAGCCATTATACCATCACGTCTATGTTTGCACCTACTCATCTTTAATCTATGTCATAGGTTATATCCTTGAGCTAATTGCTTATTAATTTGCCCATAATAGGCCACAACATTTGAACCAGTTAACAAATTGAAATCATCCCTACAGGGGCCAACCATTATTTATTCTTTATCAATGATCAAAATTAGCCCTATTGGGGCACAAATATCTTATCATGATCAAATTTGACCTACTGGGGCACTTCTTATTTCCTCTTTTGGAGACCACATTCTCCTTTTCCTTTAATTCCAAGATCTCCACACTTTTGCCTATGATGGAAATGTTTTAGTGTGCAACTTATCTCAGGATTGATCAATTTCATAAGCATGCAACTTGCACTCTCAAATTGGGTGCATTCATAGTGTGTCACTTATATATTTGGATTTAATCCTTCCCATTCACCTCATATTTAGGGCCCATTGTACCTCTAATTATATTTTGATCATTGATGGTAACCATGTATGAAAGCATTATCTCGTCTAGATTTAATTTTTTCCATAGGTTAATCTCACTATCTCTCTCTTTTCAAGAGTCCATCCTTCTCTTTCATCCTAGTATGTCCTCTTGAGGGGGCATCATGGGTTGTTTCCAATTTATTATTGATAACTCTTTTATTTAAAATAATTTACTTTGCCTAAATGTCTCGCTACACCTTCTTAAATAAGGGGAAAATGTAGACATCCAACTCCTAACACCATTTGTGTTGAAATTTTCAATCTTATTTGAATTGCACTCGAATGCCCAATTTAGGTCAAAATCACTAAAAACATGCTAAATGGTTTGAACTTGTCCTATTCAAGTTCTGATTTAGGCCAATAAATCCTTAAATAGGTCAATGCATTTTATGTGATTCCTAACTTTGATCAATTCATTTTGAGTCAAAATGAAGATTTTGCCTTTTATGCTCTGGATCATTCTTTTCTTCTAATTGTTAGTAAAAATCACGCACCTTTTTTATTTTATGTTAGAAACATACTAAATGGGAATATAGTTCCAACACATCTAACATCACTTTATAATTCTTCTCGAGTCAAATTATGACCCAGTAATATGACTTTCTAACCATTTTGATTAATTGAGGTCCAATTTCTAAAGAATTTCACAAACATTGATTAATCTTGTTTAAGGTTAATTAATTAAAATCAAGATCTTAAGTGGATTTTACATGAAGGTTATTGATTATTTTAATATTATAATTGATTCTCAATATCTGTATCACCTAGTGACATCATCTATGGGGTGGCATCCATAAGCCATAATTGCATAAAATATCTAAATTATGGGTATCCATGCCTAATTAATGCCCCTTCCTTCCAAATATTTATGAGGATATTTATGATTTGAGCTTCCAAAATTAAATGGATTCTTAGCCACACATATTGATCTCATGATGTATGGTCACAATTCATTCTGGTCAATTGCAAAAATCTATAAATAGGAGGCCTCTCACATCATTTCTTAAGCTTAAATCATGTAGACTTATAATGCTAAAATCTCTACACAAGTCATTTGTGTTTTTATTATTATTTTATTTGCATTTGGGTAAGCTTCATTTGATAAAACAACTTGGAGATTTCTTCTATTGAGTCTAGGTTATGCATGGAGTTCTTGAGGTAATGGAGGAGTAAAGAAACCATTGTTGACAAAGACTAGAGTTCTAGATCAAGGGGAGAACATGTTTAGAGCCACTCTTGGGTGGTATAATTTATTTAAGAAGGTAAATAGTCTTGATTTATTTTAATTTATTCTTCACTATCATCAGAAAACCCCACATGAATAGGTTGTCTTTGTTTGTTTAGTTATTTATGCATTTTCATGGATTTATTGACTAATGCTTGACTAAAAATCTTTGTATTCCATCCTACTCTATGATGTTCTACATATACTTGATAATGTCCCCCTTATGTATCTTCCTCCATACCTTTTTATTATACTAAGCCTTTGTACAAGAGAGTAGATCCAACCTATCCTTATCTCCTCCCATGCTACATGAACCAGTGATTAAATTATTTGGGTGATGAGATAATTCTACCTTATTCTAGTTTTATCTATTGATCTCAGTAGGTTTGGGGTATAATTGAAGTTCCCTCTCCCATATTATGAAATTAGAGTCCCATGTGTGATAATGATGACTCAACCTGAGTGTTAAGGTATGATATATGGGGTGTATGTTTCTCATGTGTGTCCAATTCCATCACTTTCTAAGACATGATTGCTTCATTTTGAATAGCTTTACTAACATGGGGTGGGATGTGGCTACTTTTATGCTAGATAGATAAAAGGGAGATATAACCCCTACACTGGATAATAGGTCTGCCAACCTATTTCCCTCACAATAAGTAAGGATGATATAAGGGTTCCTTATGTTTCTAAGCAGTCCCCTAGCATCATTAATGAAGGATTTTATTATGTGTGAGAATGCTATTCCCATATAAAGCATCAAGGATGTTTAGAGAATCACCTTCTATGATTAATCTATCCAATTTGAACTAAGTTGCTATTTGAATGTCCCAAAGTGTTATTTTTGCTTATGCCACATTATTGGTTTGGATCCTCATGGGGCTGACATAGGCAGTTGGCATCTTCTTAGAAGAGTTTTTGATCACCCTTCTACCACAAGCTAGGCTTAGATTACCTTTTGAATCTTTGTCAAAGTTCAATTTTAACCAGTCTTCTATCAGGGGTTCTAATTAACTTATTGCCTCAAGGTTGCCTTGTTTGGAGGGACAACATTTTGCTCCACATTCCACTTTTTGAATATAGTATTTTTATCTATAGAGCCCAAAGTTTTGACTTTAGGGGGGAATGCCATTTAGTTCTCAACAATAACTTGATAAAGATAGGAAATAACCACTTTAGTACTATACTTTTTGTTATAGAATATACCATCATTGCAAACCTTCTAGATAGCCTAGAAGTAGTGCAGGAGGGCCATGTACTAAAGAAAAGAGAGAGATGGTAGTTTACAAGTGGGATTCCATTAGGTGATGAGATCCAAAATGGAATTTGGTTTGACCTAATACATGATAAATTTAACCAAAATCCAATCTAAGATGCATGAAATGAAAGGAAAAATTAAAAAAATATGGTAGACCAAATCCTCTGCACTTCTACAGAGGGGGCACTTGTTAAGGTAGGATGAGTCCTCATTTGTCACAGTTGTCGACATTGAGAATTTTATCCTAGGTGGCCAACTAATTTTTTTTCTATCTTGGGTGTGAGGTGATTGATCCAAAATATCTTCTAATGATCCAAATCACTCTCCAAACCCATATCAATAAGGTGTCCAGATGTTATCATATAGTTCCTTCTATCTTCAATCGACCAAATGAGATAGTCATCCTTAGGGAAGATAGGATTATGAATTTGACTAATCAAATTGTTGAGATCTTTGATAGATTGAAGGAATTTAGCATTGTTACTTTTGATAGATATCACTTTCCAAGTTTTTGAACCATTGATCCATTCCTAGTAATATTTTACCTTACTACCACATTTGTTCTTAAACATATGACAAAGATTGACCCAATTGCCTTGGGAGATAAGGGGGAGCTAGAAATATAGGAGTCATCCTAGAAGTTGATTTTTTATCCATTTATAATTTTCCATTTGGTGCCTTTCATTAATAGGTTTATATAGATGGTAATGGCCTTATAGAAGGCAAATCCATCAGTAATGCCTTCCTCCCATAGAAATCTATCTTCCTCATTTCCTTTTAAATATTTATCTTTGACAAACCTAGTCCAGTATTTTTATTCCTTCAAAATTTTCCATTCCATTTTGGTAAGGAGAAAAAGATTAATGTTTTTGATTCATCTAAGGCCAATCCCCCATTTTCCATTGGGAGGCATGATTTTTCCCATGAAACTAGATGATATCTGAAATGGTCTTCAACACCTTTTCATAGAAAATTTCTTTGAATTTGTTCAATCTTGTCTACCACTTTACTAGGCACACAGAAGACCGCCATGAAATAAATATGGATAATTTGAATTGAAGTTTTGAGAAATTGTCATTTGACATTGATATATCTCTATATTTTTATTAAAAAAAAAGTTCTCTTTCCTAAAATTGTGAAATTCATTGATTTGTGTGAAGCCAAGGAAGACTAGATGCATTCATATATTTTTTACGTGCTTGAAAGAATTATAAGTTATCCAAGTTATTTTTTAATATTAATTAAGGATAATTATATAATTTAATGAAATTTACAACATAAAATTTAGAGTTACAGTTGAATTTATATTAATTTTTAAAGTTTAAACACTAAACCTCCTTATACCTCTTATACAATTTCCCTCACTTTCTATAATTATTTTACATGTAAAATGGTGTAGTGGAAGGTAAATTTTTTTTAGTATGACATTATTTAATTTATAAGAACGATGCCTTTTGTTTCATAATTTGTTTCCTCATAGATTGCTAAATATGATTTTTTGAAATTTGACTATCTATAGGGTAGTTTTTAATGAGACAGGCAATGTACACTTCCAATAGGGAAGCTATAAAATTATAGTGGAGCCACCCCATAGGACCTTATGATATATTTTTAATACAATATTTTTTTTGGTGGGGGGGAGAGGTTTAAATTGGCTCATTGTATGCTAATCACATGATTATGTAACCATCACAAGTGACCAGTTAGCGGTTAACCGATGATGATAATGTTTGTTTTAAATCAAGTGGCTATTAAAGCCATTAGATGTTTACACTAGAAAAGGTGGTTATAAAAACTAACCATTTTTATTTTGATAATACTAAATTTATTTTTATATAATTTAAATTTAAAACTTTAGCATGATAAAGTTATAACCTGTAACTATAAATTAAAACCAAAAAATTTCATAAACGTATATATGAGTTTTGTATAACTGATCTAGGCAAGATGAACGCTGAAGAGTGGGATGGATGCAAAAAAGAACCCCATAAATTTTTTATGCTATTATAAATTATGTGAATTTTTAAGCTTGTATCAACATAATTTTCTAAATTTGACCCCTTTCTCCTTAGAGATGCCTTAGACCTCTTTTGCAACCTAGTAGACCAAGTTTATATATGTGATTATGGAGAATCAGTGGCTAGGTGGGCAGGGGGACCCAAAAGGGACCTCATAATTTTTTCATCCCATTCTACTTGGATGTATTTTTAAAACCTATATTTTCACAATTTTCACTTTGTGCTTGTTTTGTCCTAGGGAGGGCTTTTTGGGCCTTGTTGGCTATCACGACCTCCTGGAAGCCCTTAAATGGGCTGACACAAAAGGGGACCCATGTTATTTTTGTGTGTCCTTTAGTATAAGGAAAAATAAAAGATAAAAAACTAAAAAAATTCTAATGTTTCACCTTGAACCTTGTTGGTGACCATTAGTGGTTGAGGTGGAGCTTGAAGCTCCCAAAGACCTTTTTCAGAAACTATGGGAGACTGAGGCCTCCTAGAAAATTTATGAAAAGATGGGTACCTATAAAAAAAACCATGTATTATTTTATCAAAATATAATTGAAAAAAAAAAGTGAAAAAATGATCAAAATCTTGGAAAAAATCCTCTAACACCTCATCTCTCCATTAAAAAATCTGAATTTATGACATAATGTCTAATTTGAAGTATTTATTAAATTACATAGGGATTTATAGGGCTTCCTCACCTTTGATTAAATATAATGGTCTGGGTTAAGTCGATCTAATGGTTAAGATGGAGTGCTCCATTCTCAAGGGGATTAATTGGGATAATTCATAACCATTTAAAGGTTGTATGGGGACTATACAATCTTTAGTTGCATAAAAAATATATATCTAATTATACATTACCATCCATGCCATTTAGGCAAAAATGCTTGTTTGTATTATTTATGTGTCTAGTGCCACATAGTTGGCCAACTATTGGAAATAAGTGTGTAAAATGTGTGTTATATATTCTCAAAAAAATAAACTAACTTATTTTTTGTGTGTTTCCATAATGTCAATTTTTGGGCATGAAATTTTGGTATCAAAACATAGTTAAAACACTAAGATCTTTAGGGATCATTATTTGGTACTAATTATTCTACAATGAACTAAATTATGTATGTTTTGGGTGTTACACCTAATTCAGGAGTAAGAACAATACACATGAAGATTGCCATGGATTATGGACTCTTTAGGGTCAAGTAACATATGTTTGGATTATTGTTTTGGTCTCTACTCTTGAGAGACCCATGATAGGATTTTTGGACATCCACCCATATAGTTGAACAAATGAGGTTTGATGAAGGCTTAGAAAAAGGTTCCAATAAGGTGTTAGGAAATTAGACGGCCATGAGGGCCAAGTTACCATTAGCTCATGAACGAGCTCTTATGTTCTAGGTCAATGGGAATTTACCATGAACACTATCATATGCATCTTGAATTATAAGACTATGGATATTGATCTGGGTTATTAAGACCATGGATATTGATCCAAACTAGATAATAAAGTATCTTGTATGCTTAGGGTCTAGATGGGTGTTTCTAGGTTCAGTGACCCCATTTCATGAAAACATTACCTTATCACTCAAGTTGAGTGTGTTAGAGGGTTTATTGATGTTTCTCCCCCTTTAATGATGGATTGGGAATGAATTAGGAAGAATTATTTTAAGACATCATATTTTCCTTAGTTTTTAACTCTTACCTTGTAAGTAGTTTTAGGAAGAGTTTAAACATGGTCCCTCATGCTGAAAGCCTCATATATGTGGACCACTAAGGTTTACATGGACTTAGAGACATACTTTGTCTATGTGAGGGACCAAGAGCCTCATGGTGTTACAAATGGGTTTTTAATTAAAACCTATCCATGTTTATGTGAGTGTAAATAAGGTTAGTCCTCACCTTGTGTGATGAACTTGTGCCACATGGATGCCCTTGATAGGTATCCTCATGTTAGTCACTTTGTTTTTGACTATCCTTATATCAAAGAATATTTGCCTCCTTTTAGTAGTGAGATATTCATTATTTTTTAACACACATTGGAGAGACTATCCATTTGATTTGGACATCATTTTTGGTTGGAGAGGATCCTACATGCATGCCTTTGAGGCATCTTAGCACTAAGTAGGTGTGATCATCAACTTAGTTAAAATGTTGATTATGTCAAAGTGGTATTAATATATCTCATACATGTATACTCAATACCTAAGTTATAATAATCTAGATTTGATGTTGATATCCAAATGTTGTGGTCAATAACCCCTTGAGGTTATTACCTCATTTCTTTGAGTATAGGTTTAAAGAGCATTAAACCAACAATGGTTTTGAGGTGACCTTGTTGATAAAGATTATTAAGAGGAATGTGATTTTATTTTCTCATTGATTTGAAGGTTAGAGTGTACCTTCTTGTTTGTGGATAATCTTGAATGGATTGCGTATGTGATGGGAAATGCAACAGATCTATAAGTCAATCCTAGCTTAGAGAAAATAAATCCTACTTACACATTTGATTATGGATACATTAGATATTCATGTTTATGACCAAGATGGATTCTATAGACCTATAAAATGGATATATTACCACAATAATATCACTAGGGAGGGTTCCAAAGCATCCAATAAGATAAACTATGTAATAACCCTAACTAGGTCCTATGTTTTCATATTCATTAAACTAATAACAAGTAAAACAAAGTCTAATATGGTGTTCACCAAAGCTGTGGCACAAATTGGGCATGATAAAAATAAAAATTGAAAATGTATAAAAGACATACTCATGTCAATGTATATATAATCTTAATGTATGGGAGAGAAGTAAAAATGCATATCTATCTGCTCTTATAAAGGAGAAACAAAGTTAGGAATATTTACCTTTGAAGATGAACCTGTCAAGCCTTAATATCTCCCTTGGCTAAGTTTATTTTAAAAAGGTTGTTGTGGTATGTAAGGATGATAATGATAAATTATCTCTAAGCCACACAAGCTATCAATGCATCCAAAATACTTCTCCACAAGACAAGATCTATATCTCCAAAGAAAGTATGAAACCCTAATCTATGCTCTTCAAGTAGAATGGTGGATAAGAAGATGCACAATATATATCTCTTCTTCTTCTTTTCTCTTAGAAATGATGAAATGAATGTGTTTATATAAGAGGATCTAACCATAATCCTTTTCATAAGTTTATGTTGACAAGGTTGACCTAGTCGACCTAGTATTATTATTAACAAAAACAAATTAGGTCATGGTCTAGGTCGACTAGGGGCTGACGTAGACCCTAATAAGTTTTATAAATTTGAGTACAAGGTTGATGGAATTGAAAGTGTAAAGTAAATCATTAAAAAGGGTTTTAGTCTAGGGAAGGGATATTAAAGGTGGAAAATGACTAAAAAAATGTGAAAAATATGAGGCAAAGCTTAAGGAAATATTTTAAGGAGATGGTTATGTAGATAAAAATTTGTAATAAGGGACAATAATCCTAAAAATCATCAATGGTATACCTACCCCTTTATTGGTGTACCCCTCAAGGCATGCACTTAGAGAGATTGAGACTTGATAGATTCCCACTAATTGATAAAGTTTGAAAATATTATGTGTATAAATATTATCCACTAAAATCCCATCAGTGTCATGTAAGTGCAACATAGGATGGTGCTTTAGGAAAAGAACATAGCAACACATAATGTTGAAGCTGAATAAAGTGCAGTAAAGAGCAACTACGATAAATGAAAGGATACAATTGAAAAACACATACCTTTACTTACCTTAGTGCTGTAGATAAAGAAGGAGATGTAAGAAATGTGAATGTGACAAATGTAGGGAACATTAAGTGAACCTATAGAGGTTAGCAAAAAAGAATGAAAAATTAATTTTTTTGCAACATAGACATATAATATTTTAAAAGATTATCTATGATGTGAAGATTTTATAACATTTTACAATTTGGAAAAATAAATAGTAGAGACAAAGATATGATAAAAATAAGAAATATAATGATAAATATTTGAAAGGTAAATAATTTGGAATAGTAAAGATAAATAGGGTGAAAAATAATTCATTTGACATTTTTACTATTCTAAGAAAATAGAGCTCTAAGAGACCTAGTGAGATACCAAAGAGTTAGGATGGTGAGGAGATGATGACTGATATGGGGAGGATTCATAGTGGCCACAATGAGTGTAACATATATAAGTAACTAAAAATTTAATATTTTTGAACATTTTTATTTAAAATTGAGTGAAATATAGTAAATTAACTGGTAGGAAAAATCTAGGCACTGGAATGATCCCTAAGAAATTTTAGGAATACTAGGGGTAAAATAGGGTATTGGACTCAAGGAATTTATGGTAATTTGTCAAAAATTTGTCACTATGAATGAACAGAGTCAACCAAGTCAACTTAGTCTATAGGGGAGAAGAGAACCAACACACCATCTATATAGCAGTACGCTATTTTAGTTGGCTAAGTAGGGGTCTGACTGCATAGCAGTGGGATGAATTAGCTATTTATGAAGTGGTCGATGTAGTACTATAGGGTAAAATGTGGTTTACTTAGTATTGTAGGCATAAAGGTGGCTGATTTAGTACTGAAAAGGCTTCTTTAGTATAATTTTTTAACATGGCCAATTGAGTATTCTAGATGAAACACAGGGCCAATTTAGTATAAATTAGGTTAATGCTGTAGAAAATGGAAAAATTAAATCAAACCAACTAAGTTTTGTGAATTTTTTAAGAATGTAATTTGATTATAAATGTCATGGATATCTAATACATCCTTTATTCTTTGATATTTTATAGAGACATTAGAGACATTGATGACTGATCAATGCATCATGGATAACAAATTTGCTAGAGTGCTTGATAGACGTGGACAGAGTGAGACTAATTTCATTAAGTCTAGGAGGTATCATGGAGATGGGGTGCATCCCATTGAGTTTTGATGTCATTACCATGTTTCCTAGAATGTGGGAATAGTTGACCAACACATTTTGATGGGTGGTGGATGGGGATACCATAGAAGTGGGTATCACATTGGAGGACATCCATGCATTATTTAGACTATAATAGGAGGGACACTAGCAATCATAGGGACATCAAATGATCTAGAGGAGAGAAAACCACTAACAAAGTGGCTAATGCACTTAGATATGATATACCTAGGGTTGAGGGTTAGTTTATTTAATGTGTATATCATGCATATTTTGGACATATAGAAGGCCATGATCAAACTTGTGACATCACAAGTGGGATGACAAGGTACCACCGTAAATGATAGCCTTATGCGAGTCTATTCTAGATCAGGGGGTGCTATATGATTTTGGGTCTATCATTTAGGTCTAGCTTATGCATGACATGTATGGGATTCTATCTAGAGGGTAGAAGACCATGGGATCGGTGGTTTTACTTAGTGCATGGATATATGAGAGGTTCCATATGTATCAACTAGTTAGGTTTCCCCATGAGGTTGATTATAGGTTACCTCAAGTGATTAGATGGAGGTAAGATCAAGTAACATGGGTTGTGCCCCATGTTCTAGTACTTTATAATATCACATGAGTTGAGATAGTGTGGTAACCATACACACATATTGCTACTATTTGGTCTAGTTGGGTGATTTTAGTGATAGGGTTAGCTCAAGTGTGAATCATAAGACATTATATCTAGTGGGTAGAGCCATATCTAGTGGCATATATTTTAGGGTAGTTTGGAATTCCACACCCAAAAAATCCTCTATTTGTTCCTACTTTATGGGCATGACATGCTAAAGATCCAAAGGGGAGAGGAAGAGGAGGAGAACTAGTCAAGATATCAGTGATCAGGTTGTAACATGTGAGACCATGTACTAGTCTATCATGACAATCAATAACTAAAGGAAGAGAAGATATAAATGTTGCTACATGGGTGCAATAGGTACCAAAATAAGCACCATGATAGGAAGATCATTGATCACCTTGGAAACACCATTAATGGAGGCACCATTGATGAGAATAAGCATAGATGAGGGTGGTCACATAGGATGACCTGACAACCAACCTGAGATAGAGTTGGTTGATAGAGGCACCTCTTAGGAGAGGGCCATAATAGGCATGAGTGGTGACTCCTATATTTTCATTGATAGGGAGGTGATTTATAGATGAGGTGTTTAAAAGATGAGCATATGGAGAGACAGTGCTCAGTAGATGGCAGATGGGGAGATGGTGGTTGGTAACACTGGGACTAATAAGAAATGTTTTAATTTTTAGTTTTGACATAAGATACTAGTTACATGTGATTGTAGTAGGTAGATAAATTTTGAGATGTATATGTGATATAATATATATCTAGTTTTGGTGTTGTAGATCCTATGATAGAGGAGGTTAGATGGGGATCCTTGGTCATAACAATGCACCATGACATTTTGGATGGAGTGATAGCACCATACAACCCCACCACACTGGATGATCCTATGGTACTATCTACCCTAGCTTAGGTAAGCTTATTTAGACTAGTGGGGGAGGCTACAAGGTAGATATAGACATGTAGGGATGGATTGTAGCCATTAAAAGGGGTGAGAGTAGGAGAGGCACAGGCCTAGTAGGCCCTAGCTCATGAGAGAGTTGCACACATGGCTATGACAATTTACCTTAGATAGGTATAGGCCCAGGTGGCCAACCAATAAGGATAAGTAAGAGGGTTGAGATCCCTAATTACCTAATTATAATGCACCATGTAGAGGGGATAATATTAAGAATCTATGGGTAGTGTGGCTAGGCCATAAGATAGACATGATGAAGCCCAATTGTAGAGATGGAACTATGTATTTTTGTATTTTTTACCATTGTATTACATAAAACACATGATATATAGAGATATATTGTTTTGATAGTTAGATTTTATCTCATGAGTTGTATTTAGTTGTGGTTGTTGATGCATGGACATATTTCTTTCTAGCACATGTATTTTGCTTTTGTTGTATATGCTATGGGAAATATATGTGGAGTGTTTTCTTTTCTAGCATTATGTGATACACATGCATGGTTAAAAATAAAAAGGTAGAAAGGATTTGGAAAAGTATAATTAATCACAAAAAAATGAACTACACACTATATCATGATGGGGAATGTGTAATAACAAAATATGACTAAGTATAATAAACCAAAAATGGTAATAATGATAACAAAATATTTTTAAACCATGAAAAAGATTGGTTCCAAATTAAAATAAGTAAAATCACACTATATCATGTTGAGATGTATGAAAATAATGTAATAAAATGGAAAACACATGAAATACAAATGATATAAAAACAAAATAATTAATTCAATCAATCATACTAAATCATGTTGGGAAGTGTAAAAAAGAAACAAAATTGGAAAAATGAACTTAAATTTATCACATTAATTCAAGCTAGGAAGTATGAAAAACTTAAGAAAAATTGTTGTATTCTTACATGCAATCGAAAAATAAGAAGATAAAATTGAAAGATCAATTAAATAAGGATAAAACATACTATATCAATATGGGAAGCATGTCAATAATGTGTAACTCATAATCAATCACAACTTATCTCAAATTTGACACATGTAATTTCAATGTGACTTGGGTATTGGAAAATTATGTGAGGAAGGCCAGGTTTTATCCATGGTCTTACACTATAAATCATAAAGGGAACACCAATGAAGTGGAAACAATGGAAAAAATATGTTAAAAGGGATGTTTTAAGTGGTAAGTTGGTAATATGGTAATTTATAAGGAAGGTCTGGTCCTATCCAAGGTCTTACACAATATTTCTCAAGGGGAAATAGTAGGATTATGGGAAATGAGAGAAGAAATGTAAAAATCATAATGTAGGCATCTTATGAGAAGACCTTAGAAAACATGAGGTACACTAAGGACATAGAAATACACTAAGTGACTAGCGACCATCAATATACAAAGGATACCCATTCACAATAGGCATAAAGCTATGTAGGTAGATAAGCGAGATACTAAAGATCAACTCATGTTGTAAAATTGACCTACCTTCCCATAACATGTTCCCCATTCCTCAAGACCTCTTACAGAGTCATTAGTCTACTATGAAAAGGAGGGATAGTAGGCACATGAATGGTCATAAGTTGATATTTGAGATGCTTCTTAAGGATGCATCAATGATCAGTGTGATGGGTACCATATTGGTGCCACAAACAATATACCTCTCCAAATTTAGGAATATACTTAGGTGATAATTTTAGGGGAGGTATAGCCTTTTTAGTATATTGAGGAAGACTAGGATGCAAGGTGTTGATATATTATCAAAGCTTATGATAATGCATGGAAGATTGATTATCCATATTGTGGAAGCAATATATACACCTATTAGTAGATTTTATGGGTGTACTAATAGAGGGAGTGGAAATGAAAGCCAAAGAAGTATGGTGTAATGAATAACCTCGGTCTAATAACTAATAACTCTATGAATATCAAAATATCACTGATTGACCCATTTGGTGTGCAAAGGAGCAAGTTATGGTAAAGGGAGCAAACCATCACCAAGGGAAGGTGGGGATGGTGAAGAGACTAAAAAAGGCTGAACTGAAAGAACAATAGGATCAAAAATAGGAAGAGACTCAAGTAAAGAGGGATTGGGAATATAATCTAGACTAGGCTCAGCTAAGGGAGGGGTGGGATGTATAAAAGGTTAAATCATAGTAGCAAGTATTTCAGGGGTAAGCTGGCTATAGGGGTCCTAGTATCTAGCGAAGAGATAGGGATCAATCATAACATAATCCATAAGCATGCTCCTATGAGGTTATTCATAAACTAGAGGTGTGTACCATCTATACCCTATGAACAAGAAGAAAAATGTTAAAATTAGGAATTATATAGGATGAGATGCATTAAGATAAATGGAAAGATTGAAACAAAGAAGAATGATAACAAATGATTTTAGTATCTTGAGACTAAATAAGACCTCCTATAAATGGGTCATCTAAGGTATAACCATCATCTAAGTCAAGTGTGTGAAGATCAATGATGTAAGTAAGGATGACATTTTAATCATAGGTGGCATGATGAATAAAGTGCTAAGTCTTAGTTAAGACTACAAGTATATCATCACTAGGTGTTTAACGAGAACATTACTTTAGAGAAGGTGGAAGCTGATAAATGAGATAAGGAGAGAGATCAAAAGTTTTTATCTTGAGATTGATCTTGTTAGGTTTATCATCATTTGAATCTAAGGGGTTAGGTGGTATATTCTAGATGAATTTGGGGTGACCATAGTAACCTCGTGTAGAGTTGATAAGAAAATTAAACCATTGAGAATCATGAAATGGAACACTCGATAAGAGTTAAAGGGTTAAAATTTTGAATACATCACAGTCTTGGAATTGTTTAAAATTCCAAAGGTTAGTGTCACCTTAAATCCTATAGATTACACCATCATGAGGGAACTTGATGCATTGAAAGGAAAAAGAGGCAACAATCCTTATGTGATGAGTTCATGTCCTACCAAGTAGGATGTTATAGGAGAGAGGAAAATTGAATATCATAACCTTCCCTCTAAGAGTGATAGGTGAAATGGTGATATGGAGCCACACACAACTTAAGGTAGACATTTTCCTATGGTCATAACCTTAACATATGTTGTGTGTGGATTTAAGATTACACTTGGAGTATCTAAGATTTTTAATAAAATCAAGAGAGGCAACACAAGTACCTGAACCCTCATCAATAAAGGCACACTTGACTTGGATATCACCAATTTAGACACTGATAAAGAGGGGAGGATCATCCACATGAAGAAAAATCTCATTAGGAATCATAAAAGTAATGGGGAATTTAAGGGAAAGAGAAGTGTCCATTAGTGACTTAATGTGTATATACATATCTTAACACTATTATAAAATGATATCTTTTGATCTAGATAAGGTAGCTTCACATCCTGCGAGGGGAGGATGAGGGATGTTCATTTTGAATAGGAGTTTCATAAGATGATTATGATGATACGAAGAAGTCCACATGAGCTTAAGAAGGGAGATTAGTAAGTTCTATGATAGGATCCCATTCATCATAACCTATAAGGGGACTAATGGAAATAGGTGTATATTGTTGGAGGAGTTCTTTGGAAGGAGAAGCAAAAGTGCATGCAAATTTGTGTTGATAAGATGGGGAGGTTCGATTGGGGGACAAGTTGGTTGAGATATATTTGAGGAAGTGGTAGTAGAAGGTTGAAAAGGAGGTGTTGGAATTGGTTCATTAAAAGAGATAAGGTCTTCTTGCCCTAAATCTGTTAGGTGAGTCAAGGAAAAATCTTAGATAAAATGGAAAGTGTGAAATGATTGGTGAGTGTGGGTGGAATGATAATCAATGAAGGTAACTATCCTTCATATATTAGTCATGTTAACTACATTATCTTTAGGATTTGGGTCTAGAAGACTATCAACATTATTGGTGGAAGGAGTAGGCTTATCAATATTCTCTTGGTGATTTGGGGTAGGCTTATAAACATTGATTTTACTTATTAAAGATAAATGAGGATTAGGGATGTGGTTAAGAGGGGAAACTTGTTCCAGAGTGTGGCTGGGAATAATAACTTGAATATTATGAATGTTGTCATAAGAATCAATGACATCATCATTGGTAGCATTAATTTTTTTATTTTTATGACCATACGATCACCCACATAAGGTTGGGATGGCTCAAATTGACATATGAGTAAATATTATCATTTGGATTGGTGAATGACCTCTTCCAAAGTTTATGGAGAGAGAGTCTGGACATGATATTAAAACTTATAATAGAGATCATTGGTGAATAGATAAAAAAGGTTATCATATACCATGTTGTATTCACACTTGTTAGACAATGTCTTCCACCATTTGATGAAATCTTTTGTTGTTTCCATCTCAAGTTACTTGTAATTAATAAAATGAGTCAAGTTGTTTTCAAAGAGGTCACTAGTTTCAAACTCTTGTACTAGAGCATTAACCAAATCTTAAAAACAAGTGATGGAATGATATTTTATTTGGTTATGACAATCTAAAGCTTCTCTAGAGAGAGATTTTTCTAAGATCTTGGTAGTGGCAAAAGTGTTTAACTTGACCCAATCTTCTTATAGATTTTCAAATGTTTTAAAGTGTAGGGTAGGATTGATGGACCTGTTATACCTCCTATATCCATGTTAAAAATTTGAGACATAAGAGGTTCATTTTGAAGATGTTTGATTGTTTTATTAACAATAGGAGGTTGAGGGATAATATTTCCATGGGAATCCCTACGGAGAGGTGGGGGAATTTTGGTTGTGCACTCCCCATGGAACTTGTTGAGGATGATTTTGGAGATGGATAAGATGGTGTTACATTTGCATCATTTGGTTGAAATTATTATCTTGGAATGTGCTCATTTGGTTAAAGTTTGTAACAAGATTTGATGGGTTTGAGTGGTGTTATTCATAGCATGTGAAGCATTCACATTGGTATTAGTGGCTTGGTACCACTATGAGTGGTGGCATGCGAGCTATTAGGAGCTTGAGAGGAATTGTTATCAAATGAGGTACTAGTAGCATGATTTAATTGGGTGGAAAAATGCACTAGTAAAGGGATTATAAGAAGAAGCACTAGAGGCATGATTACCATAGGTATCATATAATGCACTAGTGGAATAGTTGAGAAGAGAAGGTCTTGGAAAAGTCAAACTAGATGTTGAACTTACCATGTTAGTAGAGATAATTGGCATGGAGGTGGAGGAAATCAAGGAAGAAGAAGTCATAGTATGAGAAGGGGTCAAAAGAGAAAGAAGAGGTTGAGAGGCAAAGAAGCTATTTCCCCCAAATCCATGTGAGAATGTGGGGGAAGGTGAATGGGGTTCTTATGTTTGACCACTTATCATAACATGATAAATAATAGAAGGGTCTTTCCTTGATGTTGAGGAAATTCATTAATAAATAATAGCAATTTTGAAGTATACTCAAATTCTAGTTGATCTTCTAAGGAGAAAAGAGGGTTGTAAACTGAAGATGAATGAGGATGGGTTCCATAGTTTTTAGTATGAGTGGCCATATGCAAATCATTTTTATCTAGAGTAAGAGCCAAAAAATATTTATGGGAAAATCTATTAGGATTGGTAACACTCATATTTTTTGATTTTAACTCAGTGTTGTCATCAAATAGGAAGTTCATGATGAGAGAGAAAGGTTAATGAGGACTAAGATGATGTGAAGACAAAGTGAGCAACTAGGATACAAATTTGTATAGGTCAACTATGTTATATAATCTAGTAGAGAAGAATACAAAGCTATACATGTGGACTCTGTATTACAGACTAGGAGATGAAATAGGCTAATAAGGATACATAATTATATAGATCGACTATGTACTACTGACAGGGGGAAAATATAGTCTATAAGAGATTATATCAACTTGAATGATAGTGTGAAAAAACATGGATTTTTTTTGAATTATAAGTGAAATAAGAATGAAAGTAAAGACACAAATAATTGGATCAATGTTAGTGATCTAATTAGGGCACACAACATAAAACCTTACACCAATACTAGCTAATGCAAGTTTTTTCAATACAACACGTAATGATCAGAGAGTAAGAAATCAACTAGAAAGTAAATGATAACTAAGTGTTCATACTAAATTTTATTAAATTATTATAAAATGTTGAATTAAATGTGATAAGAGAGTTGACCAAACATAGGGAACTAGAAAATCAATTTATAGATGGTTTTAATATGTTTGGGATGAAAGGGATTTGTGTTGGAAATAGTACTAGATTGGTATTAGGGCATACCCCTTCACTTCATAATCCTACAATGATAATGGTGTCAGGTGCTTTGTCAATATATACTATTAACCACATATTTATAATTGGCCAAAAAACTAAATTGGCTTCCCCCTTGGTGATGAAATCCATGAAGGTAGGCCTGGGGAAGATAAGTGTTTAAATGCATGTTAAATGTTATGTGATTTGGTAGTGTGTGTAAAAGAGTAAAATAGTGTAACTAAATGGTAATTTGAAAAACCACTTATTTATACTATGTGAGTTACTCTAAGCATGTAAATAGATGAAAAGGGAATGTGAATTAATTACTAAAAAATAGTTGTTGATTTCTTGATTGAGAATAGTATAGAGTCAATTCAGGTGACACTGTATGCAAATAATACATAAAAAAGTTAATTGGGTTGATACTATTCTATAGATGCAAAGTATTTAAGAATATAGTCAAATAGGTTGACTATGTCTCTCAGATAGAAGACAAACTATAAAACTAAGTTGACCAGGTTGACCTAGTTGGCTGTAGAGTTTTAGTTTTAAAGACTGCTAACTTATGAAAAATATAATTGAAGAAAGTATTGAAATGATAGAGAGGGAAAGAGAGGAACCTTGGTGGGATTGAAGATGGTTAATATTGCAAATTTTATGCTAAAGTGCCTTAATTTTTGCTTTCAATTTTTGAAAACTAAGTCGACTGATTTGATCCAATTTTGTAAAACCCTATGTGTTGAAGAAGAAAAAGATGACAAAGTCAACATGTTTAAGAATGTTTGTTGACCTATATTCTAGCAGAGAGAATAAGGTGATAAATTTGACTTATTTGACTTTTTATGATTATCTATAAATGAAAAAGAGTATTATGTTAACCTATTCAATCTAATAATCTATATTTGATGAAGACTTGTATAGACAAAATAGAGTTGTTTTGATGTGACTATGTGTAAAACTTGCACACAAAAATTTAGAACTATATCAATTAGTTTGATATAGTACTGAGAATATGGAAAAATAAAATAAGATGATAAAAATGATGGCATGAAAGACAAACTATAAGGGTTAGATTCACATCAGGTTCACTAGAATGTATGCAATGGGAAATGCAATAGATCTATAAATTAATCCTAGCTAGAAGAAGATAAATCCTACTTACACTTTTGATTGTGGATAAATTAGATATTTGGGGTCATGAAAAATATGGATTTGTAATACCGAGATAAGGGATATATTACCATAATAATATCACTAAGGAGGGTTTCAAAGCCTCTAATCAAGCAAAAATATGTAATAACCCTAACTAGGTCCTATGTTTTGATATTCACTAAATTAATAACAAATAAATCAAAGTCTAATCTAGTGCTCACCAAAACTTTTGGAAAAAAGTGGGGGTAATAAAAATTAAAATTAAACATGCATAAAAGATATATACTTATGTCAATGTATACAACATCCTAATGCATGGGAGAGAAGTACAAATGCATGTATATCTACTCTTACAAAGGAGGAACAAAATTAGGAATACTTACCTTTGAAGACGAACACATAGAGCCTCAACCTCTCCCTTACCCAAGGTGTTTTTCAATAAGTTTTATTGGTATGTAAGGATGATAAGGATAAATTATCTCTAGGATACATAACCTATTAATGCATCCAAGAGACTTTTCTACAAGACAAAATCTGTATCAACAATGAAAGCATAAAACCCTAAGTTATCCTTCTCAAGTAGAATGGTGGATAAGCAGATACAAAATATATATTTATTCTTATTATCTTCTCTTAAAAATTATGAAATTAATGTGTTTATATAGGTGGATTTAACCCTAATCCTTTCTAAAATTTTAGGCTAACAAGGTTGACCCAATTGACCTAGTATCGTTATTGGCAAAAAAATTAGGTCATGGTCTAGGTCGGCCAAGGGCCAACCTAGACCCTAATAATTTTTATCAATAAAAGTATAAGATAGATGGGGCTGATAGTGTAACGTAAACCATAAAAAAGGGTTTTAGTCTATGGAAGGGCTAATGAAGGTGTAAAATGACTATAAGAGTGTGAAAAATAGGAGGCAAAGCGTAAGAAATTTTTTTTAGGAGATGGTTGTGTAGATAGCAAGTGGTAATAAGGGACAACAATCCTATGAAGCACCAATGGTCTACCCACCCATTTTCTGGTGCACACCTAAAGGCATGCACTTATAGATATTGAGACTTGATGGGTTCCTAAAAGATAGGAAGCATCAATAATTGATAAAGTTTGAAAATAATATGTGTATATAGATTAATGTATCCATGATTTTTTGATTTCATTAATAATAGGGAGATTTATAACCCATACATAAGTTCTAAATATATGGTGGTGGCATATATTTTGGTGGGTTACTTATGAATGTTGATAACATTGAGGTAAGATAAGTCTCTTTTGGAGCATGAGGTAGAAGTAACCTTGAGTGGTGTACCTCCTTATTTTAAACATGCTTATGATAAGAGTATGAATTTGATTTGGTAGTTTATATGTTATTTATCTAGAGCATATATCTTATAATTGATTGTGATATCTAAATTTTTTAATGTGTTGACCATTTGAGGTGACCCATCTCTTTTTGTATTTACCATTGCATCCTTTTTGATAACATGTGTTATGAAAACATATGTAAGATATAGTGGCATGAAATACTATATTATATGCTTGTGTGTGGGATTTTAGTGCCTAATTTTATTAATGATTCCATACCCTTATTTGGATTGTGAATTTTAGGCCATCGAGTATGGATTGATGAGTAGTGTGGGTGTTGCACATCCTTTATTCTTAGGAAATTATTTATGTAAGAGGACACATTCTATAGTGGGGCCATTTTCTTAATCATCTAGGAATGTGATTTGAATGATGTCTTTTCCCATTTATTTGTAAGGATATAATTTATTGTTGTATGAGTTTCCTATAATGCTGTGAGCTAATGATTTTAGTTTTGACCTAGAAGAGCTGAGTTTCAAGGCACCATAATAGATATGACATGAGTCTTAAAAGTTGGGATGTTGTTTTGAGGATCTTTTTTGAGTTATGGATTAGTGTTAGAATGAGTGTGTGTCATTAAGGTAACACTTACACCTTATTAAATTTGTTATATGGTTAGTTTGACATAGATTTATGAGTGCTTGTTGTGTACTATGTTGGGTAGGTCAGTGCCTAGCATAGTTCATGAGTTTTATGAATAAAGGTTCCTAAAACCTTTTTAGTCACCTTAGATCGAGCACCTTAGTGATGTTTATACCTTTAGGATCCACTATTTTAATGTGATTTGGGTGTTGTTCAAGCTTGTGATGTTTCTCATTTAATCAAGTGTGCACCTATTAGATGGGTTTTATACCTATTGACATCAATTCTAAGGAAGGGGATCTTGGAATACCCCTTGAGGATTGACATCACCCTTGAATGGTGGGCATCCTTATTATAGTATAGGAGTGTAATATGTTTTGTTAGTGATTTCCTATGTGTTATGAATTTTTTTATGAATTGATGTTTCATACACTCCCTTGGCTTGTGAGAGAGGTTTTGTCTTGTTATCATTTAGCTAGCATTAAGATGAGTTGATACTATTTCACAAAAAGTGACATAATTATAAGTCCATGGAGTGGATTATAGCTTATATGATGTTAATTAAGTGTTAATTTTGACACAGGAATTTTTTATTTAGTGTTTTTTTAACTACTTTCCTTGGCCTTTGTAGAATGGTATCTTTTGCTTTGTGTTTGCTAGGAAAATTGTATAGATGGAGCAAGTTGATGCCTCCATGTGTTTTAATCATTTTACTCTTGTTTGAGGAAACATGTTGTGATATTTACCACTTACAAGTTGATATGTGCATGGTATGTTTGAAAACTTGGAGTTGAGGTGCATTCTCATACTACGTGAGGGTATTGAAGAAGTTGTGTTTCTAGTTATATGAAATGTTAGCTCCCTACTATCAACTTATGGTGTTCTAGTACCACACTTTTTAGTATTGTTGTATTTAAAATTATGAACTTTTACCACATTTTGTGGTGAAACTTGAATTTATTTTTATTCTTGATTTGGATTTATAAGTGGATTGGAATCATATTTATATGGGTTTCCTTGCTATGGATTTCAAGTATATTTAGCCATTTACTAATTTGAAAACTTTATTGATTGTTAGAGTTCCTAATTTTATTTATTATCTTTAGTTTTGGATTGGATTGGATTGGGTTATCTATAAATTTTAAACTTAATTATTATTTGTATTATATTAGTTTGTTTAACCTTTTTATCTTTTCTCCTTTTGTTAATTGAGTCGAGTTGCCTAGCTGATTGATTTTACTCCTTGATTAGATTCATATAACATTTTAAATGTGTTATTTTTAAAAGCCTTTTGTGTACCTTTTTACTTTAGAAAGTATGAGATCAACAGTTGAAAAAAATATTATTATCATTAATGTATGAGTTTAGATTACAACTTTATGTATAACTTGTTGAAAAAACTTGGAGGCATCATCTCACTTGTTCCTTATTTATTGTAAGGACAGTGTAATCCTTGGCCTTATTTTTTATGTTAAATATTATAATTTGTTTCCTCCTAACCCTAAGAGTGATGGAGATGGGTTATATTGTGATATATTTTATCATATCACATTTCACTTCATGATTTATTAGTTGAGATCTATGATTTTTAACTTAGAGAGACTGTTGAGCTAAGTCGTAAGATTCATAGGGATTGTTATAACATCCTTTAAAAATATAATTCTAACTTTCAATGATTTATAAGAGGAATAATGCTTAAGGGGAGGGGTATGTGAGACCCATATTTTCATAGTGCTCATATTTATACCTATGGTGTTTTACACACACCTTGTTGAGACATTCCTTATGTATTATTGAGACATGAGATGTTATTGAGTCCTTGTGAGTGGCACAAAGATATATATGTTATATAAATATTTATGTTTATCTTACACAAGAATAATTATATGATTATATTAGATGATTAGTCTATGTATTAAGATATCAGTTTACTTACATTGTTTGGTTGTTCATTATGATGCATATTAAATCTATACCATTAAAGCCATTGTTATTACATAAGCATTTAAATTGTACATATATTTATATGATTGGTATTAGTTTATTAACATTGATATATGATGATTTGGATATTTTGTGTACATGTGTAGATTGATATCATTTGTATTATTTATATTCTGTAGCTTCAACTATCTAGGGTAGGGCATTTTATGTGCACAATGTGGTGTAGGTGACATTGGAGGTTAATGATGGAACTAGGAATATGTTGAGCATAAACACATCATTGGTAGAGTGGTGAAATTTTTACTTGACCCTTCCATGATCCAAATCATTCCTTGTATTAGTGGTGGACCTAGTCATAAGTGTAGATATCCCTAACCCATTTAACATTATTTCCCCCTTGGATACGATTAATCTTTTCCTCTTAAACCATAGGATTTATCTTTAAGTTGTATTTAATTCATAAATTTTTTTGTAAGCCACTTAAATGGCCCTATTTGACTAAAAAAATGAATGAAATGGTAGAGTTGTAATGTCCCATTTTTAAAAATAAAGAAAGTGCAAAGGAGAAGTCATCCCTCATGAATGGGGCACCATAATGAAGGGACAACATCAAAATCAAGTCATCCCATGCAAGGTTTCAAGGGAGACCACTCCTTATGAATTCACACCATTTGAGAAAATCCACTTGAAGGGTATTTATGATGGGTAGTTCATGGAGAAAAAACATGATAAAATTTTATTCAATAAATATTCATATTTATGCAACAACTCTGATAATGAATTTGAGGACAAAAATACTCATTTGCTATTAGACTCAAGGATGCAAACCCTTGACACCTAATGTGGTAAATTCATTCAGGAGTTACACTTGTGATTCACTTTAATTATTTGATTATTCATATTTAGAATATTTGTATAAGACATAAATCAAGAATTCAGTATTTGAAATTAGATTTTTTTTATATTTGATTTATTTTTTATAAGTTCATGAAAAATTGGTGAAAATATCAATGATATAGTTTCCAGTAAACAAGATTTAGTAAAAATAAAAATCTAATTATTACAATCCCATTTAAGGATAGTACAATGGTATCAGAGCTTTTGCCCTACCAGCCTATGGGGAAAAATTCATGCTAGGTGATGATAAAGAGATATGCTATTATTTGAGAAATAGAAATAAGAGTTCAGATTAGTAAAGGGAAGAAACTAAAAAGGGAGAAGAAAAGGAAAATATGGTACATAAGAAATCAGATGATAATTGAATTGATAGGATTATTCAAGGATAGGAACAATTGACATATATAATGACTCAATTATCTCTCATAATGTAATCTATGACAAATCATATATATCAAAATGGTGAAAATAGTTATTATAATACTAGCAATAATCAATTCCATAAAAAAAAACCACAAGTACTTAAAATATAATTTTTTAGCCTAAAAATATTTCAAAAGAAGAATTGATTATTGAAGAAGAACCCAAACTTCATTGAGAGAGGACCTTGTATCTAGTTTTGAATAACAACGAACACTTCCAGATGAAATATAAAGGGAAATAAGATTCACAAATTTAATGGCAATGAAAATAAATCAAAATGGTACCAGGATGAAGCATAGACCCCAAACTACTCAAAGAGATGATTAACATGATTTGGGTAAATTGACTTTGTCTACTTTTGAAGGCTCTAAAAAATACATAGCTCAAACATGGATACAAAAATTGGATACCTACTTATCTCTCTAACCTATGATGAAAGAAGAAATAAAATTCGTAACCCTTTATCTAGAAGGAACAACTCATGAATGGTGGTATCATGGGTGGATTTTTTAAGGGCATGATATAATTAAATAATATGATGAATTTATGAGGAGGTTGATTGAAATATTTGATAGAGTTAACCTCAAAATTCATCTTCAAGAATTGGCATTATTAAAAAAAAGAAATAATGTAGAAGACTATGTGGCTAAATTTCAGAGACTCACCATGATGATTCTAAATGTTATTGAAAGGAGGCTTGTCATATTATTAATGAAAGGATTTATTGAGATACTCAAGGGTTTAGTCAATAATTCTAATTTGAGATTTAATAAATGGTACATTAGCTTTGAAAATGAGGAGTAATGTGGTAATTCCATTGGATCATACTCACGAGCCTCCCTACATTGAATCGGCCAATGTTGATGAGGACATTAACCACATATATAATGCCACAGATCAAGGTAGTGAACTCAATAAACCCATCCTTGATGGAATATTATGATGTATGGATGCACAATCCCTCTTTAACACCACTAGTTATGCCTGTGACTATTGGGCATAGGGTGATTACAACCTTACTGGGAGAGTATGTGGTGTTATTAGTAGTCACGATGATACTTGGGAAAAGTATTAAAAAAACATAGATTTATTCATATATTTCATGGAAAAATCATGGCTATGACACTCACAAGGCTAAATGAAGCTCCAAGGTTCCATGGTCAAATAGAGGTCCACAAATTTTTTCAGTAGTTAAAAGCCTTTTATGATTTTGACATTGATTGAGTCAGATCAACCATTCATATTTTTGATGGAAAATTGTTGGGTGGTGGTGAGCTCATTGAGAGCATTTTTTTACTTGGGATCATGCACATTCTATGTTTTATTATAGATTTCATCATTATAAGTATATATGAAATGCTATTAGTTATAGTGGTATTAGAGCTCCAAAACCACACTTTGAGGCTTGTGAGACAATGTGGATGAAAAATTAAAATTTCTTACTAGAATACCTTTGAGTTCACGTGTTTTATGGCACTCTACACACTTGGACTAGAACATGGTATATTTAAAAAGAGTACCATCTCAATACAAGTTCTTGGTGTATTATTAAGAGTAATATTATTGTGGCATTATCATATTAATCCCCACAGATGGATTTGTGCCTTACACTCCAAGATATATGTCAAGATGTCATCATTGGCCCAAGCTTTATTAAAGATAGAATTCAAAGCATACATGACATGCTAGAGGAAGGATTGAATATTTTTAATGAACTTATTGATCATGAATCTTCTTCTATGCTTGAACATGTATTAAATCATGTACTTAGAGAGGTAATTCAAAAGAGTAAGGAAAAAGTTATATTTTAGGTTGATGAAGGATCTAATCTGATCTGCCTGACCCATTGATCAATTATTTGGATATCCACATAGAGTGTGGGGATCAAAATGTTCATGACACCATTTTAGATACACAACAACCATACTTGGAGTTGCTCTAGACCATTCAATGTAATATTGGCATGAAGGAAGTACCGAAGATGGATAACATGGGGAATTACTAGATTAATACCAAAATCATAAAGTTATTTGAGCTATTTAAAGAGTATTAGGATGTTGTCCCTTAGATCTATATTGATATGAATGGTGTTCATTATTTTTTGGGTAAAATCCATATCAAATTGGTAGAAGGTGCCTGCCTAGTGTGAAAAAGGCTTTATCACATGAATCCCAATTTGCATGCTCATGTCAAAGAAGAGATCAATAGTATGTTTCAAAAAAGTCATTACTCCTATTGATGAGTCTAAGTGGGTGAGTCTTATGTGGGTGCATATGGATTTATGTGGATTACATAATTCTTAATGCTGATTGTGTTACCAACCCTTTCCCAACACCATTTATAGAAGAGATCCTAGAGATCATTATTGAATATGAAATTTATACCTTTATGGATGGCTTTTATAGGTACCATCAAGTTTATATTATAGAAGAAGATAAGCCCAAGACTACATTTGCCACCGAGTGGGGGTATTTTTCTTATAATGTCATGTTGTTTGGATTGAAGAATGCCCCTTTATGTTCTCTAGGATCACCATTGAAGCTTTCAAGGACTTTATCCATAAGTTATTTTAGGTCTATCTAGATGATTGGATGGTTTATGTATTAGTGAAATACCATTGTTTGAATATCTAGCTCATGTTTAAGTGTTATAGGAATCTTTAGATTTATCTCAACTTGAAGAAATGTCTTTTTGCCACTCCATTAAATGTTATCTTTGGTCATATTATTTATTGAGATGGAATTTTAGTAGACCCATCCAAAATCACCATCATCCTCTATTTGCTAGCACTGACCACCCAATGAGAGGTTCATGCCTTCCTAGGGAACACTAGATATTATAAAAAAATTATTTGTGGATATACTAGGATTACAGTGCCTCTAGAGGAGTTACTGAAACATAATGGTGACTTTATTTATACTAGTGCCCATTAAAAATCCTTTTTTACCTTAAAATATTAGCTTATCACCACAACAATTCTCTAGTTCCTAGACTGGACTAAACCTTTCCACATTCATGTTGATGCTTTTAACATGATAGTTGGTGATATACTTAATTAGCTTGGTGAGGGTAATTTGGATCACCCCATATAATTTATAAGTTGAAAGCTTATTCCAATTGAATATAACTATACGAATACAAAGCATGAGGCATTATCTATGGTCTATCATCTTCAAAAGTTTTGATAGTATCTATTGTCAACCACATTTGTTTTTCATGGACCATGAGGCATTGAAGTATTTGGTCAATAAAATAATTTTGCATGGTCATATTTATTGATGGATAGTTTTATTTCAATAATTCTAATTATAAGTTATGGTTAAGCCTGGTAAGGCCAATTTTAGTCCAAACCATCTTTCATGCATTGAATCTAGTGAGTTGGAATATGCTATTGAAGATGACTTGCCTAACATGTAATTAATTAATGTCTCACATGTTCTTGAGGAATTAGAGGAAATAACCACCTTTTTGAATACTAGATTAACAACATCTCATTCAACACTCCACCCAATAATCAACTCACCATTTATGCCACTCCATTCTAACTTATTAAGGGTAACCTTTATAAGCTTGGCCAAGATGAGGTGCTCCGATGAAGTGTCATGAAACATGAGTGAGTTGAGGTGCTCTATGAGGTCCATAAAGGTGTTTTTAGAGGACATTATGCTGGTGAGGCTACTATGCAATTTTTTTTTTAGCTAGCTTGTGGTTGCCTACCCTATTTAAGGATGCTAACCTTTATGGATTCCAATGTTACATTTTTTAGCACATGTTAAAGATGAATAGGTAGGATGCAATGCCCCTTCATCCTATTCTATATCAGGAAACTTTTGAAAAGTGGTCCATTGACTTTGTTGGCCCCATCAACCCATCAAGAAGGTGTACTATCTCCCATTATGTTATCACCGCTATTGATTATCTCACTCGCTAGGCTAAAACTACATCGACATAGGATTATACAAATGTTATTACTATATGATTCATTTGGGAGCATATCATTACTAAGTTTAGTTGTCTATTGAGTTTTACTAGTGATCAAGGTACTCACTTCCTAAATGAGATTATATATGTCCTATTGGTAAAGTTCAAGATCACTCACCATAAGACAACACCATATCATACCCAATAAAATGGTACAATTGAGGCATTTAACAAGACTTTGGGCACTAATTTAACCAAAACATGTAATGTTGGATCACTAACAAGGATGATCATGTGTCTATGATATTATGGGCTTATTAAACCACTTACAAGCACTTAAATAATAACATGCCATTTAACCTTGTGTTTAGTATTGAAGTAGTTCTTCTTATATAGTCCTTTATGCCTTATCTTTGCATTACACACATTGGATGACTAGATGATGAGGCATCTTTAAAATCACACCTTAATTATTTATTACAACTGAATAAAACTTGCTTTCTTGCACACTAGAGTTAGGGCATGGAGAAATAAAAATAAAAGGCATGGCATGATTTCCATCTCAAGAACAAGAATTTTACTCCTGGCATGCAAGTATTAATATATGACTCCAAGTTAGTAATAAATTATGGAAAGCTTCAGGTTCACTGGGATGGTCCTTTCATTATTCATAGTATTCATCCTAGTGACACATAATGGTTGAAGCATTTAGATGGCTAATTTCTTCCTAGTCATTATAATGGTAGTCAATTTTGACTATACTTTTCTAAATAAGTCTTTTATTTTTGTACTAATAAGGTGTATTCCATTAGTTTAATTTAAGATTTTTTTTGTTTTCAATAAAGTTCTACACTATTTGTGTACCTATTTAGTGGTTTTATAGTCAAGATTTGCATTTTTATACTTCTTATGTTCTTGTGGAGGACCAAAAAGAACTATTAGTATGGGGTAGGGGTGTTACATGTATGAAGTGCCATGATATGGTCTATAATAATACATATGGGAGCAAAGGTGTGCAAGTGAAAGTGTATGATGGCACATAACCACAAGTTAGTTAGGGTTTAGAATGATTCTTTCCTTTTGAGTGGAAAACATTCAAACTTATTTAAAACTATCATGTACTTTTAGAAAACATGGGAATGGACATGTAATTAATACAAGGGGAATAAAGGTAATGACAAGTATGCCAACATCACATCATGACATTATCATTGGTCACATTTATTGCATGAAGTGATGGTTGAAGAGGAGGGGTAGTAAATTCAAGTTACCCCATTGATTTTATAAAAGGATAAATGGGTCATTTCAATTTTTAATTTTTATTATTTGTGAACTTACAGAGTGTAAGGAATGAACTTGAGATTTTGCAAAATGATTTTCAAAGGATACATATAAGTGCAAAGCAAGGAATTCTAAGTGTTTTTAGAGATTGAAGTGTGTATTAGTTGAGAAGAATAGATAGGGCCAAGATAATTGTAAAGATAGGTAGGATTTAAAAAGTTATAGGTCATAGAGGTTGATGTCTACCATTAACATGCATTAAATCAAGAGAGCTAAAGTAATTATAAAAGAAAACATGTATTCTTTTGGGAACATTGGATGACCATGCCTCAACCTTTGGGATCTATGAAGGGTAATGTAGTAAAATAAAAAGGCTAAATGAAGTGAAACATTTCTTATAATTCCATATGAAGAAGAGTTGAGTGTTGGTGGGAAGATGATATTAATAAAAAACACCTAAAGAACTAGGCGTGCATGTGGGAGACATAAAAATAGAGATTGACACCATGCAAAGAAGAAACTTACCATGAATCCACAACCACCTTTGATGATTTAATATATGTAGTATCTTAAGATGGTACTACACACTGAAAATTGGATTTCTAATGTGCCAACCTACACTATTTTTAAATATAACCATCACGAGGCTGATAATGAATTAGAGTTACAGAATGACTATAGGGTCAAGCACTAGAATAACATGAGTGATCTGGTCTATGACTTGAATATTTTAAATACTCTAGATACTACTAGCCTTTTCCAAATCTTCAACCTTCCTTACTTTAGAAAGCTAGTAGAAGTAGTGAAGTTTTTGATCTCATGGGTGTATGAGGATTACATCTATTTTACTAGGTGCCAAATGAGAATCATGACCGAAATAATTAACATGTATCAAGGTTACAATACTTGGTCACAAAAATTTCATATGATCTAGAGGACCATGACAAGATATATAATATGGAAATGGTGCTTGAGTACTAAAAATAAGGCCATGCCATGTACATTACAAGTCTTTAGGATCCTACCCTTTGAGTGGCCATGTGAATTGTTCTAATAAAGGTCAAAGGTAGAAACCAATGGAAAGAGGTGGATATGTCCCACATGTATGTTTAAAAACAAGTTACTAAGGGTTTGAAGTATAATAGGGTGTAATATTTTGATAACAAGATCATATAGGATGTAGAGAAATCTCACTAGGTACCTAACCACAAGTTTGCATGGGGCACATTCTTATTATTAATGGTGTTCAATGAAATTGGTGTACCCGAATACACCACTAGAGAATTTAAATGAGAATACCCACCTAAAATTAAATCTCCTATAGAGAGGTACAAGGAAATCACTTGCCCTTGCCTAATTATTCCATCCTAAAAAATCAAGATGAAATAATGATATGATGGGATGAAAAAAGCCTTTTAGAACAAGTGGGGCATTCTAAAGAACTTGCCTACATAGGTTAGTGATCAAGCCAAGTTTTTCATAAGTAAACATAATCCCTTGCATGCATCAAGATGACCCACTACTATATGCTTTCATGACATGATACTTCATGAATACTATCAATCAGATATACAATGTGTAGCCTATGATGATTGATGCTAAACAGATTGATTCAAGGATTTATACCCTTTACTAGTTATATGTATATCCCAAGAAGAAAGCCTATAGATAAAGGATTGACTTATAAAAAACCAATATAAAAGTGTAACACACATTTGTAGGAAATTATATTCATTATTTGTTATATATACTGAAACCCAAAAATAAATCTTTGGGGAGTGTGGAGAGTGAAAGAGAAAAACTCCCTTCAGGAGTAACTTAAAAAAATAAGTAGAAGTGTCCTAGGTATGATGCCAATATAATCACTTAGATAAAACCTTAAAAAGGACAAGGATTTCTTATGCAATGCTAAAGAAAGATCCACCATCCACTCAACTTGAAGGCCCAAAACCAATAACAAAAACTATTCCCTTAGAAAAGGAGATGGTGGTACTTAAAGATGGTGATGTGGAAGAGATGTGAGAGATAAAAAAATGGACACCAAAAAGAGTCAATATTTAATAATTAAAAGATAATCATAACTTGGAGAAGACACCCTCACCTAAATAGCATGAAGAGACCACCGTTGAAGAGACAAAAATGGAGATTAAAGATCTACTTAGTGAAGAGAGGGATGGTTCTGAAGCAAAATTAAGACTAAGTGGCCTTAACATCAGGACCACTTCCCAAGAGAAAGACATGGAGGTTGAGATATATGAGTGAGATAGCTTGAAGGTGAAAGATCCAATTAATGAATTTGTTATAAGAATAAAAAATCTTGATGCAACCAAAAACCTCCACATACAATACTAGAAAGGAACACCTAATAGGTTGCTATATATGTATTCTCATCTTATTCAAGAGGATGCATATGAACATACCTAATGAAATATGTCATTATTACTCAACATGTATAATGAATAATGCCAGTTTAATATTCCATTTGATAGTCTTGTATTGTATCTACAAGCAGTGACACTACCCAATACTCTTTGGGTAGATCCTCATCAACTTACCTCTACATAGGCTAGCATGACACTCTTGAAACTTGCATCTAAGGTCACAAATAAGAATGCATTTATAGATTATAATGTATGGTGGTTTAATAATAAATATGACAAGATGGTGACATTATATAATAAAGAGGTTACTACCAAAACAAAGGTGGAAGAAGAGCTGGTTGTGCTGAAGTGCTAGTTGGAGGTAGAAATAACTGCCAAGGTAAAAACATTAAACATATGTAAGGTAATTTTAAGCCAAGACCCAGTTCTAGAGGATGGAATCCCTCTTTCTATTTAGGTGATATACAAACTTGAGACTCTCATAGACCTACTTTTGAAATGATGTAAAGAGTATCTTGGTCCCCAATATGAGAAACTATGGGCAATAAAGTAATTTATAAAAGCTATGGAGGTGTGAAAGCAAGCCTTTCATAGAGTTGGAGATGTTATTCCCATTTTGGATGGGGTTTTTGAGATTTGGAATGGCCCAATTTTTTTTGGAAGCTCAGTTTCAATTAAAAGAGCTTCAATGAGAGAAATTGGCTGATACAACCTTGTTAATAAAAGACCATTCGAAGTGCACCAAAGCATTTGAGGATGTAGAGGCCATGGAGGAAATAATAAGTGCACATCAATATGAAATAAACTCTAATATTTTGGCACTTTGAGGATAGGTTTTAGTTGAGGTCACCACACTTAAGGGTGTTTCCAAATCCCTTGAATGTTTGGTCAATAAAGCAGGTGAGTGTCTTAGGACCAATGAATATAGCAGTTCAAGATTTTTCGTAAGAAATCCCCCTTGATTTGGATAATTTTATTCTCTATATGAACAATTAGTGAAGGAAGATATTGAAAAGTACCATTACTATCAATTGAATAAATAATATGAAAAGGAAAAAGCCAATAGATTGACTAAGGATGATGGGTCCCACCATCCAAAGGATGACTTGTCACTTCAGATTGCCACATCATAATGGGGTCAATGTTCTACTTTTATTTATTTTATTAAAATATTTTAATTTCATGTTTTCAAAAGTATTTTGAGAAATCAATTAAGGTAGTTATATAACTAAATTTTAGATGTAAATGAGAGGACTTTTTACAATTTCATTTTTGCTAATAGTTGTGTACTTGAAGTTGAAACTTTGTGTTTCAAAGAAATAAATACATAAATATATTCAAAAATATTGTCTCCTTTTGTCTTGTCTTATGCATTATTAGTATCTTCATTTGATGATGTATGAGATCTTTCATATATTTAGGGTGTTGTATATTTTGATTCAGTTTTCTCGTACAAATGTCATTGCATGGAGAAATTTGAAACATTGGGACAAATCTTATGAATATTTTGGTGTGTTGCAGAGTTTTAGTTAGTTTCCCCTACCAATGTCATTTCATGATGCAATTGGAAACACTAAGACAAATTTATGAAATATTTGGGGTGTTACATATTTTGAGTCATTTTTCCAATACCAATGTGGCATAATTTATAACACTGGGACAAATTTTATAAATATTTGTGGATTTACATATTTTGAGTCAAGTTTCTCATACTAATATCATTTCATGGTGAAACTCACAATAATTGGATAAATTTTATAAATATTTGGGGTGTTTCATATTTTTAGTCAAGTTTCATATAAGAATATTGTGGTGGGTTTCAATTCATAACATTGGGACAAATTCTAGAAATATTTGAGGTGTTACATATTTTTATTTAGTTTTTTCATACCAATGTCATTGAGTAGTGCAATTTGCAACACTATGACAAATTTCAAAAATATTTTGGGTGTTGTATATTTTGATTTAGGTTTCCCCTTCCAATGTCATTGCATAACACAATTATAATAGTGGGACAAAGTTTCAAAATATTTGGGGTGTTTCATATTTTTAGTCAAGTTTCCTATACCAATGTTATTATGTGGTACAATTCATAACACTATGACAAATTTTGTAAATATTTGGATGTTTCATATTTTGTGTTAGGTTTCCCATACCAATGTCATTGCACATCAATATTTACAACACTAGGAAAAAATTATAAAATATTTGGGGTGTTGCATATTTTGAGTCAGGCTTCCCTTACCAATGTTGTTACATGGCACAATTCAAAAAACTAGGATAAATTTCTAAATATTTGGGATGTTACATATTTTTATTTTCATTTCCTATAGCAATGTCATTATGTGGTGCAATTCTTAACACTTAGACAACTTTTGGAAATATTTTGGGTGTTTCATATTTTAAATTAGGTTTCCTATACCACTATCTTTGCACAACACAATTCACAACATTGAGACAAATTTCAGAAATATTTGGGGTGTTATATATTTTGAGACAAGTTTCCTTTACCAATGTCATTGTGCGGTGCAATTTAAAACACTAAGACAAAATTTAGAAATATTTTTAGGTGTTGCATATTTTGAGCCAGGTTTCCCCTACCAATGTTGTTGTGTGTCACAATTCACAACATCAAGACAAATTTTAGATATATTTAGGGTGTCACATATTTTAAGACAAGTTTAGCATATGAATGTGACAATTAAAAAAACTAGGATAAATTTTAAAAATATTTGCGGTGTTTTATATTTTGATTCAAGTTTCCCACACTAATTTTGTTGTCTAACATTATTTGTAACACTATAAATTTTAAAAAAAATATTTTTTGGTGTTACATATTTTGATTCATTTTTCCTATACCAATATCATTGTGGCATAATTCATAAGACTAGGACAAATTTCAAAAATATTTCGGGTGTTATATATTTTGAGCCAGGTTTCTTGTACCAATGTCATTGCATGTTATAATTCTGAATAATGGGAAAAATTTTAGAAATATTTAGGGTGTTGAAAATTTTGAGTCAAGTTTCCCATAAAATTTTTATTGCACAACATAATTTGTAATAATGGTAATTTTTTTAGAAATATTTTGAGTGTTTCATATTTTGAGTCAGGTTTCTAGTACCATTGCATGACATAATTCTCAACACAGGGATAAATTTTGGAAATAGTTTGGGTTGTTACATATTTTGAGTCAAGTTTCCCCTACAATGTCATTGCATGACACACTTATTAGCACTAGGACAAATTTTATAAATATTTGTAGTATTGTATATTTTGAGTCAATTTTCCCATAACAATGTGATGCAATTCACAACACTAAGAATTATTTTGGAAATATTTGGGGGTTACATACTTTTAGTCGAGTTTCCCATACTAATGTCATTACATGGTTTAATTTGCAATATTAGACAAATTTTAGAAATATTTGGGGTGTTACATATTTTGATTTAGGTTTCTCATACCAATGTTTTTACATGTCATAATTCACAACACTAGGATAAATTTTAAAAATATTTGGGATGTTGCATATTTTATGTTGGGTTTACTGTACCATTGTTGTTGTATGGTGTAATTCATAAGACTAGGAAAAATTTTAGAAATAATTAGAGTGTTGCATATTTTGAGTTAGGTTTTCCATACCAATGTCATTTCATGACACAATTCATAACACTAGGACAAATTTAAAAAATATTTGGGGTATTACATATTTTGAGTTAGGTTTCCTATACCAATGTGGTTGTATGGTGTAATTAACAACACTAAGACAAATTTTATAAATATTAGTGGTATTGTATATTTTGAGTTGGGTTTCCTATACTAATGTCATTACATGTTATAATTCACAACACTGGTAATTTTTTTATAAATATTTAGGGTGTTTTAAATTTTGAGTTGGGTTTCCTATACCAATGTCATTACGTGTTATAATTCACAACATTAGGAATTTTTTTAATAAATATTTAGGGTGTTTTAAATTTTGAGTTGGGTTTCCCATACCAATGTCATTAGATGGTGCAGTTCACAACACTATTAAAAAACTTATAAATATTTTAGGTGTTACATATTTTGAGTCATGTTTCCCATACCAATGTTGTTGAGTGGAAAAATTCACAACACAAGGACAAATTTTGGAAATATTTGGGTTGTTACATATTTTTAGTCAGCTTTCCCATACCAATGTCATTATGTGGCATAATTCATAACACTATGACAAATTTTGGAAATATTTTGGGGTGTTGCATATTTTGAGTTGGGTTTCCCCTACCAATGTAATTATGTGGCATAATTCACAACAATAACAAAAAATTTATAAATATTTGGGATGCTGCATATTTTGAATTGAGTTTCCCTTACTAATGTGATGTAATTCATAATGTTGAGATAAATTTAAGAAATATTTATGATGTTGCATATTTTGGGTAGGGTTTCCTATACCAATGTCATTATGTGATGTAATTTGTAACACTAGGACAAATTTTGAAAATATTTTGGGTGTCACACATTTTGAGTTAGGTTTCTCGTACCAATGCCCTTCCATGTCATAATTTATAACACTAGTTCAAAGTTTATAAATATTTGGGATTTGTATATTTTGGGTTATGTTTGTTGTATTATTATCATTCCACAACATAATTTATAACATTGGGATACATTTCAAAAATATATTGAGTATTGAAGATTTTGAATATATTTTCCCATACCAATGTCATTACATGATGAAATTCTCAACATTGGGACAAATTTTGTAAATATTTGGGGTGTTGCATATTTTGAGTTGAGTTTCCTATACCAATGCCATTATATGGCACAAATCAAAACATTGGGACAAATTTTAAAAATATTTGAAGTGTTTTAATATTTTTAGTTGGGTTTCATGTACCAATGTACACATCATAATTCATAATGCCAGGATAAATTTTAGAAACATTTTGAGGTGTTACATATTTTGAGTCTTGTTTCCCTTACTAATGTCATTGTGTGGCATAATTTGTAACACTAGGAAAATTCTTAGAAATATTTGGGGTGTTTCATATTTTGATTTGAGTCTCCCATACCAATGTGATTTAATTTGAAAAACTAAGATTTTTTTAATAAATATTTGGGGTGTTGCATATTTTGAGTTAGATTTCTCGTAGCAATTTTGTTATGCAATGTAATTTACAACACTAGGGAAAAAATAGTAAATATTTAAGGTGTTGCATATTTTGAGTCAAGTTTCTTATACCAATGTCATTTCATGTCATAATCCATAACATTAGGAAAAAAATTATAAATATTTGGGGTGTTGCAAATTTTGAGTCAAGTTTCTCATACCAATGTGATTATGTAACACAATTTTCAACATTGGTAAAAGTTATAGAAATATTTTGGGTGTTACATATTTTGAGTCAAATTTTCCATACCAATGTCATTGCATATCATAATTAGCAACACTAGGAAATTTTTTATAAATATTTGGGATGTTTCATAATTTTAGTCAAGTTTCCCATACCAATGTCATTACACATTGCAATTTGCAACACTAGGAAAAAATTCAAAAATATTTGGGATATTACATATTTTTAGTTTTGTTTCCCATAAAAATGTCATTATGCATTACAATTATCAACACTACGACAAATTTTAAATATTTTTGGGATGTTAGATATTTTGAGTCAGGTTTACTATACTAATGTCGTTTCATGGCATAACTTAAAAACTGGGACAAATTTTGTAAATATTTGGGATGTTACATATTTTGAGCCAAATTTCTGATACTGATGTTACATGACATAATTCAAAACACTTAGACAAATTTAGAAAATATTTGGGGTGTTGCATATTTTGAGTTAGGTTTCCCATACCATTGTCATTATGTGGTAAAATTCACAATAGTGGAACAATTTTTGGGAATATTTGGGGTGCTATATATTTGGAGTTAGGTTTCCTATACTAATGTCATTATATGACATAATTCACAATATTGAGAATTTTTTCATAAATATTTAGGGTGTTTCATATTTTGAGTCGTATTTCCCATACCAATGTCATTGTGCCTCACAATTCATAACAATCAGACAAAATTTTGAAATATCTAGGTTTTTGTGTATTTTGAGTCATTTTTCCCATACCAATGTTGTTGTGTAATGAAATTCACAACACTGGGACAAATTTCAAAAATTTGGGGCATTCCATATTTTGAGTTGGGTTACCTATAGTAATGTCATTACATGATGTAATTCATAACATTAGGACAAATTTTGGAAATATTATGGGGTGTTATATATTTTGAGTCACGTTTCCCCTACCAATGTCATTGCATGACCTAATTCATAACATTATGATAAATTTTATAAATATTTGGGCTGTTGAATATTTTGAGTTAGTTTTCCTCTATGAATATGGTACAATTCATAATGTGGAAAATTTTCAAAAATATTTGAGGTGTTTCATATTTTGAGTCAAATTTCCCATACCAATTCATTATGTAGTGCATTCACAACATTATGACACATTTTATAAATATTTGTCATTTTGCATAGTTTGAGTCAAACCTCCTATACTAATGTCATTGTACATCACAATTCATAATATTATAATATTTTTTTGAACTATTTGGGGCGTTACATATTTTGAGTTGGGTTTGTCATGCCAATGTCATTGTGTAGCACAATTTTCAAGACTAAGACAAATTTTAGAAATATTTAGGGTGTTGCATATTTTGATTTGGGTTTCCTATACTAATGTAATTTCATAAAAAAATCACAACACTGGGATAAATTTCAAAAATATTTGGTGTGTTTAACATTTTGAATCAAGTTTCCCTTGCTAATGTTGTTATGTGGCATAATTTAGAACATTGGGACAAATTTTAGAAATATTTGGGATGTTGTAATTTTTAACACTATGAAATTTTTTAGAAATATTTGGAGTGTTCTAAATTTATAATGGGGTTTACCATACCAATTTCATTCTGTAGTGCAATTTGCAACTCATAAAAATTTTAGAAATATTTTGGGTGTTGCATATTTTTAGTTGGATTTCATGTACCAATGTTATTATATGGAATAATTCATAACATTGGGACAAATTTAAAAAATATTTGAGGTATTTCATATTCAATTCATGTTTACCATACCAATGTCATTGCATGGAACAATTCACAACACTAGGACAAGTTTTCGAAATATTTTGGGGTGTTGCATATTTGATTCATGTTTACCATACCAATGTCATTACATGGAACAATTTAAAACACTGGGACAAGTTTTATAAATATTTTGAGGTGTTGCATATTTTGAGTTGGGTTTCCCATACTAATGTCATTTTGTGGCATAATTTACAACACTATGACAAATTTCAAAAAAATTAGGGTGTTACATATTTTTGAGTTAGGTTTCTTGTACCAATGTGACATAATTCACAACACTTGGACAAATGTTAGAAATATTTTAGGTTTTGTATATTTTTATTTGGGTTTTTTATACTAATGTCATTTCATAATGAAATTCATAACACTAGAAAAATTTTAGAAAAAATTAGGTGTTGCATATTTTGAGTTAAGTTTCCCTACCAATGTCATTGCACGTCATAATTTCTAACACTAGGAAAAAAATTATAAATATTTAGGTGTTACATATTTTGAGTCAGGTTTATCATACCAATGTCATTACAAGGTGTACTATGTAACACTGGGACAAACTTTATAAATATTTAGGGTGTCATATATTTTGATCAAGTTTCTTGTATTAGTATCGTTACATGGTACAATTCACAAGACTAGAAAAAAATAAAAAATATTTAGGGAGTTGAATATTTTGGTCTATTTTCCATACCAATATCATTACACAATGTAATTCACAACATTGAGATAAATTTAAAAAATATTTGGGGTGTTTCATATTTTGAGTCAGGTTTCCCATACCAATGTCATTACATGGCATAATTCATAACACTTTGACAATTTTTTTATATATTAATGGTTGTTGCATGTTTTGATTCAATTTCCCCTATCAATGTCATTACATGACATAATTTGTAACAATGGGATAAATTTAGAAAATATTTGGCCTGTTACATATTTTGAGTTGGATTTCCTATACCAATATGATGTAATTCACAACACTAGGATAAATTTAAAAAATATTTGGGTCATTGCATATTTTGAGTTTGGTTTCTCATACTAATGTCATTATGTAGTACAATTTACATAACATGCACAAAATTCAAAAATATTTTGGGTTTTGCTTATTTTGAGTCAGTTTTTATGTACCAATGTTGTTGTACATCATCATTTATAACACTAGGTCAAATTTCATAAATATTTTTGGTGTTGCATATTTTAATTTGGGTTTGTTGTACCAATGTTATTACATAATGCAATTCACAACATTGGGAATTTTTTAATAAATATTTGGGGTGTTAAATATTTTGAGCTGAGTTCTTGTTCTAATGTCATTATGAAGTAGAATTTGTAACACTAGGATAATTTTAAAAATATTTGGGGTGTTATATATTATGAGTCATGTTTACCATACCAATGTCATTATGTAGCATAATTCATAACACTTAGATAAAATTAAAAATTATTTGGAGTGTTGCATATTTTGTGTTAGGTTTCTCATACCAATGTTGTTACATATTATAATTCACAACACTGACAACATTTAGGAAGAATTTGGGGTGTTACAAATTTTTAGGTTTACCATACCAATATCATTACATAATGTAATTTATGGCATTGGAAAAAAATTTATAAATATTTTTGATGTTACATATATTGATTCAGGTTTATTATACTAATGTCATTACACATCACAATTCATAACACTAAGAAATATTTCATAAATGCTTGGGATGTTGCATATTTTGAGTCATGTTTCTTATACAAATGTCATTGCACATCAAAATTAACAAAACTAGGAAATTTTTTAGAAATATTTGGGGTGTTATAAATTTTGAGTCAGGTTTCACATACCAAGGAATAATTTGAGATACTAGGATTTTTTTTTAAAAATATTTGGGGTGTTATAAATTTTGAGTCAAGTTTAATATCTTGATGTCATTGTAAAAAAATATTCACAATATTGGGAAAGGTTTAAAAAATATTTGGGGTGTTGCATATTTTGAGTTTGGTTTCACATACCAATGTTGTTATATGGTATAATTCACAACAATGGGACAAGTTTTATAAATATTTGGGGTCTTGAAAATTATAAGTCGGGATTCTCATAACAATGTCATTACATGACATAATTTGTAACATTGAGAAAATTTTCAAAAATATTTGAGGCATTGCATATTTTGAGTTGGGTTTATTGTATTAATGTCATTGCATGGTGAAATACACAAGACTAGTACAAATTATAAAAATATTTGGGGCATTACATATCTTGATTCAGGTTTCCCCTACCAATTTCATTACATGGCAAAATTGGTAACACTAGGACAAATTTTAGAAATATTTATGGTGTTACATATTTTGAGATAGGTTTCACATACCAATATGGCACAATCTATAAATCTATGACAAATTATATAAATATTTAGGGTGTTGCATATTTTGAGTCATGTTTCCCATACTAATGTCATTGTGTGTTGTAATTCTCAACATTATGACAAATTTAAAAAATATTTAGAAGGTTGTATATTTTGAGTTGGGTTTCTCATACTAATGTCATTCTATGGTGTAATTTACAACACTAGGACAAATTTTAGAAATATTTTAGGTGTTACATATTTTGATTTAGGTTTTCCATACCAATGTCATTGCATGACACCATTCACACCATTAGGATAAGTTTCAAAAATATTTGGGTTGTTGCTTATTTTAATTCAAGTTTCCCATACCAATATTATTACACAACATTATTTGTAACACTACATCAAATTTTTGAAGTATTTGGAATGTTTCATATTTTGAGTTGAGTTTCTCATACCGATATTATTATGTTATAATTCGTAACACTAGGAACAACTATATGCATATTTGTAGTATTGCATATTTTGAGTCAAGTTTTTCATACCGATGTTGTTTTATGGCACAATTCACAATGTTGGGACAAATTTTGTAAATATTTTGGATGCTACATATTTTGAGTTGGGTTTCCCATACCAATTTGGTTACATGGTGTAATTCACAAAAATTGGATAAGTTTTAAAAATATTTGGGGTGTTATATATTTTGACTTGGGTTTCCCATATGATTTTCATTATATAATGTAATTTAAAACACTAAAGCAAATTTTAGAAATATTTTGGGTGTTGCATATTTTGAGTCAGTTTTTCTATACCAATGTTATTATGCAGTGTAATTCAAAATATTGGGAGAAATTTTATAAATATTTTGGGGTGTTTTATATTTTGAGTAGGGTTTCCCTTACTAATGTAATTTCATGTCACAATTCATAATAAAAGGTAAATTTCATAAAAATTTGGGGTATTACATATTTTGAGTGAGGTTTTCCATACCAATGTGACACAATTTGCAATAATTAGATAATTTTATAAATATTTGGGGTGTTACATATTTTGAGTCAGGTTTTCATATCATGTCATTCCACAACATAATTCATAACACTAGGAAAAAAATTAGAAAAATGTGGGGTGTTGCATATTTGAGTCAGGTTTCCCTTATCAATATTATTGTATGGTGTAATTCACAACACTGGGATAAATTTTAGAAATATTTGGGGTGTTTCATTTTTTGAGTCAGGTTTCCTATATCAATGTCATTGCACATTGTAATTCACAACATTGGAAAAATTCTTAGAAATATTTGGGGTGTTATAAATTTTTAGTTGGGTTTCATGTACCAATTTTGTTGTGTAACACCATTTACAACATTGGCAAAAATTTTAGAAATATTTTAGGTGTTACATGTTTTGAGTTAGGTTTTCCATACCAATGTAATTACATATTAATATTAGAAATATTGGGATAAATTTTATAAATATTTACAATGTTTTATATTTTGAGTCAACTTTCCCATACCAATGTCATTATGCATTATAATTTGCAACACTAGGAAAGTTTTCATAAATACTTGGGGTATTACATAGTTTGAGTTGTGTTTCCCATATGAATGTCATTGTGCATCATTTATAAATATTTGGAGTGTTGTATATTATGATTTGGGTTTTCCATACTAATGTCATTGCATGGCATAACTTGTACCATTAGGATAAATTTCAAAAATATTTGGGGTGTTACATATTTTGAATTAGGTTTCTCATACCAATGTTGGTGTGTGACGTAATTCACAACATTGGGACATATTTTAAAAATATTTTGGCTATTGCATATTTTGAGTCAGGTTTCCCATACTAGTGTCATTTCATGGTAAAATTCAAAACACTAGAAAAAAATTTAAATATGTTTGGGTGTTGAATATTTTGAGTCAGGTTTCCCCTATCAATGTCATTACATGGCACAATTTATAGCACTGTGACAAATTCAAAAATATTAAGGGAGTTGCATATTTTGAGTTGATTTTATTGTATCATAATGGCATAATTCATAACATTAGGACAAATTTCAAAAATAGTTGGGATGTTGCATATTTTGAGGTAGATTTCTAATACCAATGTCATTATACGATGCAATTCACCTAAGTCTGACAAATTTTAAAAATATATAAGGTGTTGCATATTTAGAGTTAGGTTCTCATACCAGTGTCATTACACATCATAATTCACAGCACTAGGATAAATTTTGGAAATATTTGGGGTGTTACATATTTTGAGTTGGGTTTCCCATACCAATGTCATTATGCAACATAATTTTTAATAATTTAACAAATTTCAAAAATATCTAGGTTGTTGCATATTTTGAGTTGGGTTTCCTATACCAATGTCATTACCTATTTCAATTTGGAATAATGGGACAAAATTAGGAAATATTTGAAGTTTTACATATTTTTAGTCATGTTTCCCATACCAATGCCATTGTGCACTTGGATAAATTTTAGAAATATTTGGGGTGTTGCATATTTTGAGTTAGGCTTCCCATACCAATACCCCTATGTAATGTAATTCATAAAATTGTGATAAATTTTAAAAAAAAATGGGTGTTGAATATTTTGACTCAAGTTTCCCATAATAATGATATTACGTAGGTAAATTCATAACACTAAGATTTCAAAAATATTTGTGACGTCATATATTTTAAGTTGGGTTTCCCATACCAATGTCATTACACAGGACAATTCGTAAGACTAGCACAAACTATAGAAATATTTGGGGTGTTGCATATTTTTAATAAATTCTACCATATGAATGATGTTTTTATGCATAATATGCAACACTAGGACACATTTAATAAATATTTTGGGTGTTTCATAAATTGAGTAAGGTTTCCCATGTCAATGTAGTGTAATTTGAAACACTAGGACAAATTTAAAAAATATTTAGGGTGTTGCATATTTTGAGTCATATTTCCCATACCATTGACATTACATAGTGCAATTTTAAAAATAGGGACAAACTTTAGAAATATTTGGGGTGTTACAAATTTTGAGATGGATTTCCCATACCAACATCATTGCATGTTGTAATTCACAAAACTGGAACAAAATTTAAAAATATTTCAAGTGTTACATATTTTGAGATTGGTTTCATGTACCAATGTCATTACACATTACAATTAAAAATACTAGGAAAATATTTGGAAATATTTGGGGTGTTACAAATTTTGAGTTAGGTTTTCCATACCAATGTCCTTATGTAGTGTAATTTTCAACACTGGTAAAATTTTTATAAATATTTTGGATATTGAATATTTTGAGTCTAGTTTCCCATACTAATGTCATTTTTCATCAAAATTCACAACACTAGGACAAATTTCAAAATATTTATGGTGTTTCATATTTTGAGTTGGGTTTCCCATACCAATTTCATTATGTGTCATAGTTTGCAACATTGAATTTTTTTTATAGAAATATTTGGGGTGTTGCATATTTTGAGTCATGTTTCTTATATCAATATCATTACATGTTATAATTCACAACATTGGGACAAATTTAATAATTATTTGGGGTGCTTCATATTTTGAGTTGGGTTTCCTATACTAATGTAATTATGTAGATCAATTTATAAAATAAGGAAAGATTGTGGAAATATTTGGGTTGTTATATATTTTTAGTCAGGTTCCATATATCAATGTCATTATATAATAGAATTCACAACACTAAGATAAATTTTAGAAATGTTTTTGGTGTTACATATTTTGATTCATGTTTCTGATACCAATATCATTACAATCATAATTCATAACATTGGAACAGGTTTAGAAAATGTTTGGATTGTTACATGTTTTGAGTTAGGTTTCCCATAGGAATGTGGCACAATTCATAACACTAGGACAAATTTAATAAATATTTTGGATGTTTCATATTTTTAATTAGGTTTCTCAAATCAATGCCATTTTGCATCATAATTCATAAAACTGGGACACTTTTCAAAAAAAAATTGGGCATTGTATATTTTGAGTTAGGTTTGTCATAACAATGTTGTATAGGAAGCTTACATTAATGAAATGGAGTGGATTGTGGAAGGAGCATAAGAAGATGAAGGAAGAAAAGGGGAAAATTCTAATTCTTGATTTAGGGGATGGAAGCATGAAATAGGATCATAGTGCAAGAAACATGGATGCCCCATCTGGAGTAGACTACAAGGGAGTGAAACATGTAGTTTCATAAGTGGTGACTAACCACTCTTCTGATAGGGCCTCATGGAATATAGAAAAATCCCCACCAAAATTATCATGGGTAAAAAGTGTCATGGAAAAAATACCCATAAATCAATAACATTATGAATACTATATTGATCCCACCATAGAAAATGATAAGACCTACATCAAAGTCTTAGATGTTGTGGTGGAAAAAGCTGATAGTAAACTAGCTAACTCCATTCTTAAAAAATTCAATGGCTTCCACCCCAACATAGACTCCTTTTAAAAGTGGGTTAATAATAAATGGCCTCTAAAAGGTAAACTAGAGGTGGAATCCATTTCAAAGAACTTCTTTCTCAATAATATCAACCTCGAAGAAGACTACTTTAGAATTTTCATGGAAGGCCCCTAGTTCATTTGGAAATAGAATGTTAGCCTAAGTAAATGGAAAGTCGAGATGAAACTAAGATATTCATCCCTTAAAGATATTCCCAGTGGGTTCTACTTTCCAAGATTCCCATATAACTCTAAGAAATTTATGTGATTATGGGCATAACAAAAGCACTGGGATAACCCATTGCCTTAGATCCTATCACTAGATCCATAAGAAGAATGATTATTACACACTTCTATGTCTTCATACTGATAGACAAGACATTTCTTCATAAAATTAAGATCAAATCAAAATATGGTGAGTGGTTTTAACCTATTGAGTATGAAAACTTTGATTAAGTTTTCAAGAAATGTAACATTTTGAGTCACTCATCAAAGGACTATCCTCTATCCCAACCTAAACCCCAAGCCCTACTCTTGAACCCAACTTAGGAAAAACCACCCCTCTATTCACTCTTCCTTCCTATCTAAGGATCCTACTAAGGAAATGATCACCCCTTCCAAACTATGTCTCCCTTACCCCTAATCTTACAATCCCCTCCCCAATAACCCTTACAATTTTAGAGGACCCCTCTCCCTAAATGACCCTACCCTTCCCCTTTCTTCCCTTTTCATGTCATCCCTTGGCTCAAACTCCTTGGATAGAACCTTATCCAACTCCTCCCTTTATAGGGGTTATTCTAGAGGAAGATATTTTCAGTAGACCCCTAGAGAATAGTATGATGATAGATTCTTTCTCTCCACCCTTAGTTCATCTAGACCCTAACCAAGATGATCTTGAGAAGATCACTCATAAAAATTTCTTCATTAGTAACAACAAGGTTACTCTAAGCCACCAATTACCCCTAAATAAAACTAATAAGGACTTTCCACTCACCCTCCTAGGTGATGACATCACCTCTCCTATTCTTAAGACATCAACTAAGAAAGAGAATCAAAGATAGGGCCAATGTTCTAACTCCCCCTTAATCAAATTGGTGTCAAACTCAAAGAGGATCAATGGATGCCCATCAAATCTAAAAGAGGAATGAAAAATGTTGATGTGGGTGAGGCACCAATATCCATAGGGAGGGTTTCCAACCTAGCAGCCTAGAGAAAATAAACTATAAATGAGATAGAAAAAGGGAATCAAAATAACCTTAAAGTGCACTTCATTAAGCCCAAAAATGAAGCTCATATAATGGAATATAAGGGGACTCAACCACCCTAACAAACACATGTTGCTCAGAAACTTGAAAAATAAATATAACCCTTTAGTAATAGCATTACAAGAAACTAAGATGTTAGAGTTAGCACTTAAAAAACTACAGTAGTAAATTTTGGTTCAATGTATAATGTACCATCATAATCTCCTTAGGGGCCTTGAAAGGAATGGAGGTACTCTAATACATCAAAATCCTAGAGTGATAAGTTTTAACTTATAAAAATCACCATCTGGATATTATGTTCAAAGATAAATACAACATGAAAGAGTGGATTCTTACTAACATTTATACCCCCAACACTAGAATAAGGTGGAAGAAACTATGGGATGAGTTATTAGTATTTATAAAACAATTAAATGATTGGAAATGGATTGTGACTAGAGAATTTAACTAACCTTTAAATCCATCAAAAAAGAGAGGTGGAGCCCAAGACTTCATAGACAATATGGTGGATCTATATGAATTCATCACCACTTTTGAGCTCATGGATGTCTACCTTAGAGACAATCCCTTTACTTGGTCCAATATAAGGGTGGGGGAGAATCTTATACAAGTTAAACTAAATAGAGTTTTGGTCTCCATCAATTTGGACTTACACTTCTCCATCTCTCTTTCCTCCCTGCCAAGAATTTGATCAAACCACAATCTGATTATTTTTTAAGGTGACAAAATTTATAAAAATAAGAAACTTCCCTTTAGATTTGAAAGCATGTGGTTACACCATCCAAACATACATAATGCCATAAAGGAATAGTGGAGGGAACTAGTGGAAGGAAAGTACATGTTCATTCTAGTTATAAAACTCAAGAGAATCAAATAAAAACTCAAAGTTTGGAACAAAGAGCTCTTTGAGGATATATTCATCTAAAATAAAAATATTGTAGAACTATGAATCCTTAAGGATAAAATTGAAACTAATGGAAATGATGAAAATTTGATTAATATTGAGACAAAACTTCTAATCTCCTTCTATAATCTAGGTGCTAAAGAGGAAGCCTTATAAAAATAGAAATCTAGATGCACATGGATAAAAGAGGGGGACATGAACACTAAATTTTTCCACCAATCAACATCCATAAATGGGAACTTTAATAGGATCTCCAAACTACTTATCAAGGATGGTTCCAAATGTAATGAAGAAGATATAATCAATAAACAAATCATTCTTCACTTCAAAATTTAGTTAAGAGAAACTACAACTAGTGATAGGTAGCTGGAAGATAGTCTCCTGAAGAATCTACCCTCGATCATCTATTTGATGGATAATTGAGAACTATGTAAACCCACATCACTTGAGGAAATATGACACGTGGTTTTCTCTATGGAAGGTAATAATTCCCTAGGCCCAGATGGATTTCCCCCTTTTTCTTTAAATTTTTTTATGACATAATCCACCTTGAGGTGGAGGTAGTAGTATGCAAATTGTTTAAGATTAGAACAACCCTGAAATAACTAAACAACACTTTCTTGTCCTTATTTCCAAGAAATAGGGAGTAAATCAAATGAAATATTTTATACCCATAAGACTTTGCTCAATAATGTATAATTTTTTTACAAAAACACTGGGCACTTGTCTACAACCCTTGCTTGAAAGAGCCATAACATAATAATAAGGAGAATCTATGGTGAGAAAATAGATCACAAACAACATTATAATATCCATGAAACTTTACTCTTGATTGTTAAATCCACCAGAGTAGGCATGTTTCTCAAAATAGATATGAATAAATCCTATGACAGAGTATCATGGTGATTCTTAGACAAGGCACTCAACAAGTTTGGATTTGAGGTGTAAATAAGGGGCCTAATCCATAGTTACATATCCACCCCATGTATTCCATACTAATCAATAGAGTTCATAAATGATTATTTTTAGCCAAAAGAGGCATAAGGAAAGGAGACCCTCTCTAACCATATTTATTTACCATGATGGCTGAAATATTGGGAAGAAGTATTACAATAGCTAGAGAATATAATTTAATCTAGGGATTCAAGGTGACATAGATAATCGACCCCATCACCCATGAATAGTTCAAAAATGGCACTTTCCTTATTGGAGAGGCCTCTATTTTAGAAGCATTATATTTAAAATATATAATTGTTAATTATGAAAAATCATTAGGCCAATGTATCAACTTAAATAAAAGTTTCACCTTCTTCCTAAACACCCTTCCATCCCTCCAAAAAGATTGGTGAGAATCATAGGATACAACATCAACATGTTTCCTTTAACATACCTTGGCACACCACTATTTGAAGGCAAAATGCATAAGGAACTATGGAATCCCCTAGTTGAAAGAATCAAGAAAAATATTTTGGGATTGAAAGGAACCTCCAATCACAAGTGGGAAAATTACAACTACTCAAAAGTTCCTTACAAAACATCCTAGCCTACCTTATGAATCTATTCCAAATCTCCAGAAGGATTGCTGATTGGCATGGAACAAAATTTTATATTCTCACTATTGGAATGGGATAAATTTTTCCTCCAAAAGGCACTTAGAGGACTTGGTCTCAAAAGAGTCAAAAGCGTGAATCAAGCCCTAATTGCTAAATTTGGGTGGAAAATTATGAAGACAACCACTAGAATAGGATTATCAAAGCAAAATATCTAGAGGATTAAGAGGAGGATATTTTTCTTTGGGAATAAATTCCCACTAATGGCTCTACCTTCTAAAATACCATCTCAAGCACAAAGGATCTACTGAAGAAGGGAAGCAGATGGTAGGTCAAAATGGAGAAAATGTTGACTTTTAGGAAGACCCATGGATGTATCCCCCCCCTTAATTCCCACCCCATATAACACCCTCAAGGAAACCTATAAATCCACTATAGGCCTCAAATTTAAAGACTACTAAGTCCAATCTGATGGAAGAACAAAATGGATTACTTTTCTTGTAGTGTTTGACAACATGGAAATCAACCAGGAAATTGCTCCTAAATATAGAAGATCCACATCTATGTGTTCCCAAAATAATATACCCTCCTCTAGCTAGTAGAAGACATTGAAGAATACACAGTTAAATCAAGCTTCCTAACCAATCTAGGTCAATTGGATACTAGTCTTACTGGATTTTTTTTGGGATAAAACACCTCACCCATAAGGTGAACATCGTATTCTAGCTATCAACTCATAATAAAATTATTACTATTAAAAATATAAAAAATAGGGGGATGAACATCCCCAACAAGTGTGTCTTATGCAACTCAATACTAGAATATGTGAATCACCTATTCCTTGAGTATCTATTTAGAGCCCAAATATGGAATCTCCTTCTTCAACATTTCAACCTTTCTTGGGTTAATCCTAGCTCAATCTTAGACCTCATAATATAATGAAAACCCCCTATAAGTACCCCTCTTTGGCCTTCCTTTTGTTTCTTTCCCTCCCCACTTTTTATGGCTCATCTAGTCTAAATTAAATGCTTAGATTTTTGGTCATAAACATTTTAACCTATCAAGTACCTTATGGAGATGACAATCCACTATCATGAATAACTAGCAGATGGCAATTTTGAATGACAAATTGGGAGACTTTAAGGCAGAGTAGGTCATACTTGACAAGTGAAATATCACACCCCCTCCATTAAGGCCCTTTCCAAACATGATTCTCATGAAATGGGATCACTCCCCATGTGGGGTGTCTAAAGATAAATTTTGATGAAGCATATAGATGAAATATTAGTAGGCCAGGGGGAGGTGGTGTCATCAAGGATGAGTTTGGGACAAAACTTGTAGCCTATACCAGGCCAATGGGAACCCAATCCAACCATGTAGAAGAAGCCAAAGCTACCTTATATGACATATAAATAATAGTCTAACTAAACATTCCTAAACTAGACATAGAATGGGACTCATTTAATATCCTTAATTGCCTAGTAGGAAAGGTCCAACCATCACACAAAATAATCCAAATCATAGATAATGCCATACGTCTCCTCCACTAAGCTGTGTGAAAGATCTACCACATATTTTGAGAAGGCAACATGGTTGTGGACACCCTAGAAAATATGGGTGTACTTAGCTTGGACTTCACCACATGGAATAGACCCCATAACACCCCACCTTGTATCTACTCCTTGATCACTAATAATGTAAAAATTTAAGCTCTACAAGCTTGTGATAAGGAGACACATGATATTTTTAATCATGATTATAAAAAATGCTTAAACTCACTTCGTGTCATAATAATGACATGGATTTTGAACTCAATAGTGAAATATGCCACTTCAAAAAGGCTCATTCTAATAGTTGGGGACTAAAATAAAATATTAGAATATTGAATTACTACTTGGCCCATTATAACCCTCAACACAATTGTAGAAATAAAAATAACATCAAGGAAGGAGGTAGGGACCGATGTGAACCAATATCCTACATTGAAGTCCAAGATAACCATAAAATTTGGAAGAATTTTTGGAAAGGAAAACTCACAAAGTTCATGCTCAGGATAGAAGGGCATGATGAGATTCTAGCTAGGGATTTTGTGATGGGATGGAAATAATGATATGTGGCCTTCATGGGTTTATGGAATTTTCTAAGGAACTCATTGGGGATGTTATTATAATGTCATGTGAGGGCACAAAGGCCTTTAAAAATAAATGGTGGAAATAAGAGCTCATGCAGACATTCTTCTAGATAGACACCATATACCATATGGATAAGAAGGGCTTCCTAAGGGCCAACCTTCCACATAGATGGTCAGATGTTTGCTTGTAGGTAATGTGTTACTTAACTCTGAAAGGTAAATTCATCCATATTTTTCACACCAATTATTGCTATTTAACAACTTAAAAGGCCATTGGATTAGTTTTCCATATTATCTCCTCATGTATCTCAAATCCATAGTCTTATACTTCTAGAAAAAACCCATAATCGATATCATCTACCATAGATTCATTCTCCTTCTCACTATATAGGCAACCCCCATGAGAAGACAAGAAATCCATATAGTATAAATTAGTAGAGAGAAAATACCTAACAAGTATATTGATATGGAGGGAAGAAAAAGTGAGGCCTCTCCTTCCACCTACCCAACTCACTCACGTGAGGGAGGGAAGAAGGAAAAAATAAAATCTCTTGATCCTTCTCCCCCACAAAAGAGATCTGGTAAGAAATTCAACATAAGTCTTTAGTTATAATAAGGTGTGGAAACCCCCATATTTTAAATGCATGAGTTAAATTAGGCAAATCTCCAGAGGAGGGATGAGGACTTGACCTGTCTTCTAGAGGGCCATAGGTAAAAGTAGATGAAGCTCCAAGAAAGTCTATGAAAACTAGGTAGGTAGCTAGTGTCATACATGAAATTAACGAGCTAAGGGAAGGGATAGGGGAACCAAAAATAGAAGAAGGTGGTAAGCTAGAGGGAACCCTAAAAATAAAATAAATCCTCACCATCACCTTGAGGAGTAACAACACAAAGAAAATAAAATTAGTGGTAGAGAAGGCTAGAGACTCGATAGAACAAGGAAAAAACCTTATAGAAGGCCAAGGAACTAAAACTAGAGGGATGATAAATAATAAAATAAATAATATGATAGGTGGTAGTAGGAAGGAGAGTCATTCCAAAGAAATATAATAGGCGGATGTGTTTGTTTAATTTGGTCTAGGTATTTTTTGCTTAAATTATGCTAACTTTTTACATTCGACATGAGGGGTTGACCTTGTTTCATTTCATTTTATCTATTCTTTTCTTGCTAAACAGTGGTTTTTAGGTCCTTGTAAAACCTGAGTTTAACGTATCAAATAAAAAAATAATGTTGTTTCATGGTTTAATTCACAAAATGGGGATACATTTTAGAAATATTTGGGGTGTTTCATATTTTGAGTTAGGTTTTCCATACCAATGTTGTGTGATGTCACTCACAACACTAGGACAAATTTTGGAAATATTTGGGGTGTTACATATTTTGAGTTAGGTTTCCCATACCAATGTCATTACATATTATAATTTATAACACTTTGACAAAATTTTAAAATATTTGTAGTGTTTCATATTTTGAACTAGGTTTCCCATACCATTATCATTACGCATTGCAATTCGCACCACTGTGAAAAAATTAAGAAATATTGGGTTGTTTTATATCTCGAGTCTAATTTATTGTACTAGTGTTCTTGCATGACATAATCCATAACACAAAGATTATTTTTTAAAATATTGAGTATGTTACATATTTTGACTTGGGTTTGCCATACCAATGTTGTTGCATGATGTAATTTACAACGCTCAGAATACTTTTGGAAATATTCAAGGTGTTTCATATTTTGACTAAAGTTTTCCATAACATTGTTGTTGAGCAACATAATCCATAGCACTGGGGAAAAAAATTAGAAGTTTTGGGGTGTTGCATATTTTGTGTCAAGTTTTCTATACTGATTTCATTATGTGATGCAATTCATAACACTGGGACAAATTTTGGAAATATTTTGGTGTGTTACATATTTTGTTTTGGGTTTTACTTACCAAAGTCATTACCTGACATAATTTACAATACTAGGACAAATTTTAGAAATATTTGGGTATTGCATGTTTTGAGTCAGATTTCCCATACTAATAAGATGTAATTCACAACATTGGGATAAGTTTTGGAAATAGATAGTTTTTTGAATGTTTTGAGTTGGGTTTCCCATACTAATGTCATTTTGCAATTTAATTCTCAACATTAGGAGAAATTTTATAAATATTTGGGGTGTTGTATATTTTGAGTTTGGTTTCCAATACCAATGTCACTATGTAGTGCAATTCATAAAAATGGGAAATTTTCTAAAATATTTTGGGTGTTGAATATTTTGAGTCAAGTTTCTCGTACTAATGTCATTGCATGTCATAATTAGAAACATTGAGAAATTTTTTATAAATATTTTGGGTGTTGTAATTTCTGAATTAAGTCCCATACTGATGTAATTCTATAACACAATTTGTAACACTTTTTACAAAATTAGAGATGTTTTGGGTGTTACATATTTTGAGTCAGGTTTTCCATAACAATGTCATTGCATATTGTAATTAACAACATTAGGACAAATTTTGGAAATATTTAGGATGTTTAATATTTTGAATCAATTTTTCCATACCAATGTTGTTGCATGCCATAATTTATTAAAGGGAATTTTTTTGTAAATATTTGTGGTGTTGTATATTTTGATTTGTTTTTCACATACGAATCTCATTTTGCATCACAATTCATAACACTAGGACAAACTTCAAAAATATTTGGAGTGTTACATATTTTGAGTTAGGGTTCTCATACAAATGTCATTATGTGGCATAATTCATAACACTGAGACACATTTTTTAAATATTAGGGATGTTACACATTTTAAATAAGGTTTCCCATACCAATGTCACTACATGACACAATTCACAACACTTAGACAAATTTCATAAATATTTGGTGTGTTGCATATTTTGAGTTATGTTTCCCATATTAATTTCATTGTGTAGTAAATTTAAAAACACTAGGACAAGTTTTGGAAATATTTTAGGGTGATGTATATTTTGAGTCAGATTTCCCCTATTGTCATGTGGTGAAATTCATAACATTTGGACAAGTTTTATAAAAATTTGGGGTGTTGCATATTTTGAGTTAGGTTTTTCATACTAATGTGGTGCAATTCATAACATGGGACAAATTTCAAAAATATTTGGGTGTTAAATATTTTGATCTAGGTTTTCCATACCAATGTGGTTGCACAGTTTAATTCTCAACACTAAGACAAATTTTACAAATATTTGGGGTGTTGATTATTTTGATTTAGGTTTCATGTTATAATGTCATTACATGTTACAATTTACAATACTAGGACAAATTTTTTAAATATTTCATATGTTACATATTTTGAGTTAGGTTTCTTGTATTAATGTCATTTCCTAGCATAATTTTAAATAATGAGACAACTTTAAAAGATATTTGGGGTGATGTATATTTTGAGTTGGGTTTCTCATACCAATATCATTACATGATGTAATTTCATAACAATGGGACAACTTTAGAAAATATTTTGGGTCTTTCATATTTTGAGTCATGTTTCTCATACTAATGTCATTACATGGAACAATTCATAATACTTTGAAAAAATTCAAAAATATTTGGGGTATGGCATATTTTGAGTCGAGTTCCACATAACAATATTGTTGTGTAATACAATTCATAACACTATGACAAATTTTAGAAAAAAATTGGGTGCTGAATATTTTGAGTCATGTTTCTCATAATAATTTCATTGTCATAATTCAAAACACTAAATTTTTTTAAATATTTGGGGTGTTATATATTTTGAGTCAGGTTTCCCATACCAATGTCATTGTGTAGTGCAATTCATAAAACTAGGACAAATTATAGAAATATTTGGGGTGTTGCATATTTTGAGTCAGGTTTCCCATACCAATGCCATTGTGATGGATAATTTGTCACACTAGGATATACTTTATAAATATATGGGGCTTTTCATATTTTTATTTAGGTTTCCCTTACCATTGTGGTGTAATTCACAATACTGGGACAAATTTTAGAAATATCTAGGGTGTTGTATATTTTGAGTCATATTTTATACAATTGATATTATGTAGTCAAATCTGAAATACATGGACAAATTTTTGAAATATTTGGGATGTTACATATTTTGAGATAAGTTTCTCATACCAATTCATTACGTGGTGAAATTTATAATATTGGAAAAAAATTTAAAAAAAAATTGAGTGTTGCATATTTTGAGTTAGGTTTCTTGTACTAGGGTTGATGCACATCATGATTCCAAACACTAGGAAACATTTGGGGTGTTTCAAATTTTGAGCTAGGTTTATTGTACTAATGTCATTGTGCAACATAATTTATAACATTGATAAAAATTTCAAAAATATTTTTGGTATTGAATATTTTGAGCTAGTTTCCCATATCAATGTAATGCATTCCACATCATAATTCAAAACATGGATATTTTTGAAAATATTTGGGATGTGTCATATTTGTAGTCATGTTTTCCTTTATGATTGTCATTGCATGTTGTAATTTTCAACATTGGGAAAAAAATTAGAAATATTTGGGGTGTTGCATATTTTGAGTTGTATTTCCCATACCAATGTCATTGCATGCCATAATTCATAACAATAGGAAAAATTTAATAAATATTTGGGGTGTTACATATTTTGAGTTAGGTTTCCTGTACTAATGTCATTATGTGGTATAATTCACAATATTGGGACAAATTTTTGAAATATTTGGGTTATTTCATATTTATAGTCAGGTTTCCCATACCAATGTCATTTTACAATGTAATTCATTACATAGAGACAATTTTTATAAATATTTAGGGTGTTATATATTTTGAGTCATGTTTCCCGTACTAATGTCATTATGCATCATAATTTTCAACAATAAGACAAATTTTAGAAATATTTGAGATGTTTAATATTTTGAGTTGGGTTCCCATACTAATGTCATTACTGGGACACATTTTAAAAACATTTGGGTTGTTGCATAGTTTGAGTTAGGTTTATCATACCAATATCATTTCATGATGCAATTCACAACACTAGGACAAATTCTAGAAATATTTTGGGTGTTATATATTTTTAGTCAGGTTTCTCCTAAAAATTCATTAGGCATTGTAATTCCAAGCATGAATTTTTTTTGGAAATATTTCAAGTGTTTCATATTTTGAGTCAGGTTTATCGTGTTGCAATTCACATCACTAGAAAAAAATTAAAAATATTTGGGTTGTTGCATATTTTGAGTCATGTTTCCCATATGAATGTCATTATGTATCATAATTCACAAAAGTTTGAATTTTTTTTAAATATTTGGGGTGTTGTATATTTGAGTCATGTTTCCCATACCAATATTGTTGCATGGCACAATTCACAACACTAGGACAAATTTTTGAAATATTTTGGACATTACATATTTTGAGTCAGGTTTCTCATACCAATGTTGTTAGGTGACATAATTTATAACACTAGGAAATTTTTTATAAATATTTAGGTTACATATTTTGAGTCTAGTTTCCCTACCAATGTCATTGTGTGGCAAAATTTGTAACACTAAGACAAATTTTTGAAATATTTAGAGTGTTGCATATTTTAAGTCAAGTTTCTCATACCAATGTGGTATAATTCATAACATGGATACTATTGTCATCAAAATGTGCACCCTAGGACATTCTATGAAACTCCTATAATTTGATGTAACATTGAATCATCTCTCAAGTTGTGGGTGAACTTGTAAGAGAGTTGAATCTCTAAATTATGAGGGCTAGCTCCATAGATTCATCTTTAGGTGCTTATCACCTAATCTAATTATTGTTTATGAGAAAAGGGTTAGGAGTTTACATGAAAAGGAAACTACACTAAATAGGTAATGCACCAAGACATATCCCAATGACTATCACACTCCTACTACGCAACAAAGATTTCCAAGATCAATTCTAGGCATTGAAAGATCATAACATAGTGTTACAATGTGGAGGTAGCATACATAGGAAAAAAAACAAGATAAATGATCTAGGGGTAGATTGAAAACCATAGGGATAATTTAATACTTGAAGAGGAGCCTATTACAATCCATACACTTCACATGACCTATTCAAATCAAAACTCTTGCTTAAACATGAAGGATAAAGGGAGTAAGGATGACACCATCACTTATCTTCACTATACATCACTCTCATACATAGAAAAAATGTCTATAACTCAAAATCAGAATTGTATTCAATTTTGAAAGATAAAAAATGCAATGTCATACTAGTAGGGCCTTGTCATACTAGCTGTGATCTCCTCTACAATAGCCAACATGGCTCATACTTATAGAATTTTGGAAGAAGAGAGAGAGAAGGGAAGTTGAAGAGGCACAAGGACAAGTTTAAAAAAGTGAAAATTAGTTAAAATACATGTGGATGTGGTGGAAAATGAGTTATGAAACTGATTTACACATCATTCTATCCCAAATAAGCCTTTTCTCTGAGTGTGGCATAGTAATCTTCTCAATCATCCTCTCATGTGAAACTACCTTCATGATGGGATTTATTGAGAATTTCAAAGCAGGTTAGGGAAAAATGTTACATGAAAATGAGATGAAAGAGAGGTCAAGTAACTGATGTGGACATGTGTCCATCCCAAACTGAGCACCTTCCTTGATGTGGCATTGAAATTCTTCCATAAGCATCTTTGAGAATTGAAACTCCTCCTTAACAAGTGGCAAGAGGAAAGAATTTGATCATGAGATCTATTAGATAGTTATATTTTCCTCCCAAGGAAACTTTTAAATCATGTTGAATCATATCAATCCATTACATCACCTGCAATCATTAATTCCTCTCTTAGGTGTCATAAGGCCTCTTTGTCTCATTAGGCCCAATTTGGCCAAAATAGATAAAATTTGGATTTAGCTCAATTTATGCAATATTTATTCATGAAAAGCCTATTTTCATCATATTGGACTGAAAAAAATTCATCCAGAACCATCAAAATCTCTTCAAGTCCCCATTTTGCTCATAGAGCCTTCACTAGGCTTAGTCCTCATGTAGCCCTATTTTTACACAAGTCTACTTGTGTAGGAGAATGCACAAACGTCCAGGACTAACTAAAAACATTTTTGAGTATCCTTTTTCTCCATTGTTCTTTGTTCCAAGTTTCATGATTCTAAAATTAAGGAAAGTGTGCTTTTTAGATCCATTAGTCCTCCTTATTAGGCCTCTTTAGCATAGAAGACCAAAAATGTTAATTTTGAGATCCCACACATGTGAAATGGAAAATTAACCCATGATTCACATTTTTTACCTCATTATAATCCCACATTTTTTATCTCATGATCATTTGTACGGACCCCTATTCTAGCATTAAATGCTCCTTGACCTATTCTGTACAACCCTGTACTTGTAGGTGTGGACTAGTGATAGAGATGAATCCCAATAGATTTATCAATGTCATACTAATCATTTTCAATCTTGAAACATCCATTTTAGTTCTTTTTTTGGCATTTCTCTCTCATCAAGTTCAAATCAGTTTTTTTAGAGGGTTTAAAGTGCATTAGCCCTTGAGGGATTGTTCATAATGGATGCACATTGGAGATTATTAAAAATAACACTAAGATATCCTTAAGGACCTTATATAACACCTCCAATCATATCTATGTCCCGTGCACAATTTCATGAATGTTTCAAGCATTTGAAGTTGGCCATTCGAGCTACTTGGTGCATTTTATGAGGGTTTAAGAAATTTTAAGTGAAGAATTAGCTTCTTGATGAATTTAATTGAAAAAAAATGGTTAAAATACATGTTAATATGTCCTATTAACATGTTTCCATCATTTTAATATCTCTTCAAGACCTAAGGATAGAACTTGACCCTTGTTTGGCATTAGGCTTGTGCCTTGCCAATGAGCCTACCTACTTCTTTGGACTCAAAATACATCTCAAATAGATTCATTTGACTCATGATGGATTAAAAATTCTCACATACCTCTGAAATAATTAATTGGTTAGGTTTAAATCATGGAAAAGGATAAAAATGCACATGATCCTTAGTCTGGCCTCTAGGCTTAAAGGTTTCTTTCACACATGACTGTAACCCTCCTTGTGTAGGGTACCTTGTTTTCCATCAAACCTTATAGAAAGGTTTTGTAGATTTTTAGGGGTTTTTTACAGCTTATAAAACCATCATATATGGTATACTTTCCTGTTGATCACCAATTTCACCATTTTCCCCAAAACTATCACCTTCATACATGCCAAAATTGCCCCTATTTTGAGACAAAATAGAGAGTGTTTTCACTATTAGTATTATAAAATTGATTATTGGATCACCTTATTCAAGATAAAATTATGGTTTTTACAAATTTTTATCTTATAATTCCTCCATTAGACCACCAAACCTCTCAATTTTGCTAGGTCTTAGACTTCATGAATAGGTAGAGTTTGAGGGTAGGCAAGGTATAGGTTGGGTTTGGAAGTCTTAGGGATTGGATTGAAATTTATTAGGACATGGAAGGATCATTAATACCTGAAATTATGTATTCTAACCCTTTTATATCCTACTTTCCCCTTAAACACCTTTCATGTTCTTGAGACATAGAAAAAGTCTCTAACTGCAAACGAAGGGAATCCCTCTTTTGTGACCTAGTTGTAGACTATTATGAGCTTAGTTTGGCTTTAAAGACACAATGAAGATATTATTTTATGTTCAATATGATTATGTAGGCAATAATTCATAATTTTTATATGGATAAGCTCCATCTCGTACACCCATGTATCTTTCATCTTCAAGATCAAGACTTTGCTTATGTGGATTGAGACACTTCAAAATCTACTTGTATGTCTTGGTTAAGCTTTGTTTGATGTTTTTAGACCTCTTATTCATGTTTCCTAGGTCATATAAAATTTTCATGATTTTTCTTCACTTCGATGCCTTCAAACCATATCATTTCATGTTTAAGTTCTTAACTATTATACCCGTCTGCCTGCTTGGACTGAGATAGGCCTATAGGTGTGCTTAGAGTTTGGAATTAGGCTTTGTTCATATTGTATAAGTTTACTCATGAGTTCCTTGAGATAAATTATCACTTTAATTTCACTTGCATCCACTTTAAGAACTCCAAACCAAGTTCAAACTCTAAATTTCTTCCTCATTACCAACATGCCTCACATGATTGTGTGTTAAGTTGCTTGTAGGTTAATTTGAGATCACCTAGGTCATGTGGTTAATGGAATCATCTTTTCACTTTAGGTATAGTTTCCTTCAAGTAATAAATTCACTCTAAACCTATAAATTAGTTATTATATGCCTAATAGATATAATATATTACCCAAGCCTATTGTAGATGACCCTTCCCAGGCCTGTGTACAGATAGGGAAGGGTACATTAGTGATCAAAACATCAAACTTCATATCTTATTTGACATCTTAGCTCAGGGATGCTATTTTAACTAGTTTGGATTAATAAATCTTAGTGGCATAGCTTAGGATTATCAAATTTAAATGCAAAACCATTTTCCAATCAATGTCCTGTAGATATCACTGCCCCTTTTTAGTGGGTTTTTGGCAACTTGAGACCTTAAAACTCTCATCTCCACTCCTCCTTTCATCCTTAAAATTGACATAGTTATGGTGGGTGGATATGGATTTTAGATGAAACAAATAATCTCATTATAATGTTCTTATATCATGACAAATGTTAATTCACAAAAGCTCAAGGATCTCTATTTTTAACTTTTAGGAACAAAAGAACCAATACAGTCCCATCATTGTTTTGAAGGAAAATTCCACTTAGCATAGCATTCTAACTCTCATGGCATGAAAAATATGAACCTTTGGGTATGTTAGTACTTCAAAAATGAACTCTATCATCTCTTTTACTCTTTTCACCTTCATACAAACCTCTTGAACTCAAACATACGTTGATTGGGAGCAAACAAGGTAGTGAACAAGGAAATTAGGCAATTTGGCTTTGGAGGAGTATAATAATTTGATATTTCACAAGGTAATTCAATGATATAAATTTTAAAAAATCAACCCAAACATATTAAACATCTTCAAGATCCTCATTCCACATTGAGAAAATTTAGGTTACCCATACATGGCTGCCCACTTGAAAAACAAGCACAATTTTGGAAATCTCCTTCAAATACATTAAGAGAGAAGTTTTGGATGATGGAAAAAACATTTTGAAGGTAATATTACCACATTAAAACACTTCACCAAACCTAAACAACTCCATGTATTCCTGAAAGCAAGAAATAGAAGAAAACTTATACCCCTCTTGAATGTAATTTCATAAAAATCTGCCTGGAGTCAAACTAATTATTCATAAAGGAGGTGACAAAAAATTACATATATTTTATATGAAAATTAATTTAACTTAGATCAATATCCACTCCTATAATCACTCTTTCTAATTCCACCTATACGGCCCATACCAAGTGATTGAATTTGTGGCCTTTATTTGCTTGCCAAGTGAAAATAGAGGAAAAGAAGTTGTAAATGAAATTTATTGAATTATCCTTGAAATAAAAACATGAAAATGAATTTTGGGGAGGTGAAGAGTCACTCCACCATGTTTTCACCTAATGGTGGACTTGAGAATCTGTACAAGTGCCCAAAAACTCCTATTTTTGAGGAAAAACTACCATTTCTTGATCATAACAGACTTATAACTATCACCTAACTGACTAATTACGACATGATTTTACCTTATACACATTGATATCCTCCTTGATGACATATTTTATAACTCTGACCATCCATACAAGTCAATTAATTAGCTAGAAAAGTGGCCAAATGACCCTTTTACCACATGAAACCTAGAAAATGGCTAATTTGTGACTTGAAGACACATTGAAACAATTAAAATACCATTTTAGGAAATTTTAAAGACAATTTGGAACTTTGACTAAGTTTGAATAGGTTTTATCAACATTGACTTTGGTTGACTGAGATAGTACAAGGAGGATGGGTTTTAGCAAGGACTAGGGAAAGGGTAAATGAGACATGTAGGACAATAAATGACCCCATAGGACATATGAAACATTATCTAAAAGTTAAAAATATTAGGGATAGACCCAAATTTGACTTGGGGTCAAATTTGGTCAATATTCTTGGTGATTCCTAGGGGTGGCATGCCTGCTATGCCTAAGACCAATTGCCTAATCCTTCCATTGGGCATGGAATCATGCATATATATGAGCACTCTAATTGACTTGAAAAGACCTTTGGCTCAAGGGAAATAAGCTAGTTGACACATACACATAAAACACACACCAAACAAAGGAAACACACTTGTGTTCTAAAGCACTTAGGAAACACTAAAATAAACACATTCTAAAGTATACAAACTAAATAGACATAATTGATCCTCTTGGATCAAAAGGAAAGTTTTTCATACCATTTCATTGAAGTGGACTAGAAGAGTGTGCAAGCTACCACTTAGGTCTTGTCCTTGTTTGTTCAACACCTTGTTTACTTCCCATGGTGCTTGCATTGACTTCATCTAGTTTCTCAGCCAAGAACATGTGTTTAATAAAAATAAACTCCTCTTGATTGGTTTGAATGGAAACCATAGTCCTTGGTTCAAGTGGATTTACATTGATTATAGACTCATTTTTATCTTCAAATTCAACCTCAACCTCAAGTGGATTTTCATCATCAAGTTTGTATTCATTTTGAAAAGGGAGTTCTCCATCAAACTTTGGTATTTCTAGCAGCTGAATGCATGGGATAGGTTCTTCAAAACTTACTACCTCTCTTGAAAAATTGCATTCTCCATCCATCTTATGAATTTGATCTTCTTGAGATGAAACATGCTTACCTTTCTATTATTGTGCAGGTGCTTCATGATCTTCAATAGGTTTACCTAAAACATCTCCTTCAAAACTCTTCTCAAGCTCTTCATGAAGTGGAGATGTATCATTTAAGCTTGAGATTTTTTTTAAAAGATTATCCCAAAATGCCAACTCTTCATGATCAATAGAAGAGACTTGAATTTTATCAACATTCTTACCAATCTCTTTTGGAGCATCATGTTGGCTAGTGGGCACCTCTTCTTCACCTTGTGTTGTAAGTTGATCATCATCATCTTCTATGAAGCATGGAAATTCATCAATCCACTCAAGGTCTACTTCTTCTTGTCTTACCATTGAAGTGTCTTCTTTTCCAAAACCTTTGTTGGCTGCTCCATATCATCCTCCTTCTTCAGTGTGTTCAAGGAACTCATCTATGATAACATCCTCCCCTAACTCTTATGGAGTCGTAAGAATAATCAATTGATGTGAATGTAATAGAGAAGAAGTACTGAATAGAAATCCTTTAGGTGCTTTATCAACCTTATCCACATTTCACTTTGGCTGCTACCTTCTCCATGAGTATCCCTTTGCATGAGATTTTCTTCTTCTGATGTGAGGCAAGGAGTTGCTCTTTCTTGTGCCACTAAGGCTTGACAACCTCCTCCACCATTATTCACAAACTAACCTTGAGATTATCCCCAATGATCCAAATGTTCCTTACATTGAAGCAGGTTGGTATGGACTGGAACAATAGCCTTTGTGGATGGAGTGGAACTAGGATTATAGCTATTGGGCTGCCTATTAAAAACTTGATGACCTTGGTGATTGTATTGGGGATTGGGTGGTGACTTACTTAAAATTGAGCTTGTTTTAACTGAGCTTGTAATGACCTGATCATTTCATCTTTGTCTATAACATTATCCACCTTTTTGGGAGTGATTATAGACTTGACATTAACATTGGGAACTTTATGAAAGAAGGAGATAAAAATACAAAGTTTTTCCATCTTTCCACTTTGAAACACAGAGCGAAAACACATATTCATCACTTGAAAAAAGGAGATCAGAAGATAACAGAGGAAAAGGAAATAAAGGAGGAAATGATCTCATTTTTCTCTTCCCTGATGAAGGCTGATAGAAACATCAACTTGAAAAGCCAAGCTGATATCCTACGCGTGATTCCTCCATTGGTCTCGAAGGAGCAGAATAATATGTTATGTTCTATACCTAAGGAGGAGGAAATCTTCAAAGCAGTTAGATCTTTAGGAGGAGAAAAAGCACCTGGACCAGATGGTTTCCCCATTTTTTTTTTCAAAAGCTTTGGAAACTTATAGGAAAGGATGTCAGTAATGTGGTGAAGGAGTTTTTTGGAGCTAAACAGATGCTGAAGGAAGTTAATGCCACTTTTCTATGTCTTATTCCAAAAAAGGCTGGAGCTAAATGCCCTGATCAGTTCAGACCGATTAGCCTGTGAAACTCCTTCTATAAGATAATATCCAAAGTTCTAATGACCAAATTAATTCAAGTGATCCCTTCGATAATAGCTGATCAGCAAAATGGATTCATTCCAGGCAGACAAATCCTCAACTCTGTTATAATGGCGCATGAGAATATTCACTCACTGTTCAGCTCAAACAATGAGGGGTTCCTAATGAAAGTGGATATAGCTAAAGCATATGACAGGGTGGATTGGCTATTCCTTTCAAATAGCCTTATTGCCTTTGGATTTGAACAAAGAGTGGTTGATATTATCAAACAACTGATATCTACAACTTCTATAGCTATGTTGGTAAATGGGAGTTCGTCTCATTTTTTCAATCTGTCTAGGGGATTAAGACAGGGGGATCCTATCTCCCCTATTCTGTTTATTATTATGGCTAATAGTATGGGGCGATACCTAGGGGACTTAGTTCGTAAAGGATTATTTAAGGGCCTGAAACCCTCTTTGCATCCTTTAATATGTTCCCATGGTCAATTTGTGGACGACACTATTTTCATGGGACAATCTGAAGTCACAGAAGCTAAAACTCTAAAGGAAGCTATAAATCTATATTCATCTGCCTCTGGACAACTGATTAACTGGAACAAAAGTGTAGTATTCTTTACTAATACCCCATATCACAGACATAACAAAATAGAAAAAATCCTTGAATGCTCCATAGGATCTTTTCCCTTCTCTTACCTAGGTCTCCCTTTTGGGTTGAAAGTTCCTGAAGCTTTCTGGGAAGGACTTATTAACAAATTTAGTAAGAAATTGGTGGAATGGAAAGGCAGTCTTCTAAGCCAAGGTGGAAAGCTCACACTCCTCAAAGCAAGTCTTCAAAGCATACCTACGTACACTTTGAGTCTTTTCAAAATCCCCACTAAATTTGCTGAAGCTATTGAAAAAATCCAGAGAAACTTTCTTTGGTCAGGTACTAAGGAGAAAAGGAGAATGCCTCTAATAGCATGGGATAACATCTGCAAACCTGTCAGGGAAGGTGGACTAGGTAGAAGGAAAATTAGAAGTATGAACACAAACCTCTTAGCTAAACAGGGGTGGAGGGTTTATTAGGAAAATAAAGAATGGAGTAAAATATGGAAGCACAAGTACTTATTCAAGGCAAAGTCACTCCCTGAATTCTTTACTACTCCAGACATTTCTCATCCTTCTGCCATATGGGGGGCAGTCCAGGGGACAAAACATGTTTTAGAAGAAGGAAGCTCATGGAAAGTTGGCAATGGTAAAAAGGTGAAGTTCTGGGAAGATATTTGGTTAAGAGGAAAACCTTTGCAAGAAGAAATCCAAGATAAAGATGTTATAGATAGATGCAAGCAAAGAGTGGGAATAATGGTTAACCAATACTGGTAGAACAACTCTTGGGTAAACCTCACTGACTATGATTAAGATCTCAAGGATATTCAACTATCCCTAAATGCTATATCTCTGTATCCTAACCATGAAGATAAAATTGTTTGGCACAATGAACCAAGCGGACAGTTTAAAGTTTCTTCCATCTTCACCTCAAAGGGAAATGGTAGCAAACCATTATGGATGAGAGCCTGGATTAAGGGGCTCATCCCTAAAATCAAATTCTTTTTCTAGACCCTTCTCCAAAATAAAATATTGACTATGGATAATTTACAGAAATGTGGAATAAATATTGTAAACAGGTGTATTCTTTGTAAGAAAGACCTTGAAGATAGAGATCATTTATTCGTGAATTGTTCCTTCACTCAGCTAGTTTGGAAAGAGATCCTCAATTTGTGGGGCATTGCATGGATCCACCATAAAAATGTGGAATTATCTCTCAAAAGCTGGTATTGCCCCTCCAAGAATCCTGAAGTTCTTTTTTTATGGAAACTTACTCTTCCCCATATTTGGTGGGGAATATGGAAGGAAAGAAATAACCGAATCTTTAGAAATAAAGAACTTCCTGGATGGGTGGTAGGACAGAACATCATTAGAGCTATAAAAGAGAATTTTTTATCACAAAAGAATCCAAGCTCAACTCTCCAAGTGGATAACCCCTTAGGGACAGATAATTCTAAAGGTAAACCTGATAATCCCATATCAGGAGTTACTTGGAATGTTCCCCCTCAAGGGTGGATTAAAGGAAACTTTGATGGTGCTACCAAAGGGAACTCGGGGAATGCAGGTTGTGGTGGAGTTTTGAGAAACCATACGAGAATGGTAATTGATGCTGTTGCAATCCCCATTGGTAAATCGAATTGCCACATTGCCGAAGCTATAACTGCCCTTCAGACCATCAAAATAGCTGTGGACTCGGGATATCCCAAATTGTGGCTTGAAGGGGACTCATTGAATATCATAAATATTCTTAACAATAAAAATACTGTGTCTTGGACTATAGAGGCTAAGGTAATGGAGATGAAAACATTAATAAAAAAATTTGAAGAAGTGACTATAACCCACACCTTTCGTGAAGCCAATGGTGTTACAGATTGGCTAGCTAATTGTGCAGTCCAGATAGGTCAAACAGTGAGGTGGCATGAAACATTAGAAAAGAACGTGGATTTGAGGGTGCTCATTCTTCATGATGCAACTCATGCAAAGGAAGGAAAGATTGGATTGTAATAGAAATATAATGAGTTGGAGGAGTGGCAGCGTGGGGAAAGGACAACAATCATTAAAGAGGAAGGCCCTCAAGAGTGAGAAGCGGATCCTGAATATGCACAAACAAAGCCAACTTTCTAATCAATTTGGCAGCAGGTGGGATCATTGTAAAGACCATAGTGACTGGGTTTCAAAGAAAACGAGTATGGCACGTGAAAGGAAGGGAGAACCTAGGAAGCAGGAACCCAAAAGTTGTGATGAATGGAAAGAGAAACAAGAAGTCTGGAGAATTCAGTAGAAAGGTAAAGTCACGAACTATATGGAAAGGCTCCATGGGTCAAAACCACATATCACAATAGCTTTTTTTAAAAATTGGACTGATGAAAGGGTCACCTTGCATGGTATCACAGTGAACATAACAGAGGATTTTATAGCAGAGGTTACAAGGCTGCCTACGGATGGACTTAAATTCTCCAAGCAGACAAGCATTTCGAATGAGGCCTTTTGTAAGTTCCCCAAGACGGATGTGGAAGAGCAGAAGCTAGTCAAGAATGGGGATTTCTATGAATTGGACCAGATTAAAGGGATATTGAGGGATGTCTTAAGCTGTATAAGGGAGTACTTCATCTTGGATGGAAGAAGTAAGCGAGTGCACACATTTCACTTTGTCTTCCTTAATCATTTCAGGCACAAGGTAAGATTGTCTTTTCCCTTTTACCTTCGCTTCTCCTTGGTCCAAAGTTTATATGCTCATAGGAAAAAGGAAATGCGCCCTATTCTACATGAAGGCCTTATTCTGTTAATCGAAGGCTATTGCAAGAATAATGCAATGGTAAAGTACCCTAACCAGGGGAAAAATAAGGAGTCAGGGAGCAGAAAGAGTGAAAGTGTAAAAGGGAAAGGCAAAATCAAGCTCCCTAGTGCTAAAAATCAGAATGTAGAAGAAGATACTGAACGGGAGAGAATTGATAAACCCAGGGAGGAAAATTTGGAGGAAGAAGAAGGAACTAAAAGTTGGGATACAAACTCTAATGAGGATGAAGAATGTCCTAAGAAGAATGAAAAAGAAGATGTCAACATAGAGGAGGATTCTGCAAACAGAACAGAAGATATAGAGGAAAATCAGAAAGTATCGGAGGATGAATTTGTCCAGGATGGCCCTGTTGAGGACCCTGTTTCAAGAAACGAAAAGGAAACTACAGTTCAGGATGATAATCAAGAAATGGACATGGAAATTCAAACTAGAATTAAAGAATAGGATCAAAAGGGTTGAGAGGATATCTTTGAAGAAGCCAGGAACAGTCCCAATAAAAATTCTGAGGAATGGGGAGAGAAAAAATAGAATGATGAAACACACACACCAATGACTTGGGTCAATTGCAAAGTAGAGGCATCTTTCCAACTTGATTCTTGGACGTGTAGGGAGATCATGGATCTCAAAAGGAAAGTGGAAACTACGGAAAATACTTTGAAAACTGTATGGAACAAAATTAACAATATGGAAAATTAGATAAGAGATATCCCAGTCAAGCTCAAAGCCTACAAGAATAACCTCCGAGAACTCATCAAGGACAACAAAACAAAAATGGAGGAAGTTACGTCCAATATTTGTGCTGCTACTATCAATATTGGAAAAAGAGCTAACGAGGAGACCAAAGCCTTGGAGGGACCTAGCAAAAGGATGAGACAAAGTTCAAGAAAGAAGGCTACACAAGAGGGAGCCATGTTGGCAGCAACCACTACCCAGGATACTGTTGTGAAAGGAAAATAAACCATGAAAATGATATTGGAACTGGATGAATAGTCTGGTTCCTCTTGTTGGTTATGTAAACTGGTCTTGTTCAATGGTTTCTTTTTTTAATCTTCTGCCTATGGTGTATCCAGATCTTTGTTAAATTTGGGTTTTGACCGGTAGTCTTTCTGGTGGTTTCAGGTCCATTTAAAACCTATTTTTGCTACTTCCTTGTAGTAGTTTTTAGGCTTTGCCTATGGTCTTGGACGCTCTTTCTTTCCTTCCTTGTACTAGGGTTTCGGGGCCCCTTCAAAACCTGTTTTTACCTTAATCTAAAACATTGGGAACTTTATCTACACTTGGGGTTTCAAATGAACTATGAGACAATAAAGGCATAAAAACTCTTGGGGATAACTTCCTAGCTAGTATCAAACTATTCTCAGCTTTAATAACTATCTCATATGCATTAGGTAGAGTAAATCCTCCCATTGATTGCAACATTACTACCACATTAGTAAAATAGCCTTGAGATAATTGGCAAATACAAAGCTTGGAGGGGGTCTCATGATAGGTGGCAACCTATGCCATGTTCTTTGAAATATTTCATTGAAATCTCCCATGGAATCATTAGGACCTTTCCTTATCACATTCAACTGATGGATTATTGAAATGTGATCACTCTTATTCTCAAACCTATTTACCAACTCTCCAAAGCCATCCCAATTAGTAATGCAACCACCTCCCAATGTCCTATACCAATCAAGTGCTTTACCCTTTAGAGACATGGAAAGTAGCCTAATAGCTATGTTGACTTGAGGATATTGTGGAAATTGTAAAAAATTGAGATGTCCCTAATGTGTTTAGATGGGGTAATAGGACCTTCTCCATTGTAGTTAGGGAGACTTTTGGTGGCATTGGGAGGGATAGGATCATATGCAAGAAGATTGATTGGATTTTGGACGTTGAAGGCTGGGAAAACATGTTGCCTAGCCATCTCTTCTTCTTCCTCCTAACCATGAAATATAATGTGGAAAATTTGATCTACAACTAAAAATTCTCACCTTTTAGAGTCACCAAATGCTGGATTAGAAACACTTCTACAACCTTGGGCTTGTCAAGACTAGCATTCACCTTGACATAGAAGCAATTAAGACTAGCTATCCCACCATATGTGCCAGAACTATTGTCATCAAATTGTGCACCCTAAGACATTCTAGAAAACTCCTACAATTTGATGTAACATTGAATCATATCTCAAGTTATGGGTGAACTTGTAAGAGAGATGAATCTCTAAATTATGAGGGCTAGCTCCCTAGATTCATATTTAAGTGTTTATCACCTAATATAATACTTGTTTATGGGAAAAGGGTTAGGAGTTTTCATGAAAAGGAAACTAAACTAAAGAGGTGATACACTAAGACATATCCCATAGTATCACACTCCTACTAAGCAACAAAGCTTTCCAAGACTAATTCTAGGCATTGAAGGATCCTAACATAGTGTTTCAATGTGGAGGTAGCATACATAAGATAACCAAAAATATAACTGATCTAGGGATAAATTTCACACCATAGGGACAATTTCATACTTGAAGAGGATCCAAGTACAATCCATACACTTCACATGACATGTTAAAATCAGAACTCTTGCTTAAACATGAAAGATAAAGGGAGCAAGGATGACACCATCACTTATCTCCAATATACATCAATATCGTACTTAGACAAAATGTCCATAACTCAGAATCAGACTTGTATTCAATGTTGAAAGACAAAAAATGCAATGTCATACTAGCAGGGCCTCACCAGACTAGCTGTGGTCTCCTCTACAATAGCCAACATGGATCATACTTATATAATTTTAGAAGAAGAGAGAGAGAAGGGAAGTTGAAGAGGCACAAGGACAAGTGTCCAAAGTTTAAAATAAGTTACAATTCATGTGGATGAGGTGGAAAAGGAGTTATGAAATTTATTTATACATCATTCTATCCTAGACAAGCCTTTTCTCCAAGTAGGTTAGGGCATTTTTTGAGCATTTAAAAGTATGTTAGGGATTTTTTTTTCATGGAAATGAGATGGAAGATAGATCAAGTAACTTATGTGGATATGTGTCCATCTTAAACTAAGCACCTTCCTTGATGTCACATTGAAACTCTTCCACAAACATCTTTGAGTTTTGAAACTCCTCCTTGACAAGTGGCAAGAGGCAAGAATTTGATCATGAGATATCTTGGATAGTTATATTTTCATCCAAAGGTCACTTTTAAATCATCTTGAAGCATCTCAATCAGTTACATCACTTGAAATATTCAATTCCTCTCTTAGGTGTCACAAGGGCTCTTTGTCTCGCTAGGCCTAATTTGGCCAAAATAGCTAAAATTTGGATTTGGATCAAGTTATGAAATATTTATTCATGAAAGGCCTATTTTCATCATATTTTACTAAAAAAAATCCATCTAGAACCATCAAACTCTCTTCAAGTCCCCATTTTGATCATAGAGCCTTCATTAGGCTTAGTCCTCTTGTAGCCCTATTTTTACACAAGTCTACTTGTGTAGGATAATGAATAGACCTTTAGGAATAATTAAAACCATTTTTGAGTACCCTTTTTCTCCATTGTGCTATTTTCTAATTTTCATGATTCTATACGTAAGACAAGTGTGCTTTTAGATCCATTAGTCCTCCCAAGTAAGTCTAATTAGGCCTCTTTAGCCTAGAAGACCAAACATGTTCATTTTGAGATCCCACACATGTGATATGGAAAATTAACCTATATATAAATTTTTTACCTCCTTATCATATCTCATGTTTAATTTAAGTTCCTGATTATTTATATGGGCTCTTGTTCTAGCATTAAATGCTCCTTCTTAGTCTATTCTATATAACCCTGTACTTGCAAGTGTGGACTAGTGGCAGGGGATGAATATCAAGAGATTTATCAAGGAAATATTGATGATTTTAAATCTTGAAACATCCGTTTTAGTGACTTTTTTTCCTTTCTCTCTCATCATGTTCAAATCAAGATTTTTGGAGGGTTTGGAGTGCATTAGCCCTTAAGGGTTTTTTCATAAAGGATGCACATTGGAGATTATTAAAAATGACATTTATGGCTCCTTAAATACCTTATATAACACCTCCAATAATCTTCAGGTCCCATGCATAATATCATGAAAGTTTCAAGCATTTGATGTTGGCCATTCGAGCCACTTGGTGCATTCTGTGAGGGTTTGAGAGCTTTTAAGCCAAGAATTGGATTCTTGTTGAATTTCATTGAAAAAACATGGTTAAAAAACCTATAAATATATACCATTAACATGTTTCCATTACTTTAATATTTATTCAAGATCTAAGGATGAAACTTGACCCCTATTTGGCATTAGGCTTGTGCCTTGCCAATGAACCTGCCTGCTACTTTGGACTCAAAATGGCTCTCAAATGGATTGATTTTAATATTTATGGATTAAAAATGTCTCACTTACCTCTAAAATAATGAATTGGTCAAGTGGAAATCATGTACAAGGATAAAAATGCACATAATCCTTAGTTTGGCCTCTAGGCTCAAAGGTTTCTTTCACACATGATTGTAACCCTCCTTGTGTAGGGTACCCTATTTTACCTCGAAACTTATAATAAGGTTTTATATATTTATATGGTTTTTTTTATATATTATCCAACCATCATCCAGGGTCTACTTGCTTATTGATCACCAATTTCACCATTTTCCCTGAAACTGTCACCTTTATGCATGCCAAAATTGCCCCTACTCTAATACAAATTAGAGAGGGGTTTCAATATTATTATTTTAAAATTAATGATTGGATAAAATTATAAAATCAAAAATTATTTTTTGTACAAATTTTTATATTCTAACTCCTCCATTAGACCACCAAACCCCTCAATTTTACTAGGCAGACTTCATGAATAGGCAGAATTTGAGGGTAGGCAGGGTATAGGTTGGGTTTGGAGGTCTTAGGGATTGAATTGAACTTGATTAGGAGATGGAAGGATAATTCATACCTAAAATTATGTATCCAAATCCTTTTATATCCTAATTTCCCCTTAAACACCTTATATTCTCTTGAGACATAGAAAAAGTCTATGACTACAAAGGAAGGGAAACCCTATTTTGTGACATGGATGTAGGCTATTATGAGCTTGGTTTGGATTTAAAGACACAATTAAGACCTTATTTTATGTTCACTATTATTATTTTGGAATTAATTCATCATTTCTATAGGGTTAATCTCCATCCCTTACACCCATGTATCTTTCATCCTCAAGATCAAGACTCTGCTTATGTGGACTGAGACACTTCAAAACCTGACTGTATGTCTTAGTTTAAGCTTTGTTTGATGTTTGTATACATATTATTAATTTTTCCTAGGTCATAAACCATATTCATTCTTCTTATTCACTTAGAGGCCTTCAAACCATATCATTTCATGCTTAAGTCCTTAACTATTATACCCCTCTGCCAGCTTGGACTAAGACAGGCATATAGGTGTGCTTGGGGTTTGGAATTAGGATTTGTTCATGTTGAATAAGTTTAATTTTTAGTTCCTTGAGATCACTTATCACTTTAATTTCACTTTCATCCACTTTAAAAAATCCAAACCAAGTTCAAACTCCTAATTTCTTCCTTACTGCCAACATGCCTCACATGATTGTGTGTTAGGCTACCTGTAGGTTAATTTGAGATCACCTAGGTCATGTGGTTAATATAATCATCTTTTAAATTTAGGTATAGTGTCCTTAAATTACTCAATTCACTCTAAACTTACAAATTATTTACTATATTCCTATAGATGACCCTTCTTAGGCCTGTGTATGGACAGGGAATGGTACATTAGTGATTAAAACATCAAACTTAATATATTATTTGAAATATTGGATCAGGAATTATCTTTTAAATATTTTGGATTGATCAATCTTGATGGCATAGCTTAAGATTATCAAATTGAAATGCAAAACCATTTTCCAATCAATGTCCTGTAGATATCACTACCCCTTTTCAGTGGGTTTTTGGAAACTTTGAGACCTTGAAACTCTCATATCCACTCCTAATTTTCTACTTAAAATTGACAAATGTTAATTCATAAAATCTGAAAGATCTCTGTCTACAACTTTTAGGAACAAAAGAACCAATACAGTCCCATCATTATTTTGAAGGAAAATTCCACTTAGCATAACATTCTAACTCTCATGGCATGAACACTATGAACTTTTTGGTATGTTAGGACTTAAAAAACTAACTCCATCATGTATTTCAATCTTTTCATTTCTATACAAACTTCTTGAACTCAAGCATAAGCTGACTGTGAGCAGACTAGACAGTGAACAAGGAAATTAGGTAATTTGGCTTTGGAGGAGTATGCTAATTTGATATTTCATAAAGTAATTCAATGAGATATATTTTAAAAAATGAATCCAAGCATATTAAACATCTTCAATATCCCCCTTCCATGTTGATAAAACTTAGGTTACCCATACATGGCTGCCCACTTGAAAAACAAGCACAATTTTGGAAATCTCCTTCAAAGACATTAAGAGAGAAGTGTTGGATGATATAAAAACCATTATAAATGGAATATTACCACCTAAAGACACTTAATCAAACCCAAATATATCCATGTATTCCTGAAATCAAGAAATAGATGAAAATTTATACCCCTCTTGAATGAAATTTCATAAAAAGCTGCTTGGAGTCAAACTGATTGTTCATAAAATAGGGGGAACCAAATTGAAACCTTTGACTTTGAAAGAGAAGTGAACTTATATTAATATCAGCTCCCATAATCCCTCTTTCAAATTACACCTGTATGACCCATGCCAAGTGATTGAATCTAGCCTTTCTTTACTTGCCAAGTGAAAATAGAGGAAAATAAGTTGTAGATGAAATTTATTACATTATCCTTGCAATCCAAACATGTAAATGACATGTGGGGAGGTGAAGAGTCACTTCACTATGTTTTCAAATGATGATGGACTTGAAAAGTATGTACAAGTGCCCAAAAACTCCTATTTTAAGGAAAAACTACCATTTCTTGATCATAACAGACTTCTAGCTATCACTTGACTTATTTTGATGTGATTTAACATTATCCACATTTATATCCTTCTTTATGACATATTTTTAAACTCCCACCATCTGTACAAGTCAATTAATTAGCTAGAAAAGTGGCCAAATGACCCTTTTACCACATGAAACCTAGAAAATGGCCAATTTGTGACTTGAAGACACCTTAAAATAGTTCAAAGACCATTTTAGGATATTTTCAATATAATTTGGCACTTTTGATCCACTATAAGGAGGATGGGTTTTAGCAAGGACTAGGGAAAGGGTAGTGAGACATGTAGGACAATAGATGACCCCATAAGACATATGCAACTTTCTCTAAAAGTGCAAAATAATAGGGGTTGACCCAAATTTGACTTGGGGTCAAATTTGGTCAATAGATACATTTTATAAATATGTGGAGTGTTGCATATTGAGTCAAATTTCTTGTACCAATGTAATTGCACAGTGTAATTTACAACACTAGGACAAATACTATAAATATTTGGAGTGTTACTTATTTTTATTCAAATTTATCATACCAATGTCATTATGAATCATAATTTGTAACACTCGAATAAATTTTATAAATATTTGGGTTTGTATATTTTGAGTTAGGCTTCTTATACCAATGTTGTTGCACAACATAGTTTTCAATAATGTTACAAATTCTAAATATATTTGGGGTGTTAGATATTTTGAGTAGGGTTTTCTATACCAATGTCATTTGTAATACAATTTCATAACAATGGGACAAATTTTTCAAATATTTGGGGTGTTGCATATTTTGAGTCATGTTTACCAATGTTATTGTGTGACATAATTCATAACAATACAACAAATTTTAGAAAAAATGGGGTATTACATATTTTGACTTAGGGTTCCCATAATAACGTTGTTGCACGGTGTAATTCACAACACTGGTATTTCATAAATATTTATGGTGTTTCATATTTTGAGTCAGTTTTCCCATACTAATATCATTGCATAGTGGAATTGGTAAGAATGGACCAAATTCTACAAATATTTGGGGTGTTGCTTATTTTAAGTCAAGTTTCTCATATCGATGTCATTGTGATACATAATTTGAAGCACTAGGACAAATTTTATAAATATTTGAGGTGTTACATATTTAGAGTTGGGTTTCCCATATCAATGTGGGGTAATTCACAACACTATGGTAGATTTCAAACATATTTGGGGTGTTGTATATTTTGAGTCATATTTCCTATACCATTGATGTTGCGTAGTGTAATTTTAAACATAGGGACAAATTTTAGGAATATTTTGGGTGTTGCATATTTTGATATGGGTTTCATGTACCAATGTTGTTGTGTGGTGTAATTCACAACACTAGAAAAAAAATTGAAAATATTTTGAGTGTTATGTATTTTGAGTCAAGTTTCCTATAAAAATGTTGTTGTATGTCATTATTTTCAACACTAGGAAAAACATTAGAAATATTTTGGGTGTTTAAAATTTTAAGTCAGGTTTCTCATACCAATGTCAATGTGTAGTGTAATTTGTATCACTGGTAAAAAATTTAGAAATATTTACAATGTTGAATATTTTGAGTCTAGTTTCTCATACCAATGTTGTGCTTCAAAATTCATAACACTAGGACAAATTATGAAAATATTTGGGGTGTTTCATATTTTGAGTTGAGTTTCCCATACCAATGTCATTACACATCACAATTTGTAACATTGAGAAATTTTTTAGAAATATTTGGAGTGTTACATATTTTAAGTTGTGTTTCCCATACCATCGTCATTACATGTCATAACTCATAACACTAGGAAAAATTTATGAAATATTTTGGGTGTTCCATATTTTGAGTTGGGTTTCTTGTACTAATATCATTGCATGACATAATTTACAACACTAGGACAAATTTTGGAAATATTTGGGTTCTTGCATATTTTGAGTTAGGTTTCCTGTACTAATGTCATTACATGACACAATTCAAAACACTAGGATAAATTTTAGAAACATTTGGGTTGTTGCATTTTTTGAGTCATGTTTCCCATACCAATATTATTTTGCAACACTAAGACAAATTTTAGAAATATTTGAGGTGTTGCATATTTTCAGTTGGGTTTCCCATACTAATGTCATTTCATGTTGTAATTTATAACACTGGAACAAATTTTGGAAATATTTGGGTTGTTACGTATTTTGAGTCTAATTTCCCTTAATAATTTTTTTGTGCAACACCATTCACAATACAAATACAAATTTTAGAAACATTTGGGGTATTGAATATTATAAGTTAGGTTTCCCCTACCAATACCATTATGCATTGTAATTCACAATATCAGGATATATTTTGGAATTATTTGGAGTGTTTCATACTTTGATTTGAGCTTCCCATAGAAATGTCATTATGCATCATAATTAAAAACATTGGTAAAAATTTCAAAATATTTGGGGTGTTGCATGTATTGAGTCATGTTTCCCACATGAATGTGGTTTTGCATCATAATTTGTAACATAGACAAATTTTAGAAATATTTTGGGTACTATATATTTTGAGTCAGGTTTCCTATACTAATGTCATTACATGGTGCAATTTTTAACAATAGAAATTTTTTAATAAATATTTAGGGTGTTACAGATTTTGAGTCAGGTTTCATGTACCAATGGCATCGTGTGACACAATTCACAATGTTACAATAAATTTTATAAATATTTATGGTGTTTCATATTTTGAGTCAATTTTCCTATACCAATGTCATTACAACATGAAATTTCAAACATAATCAAATTTTGGAAATATTTTTGAGGTGTTTCCTATTTTGAGGTAGGTTTACCCTACCAATGTCTTTGTGCAACACAATTTATAACACTAGTAATAAAATTAGAAATATTTGGGGTGTTACATATTTTTAGATGGGTTTACTATACTAATATGGCCCAATTCATAACACTAGGACAAATTTTTAAAATATTAGGGGTATTTCAAATTTTGAGTCAGGTTTCTCATGCTAATGTCATTTCATGGTGCAATTTGCAACACTAAGATAAATTTTAGAAATATTTGGGGTGTTGCATACTTTTTAATTAGGTTTCCCATATCAATGCCATCACACAGTACACTTCAAAACACTTAGACAAATTTCAAAAATATTTGGGGTCTTTTATATTTTGAGTCAGATTTCTCATACCAAAATCATTGTATGATGTAATTTGTAACATTGTGACTAATTTTAGAAAACATTGGGTGTTGTATATTTTGAGTCAGGTTTCTTGTAATAATGTCATTGTGTGGGACAATTCAGAACATTGTGATTTGATAAATATTTGGGGTGTTTGATATTTTTTGAGTCAATTTTCTAATACCAATGTCATTGCATGTTACAATTCATAACATTGGGACAAATGATTTAATTATATAGGGTGTTGCATATTTTGAGTTAAGTTTCTTATACCAATGTCATTTTGATGTAAAATATGCAACATTGTGACAAATTTTATAAATTTTTTAGGGTGTTACATATTTCAAGTCAAGTTTCCCATACCAATGTGGTGCAATTCAAAACACTAGGAAACAAAATATAAAAATTTGGGGTGTTGAATATTTTGATATGGGTTTCCTATACCAATGTCAATGTGTGGCATAATGCGTAACATTGGAACAAATTTAAAAATATTTTAAGTGCTACATATTTTGAGCCAAGATTCCTATACCAATGTTATTGTATGTCACAATTTGAAACACTGGGAAATAGTTTATAAATATTTTGGGTGCTTCAAAGTTTGATTTGGTTTTCTCATACCAATGTCATTACAGAGTGCAATTTGCAACACTAGTAAAAATTTAAGAAATATTTTTGGTGTTGAATATTTTGAGTTTGGTTTCCATTACCAATGTTGTTGTAAATCATAATTCATAACATTGTTAAAATTTTTAAAAACATTTGGGGTGTTTCATATTTTGATTTGGGTTTCCCATACTAATGTCATTATGTGTTGTAATTCGTAGCACTAGGAAACATTTGAGTTGTTCCATATTTTTAGTCAAGTTTCTCATACCAATATCATTGTACGATGTAATTTACGATATTGGGACAAATTTTATAAATATTTGGGGTGTTTCATATTTCGAATCATGTTTCCCATACAAATGGTGTTGCACGTTACAATTCATAACACTAGAACAAATTTTAGTATTATTTAGGGTGTTACATATTTTGAGTTGGGTTTCCCATACTAATATCATTGTATGGTGCAATTTAAAAAATTGGGACAAATTTTGTAAATATTTAGGTTGTTTCATATTTTGATTCTAGTTTCATGTACCAATATCATTGTGTAACATAATTCACAACACTAGGAGAAATTTCAAAAACATTTGGGTGTTTCATATTTTGAGTCAAGTTTCCCCTAATAATGTCATTGCACATCATTATTCACAACATTGAGACAAATTTTGGATATATTTTGGGTTTTTCATTTTGAGTTTAGTTTCCCATACCAATGTCATTGTCATCAAAATTCATAACCGAGAAAATTTTCAAAAATATTTGGGGGGGGGGGGTGTTACATATTTTGAGTCATGTTTCTTGTACCAATGTCATTACAGGTTAAAATTCATAACATTGGGACATATTTTGAAAATATTTGTGGTGTTATATATTTTGAGCTGGGTATCCCATACCAATGTAGTGCAGTTCATAACACTAGGAAAAAATTTAGAATTTTTTTTGGGTGTTTCATATTTTGAGATGGATTTCCTATACCAATGTCATTGAATGGTGTAATTTGTAACACTAGAACAAATTTAAAAAATATTTTTAGTGTCACATATTTTGAGTCAAGTTTCATGTACCAATGTTATTACATGTCATAATTTGAAACACTTGGAAACATTTTAGAAATATTTGGGGTGTTTCAAATTTTGATTCAGGGTTCTCATACTAATGTTGCACGATATAATTTGAAACACTAGTAAAAATTTTATAAGTATTTATGGTGTTGAATATTTTGAGTCTTGTTTCCATTACCAATGTCATTATAAATTATAATTTGTAACACTGGTACAAATTTTTAAAATATTTGGGGTGTTTCATATTTTGATTTGGGTTTCCCATACCAATGCCATTACGTGTTGTATTTCATAGGAAACATTCTAGAAATATTGGTATTTTTTGCATATTTTTGGTTGGGTTTTTCATACCAATATCATTGTGCAATGTAATTTATAGTGTTGGGACAAATTTTATAAATATTTATGGTATTACATATTTTGATTCATGTTTCCCATACAAATGTTATTACATGTCTTAATTCATAACACTAGGACAAATTTTAGTAATATTTAGGGTGTTGTATATTTTGAGTTGGGTTTCCTATATTAATGTCATTATGTGACGTAATTTACAACATTGGGACAAATTTTTAAATATTTGGGTTATTTCATATTTTGATTCTGGTTTCATGTACAAATGTCATTGTGTAACATAATTCATAACTCTAGGACAAATTTTAGAAACATTTAGGGTGTTGCATATTTTGAGTCAAGTTTCCCCTACCAATGTCATTATGCATCAAAATTCACAACATTGGGATAAATTTGGGAAATATTTTGGGTGTTTCATGTTTTAAGCCTGTATTCCAATGCCAATGTCATTATCATCATAAATCATAACATTGGGAAAATTTTAAAAAATATTTAGGATGTTATATATTTTGAGTCATGTTTCTTGTACTAATATCATTGCATGTTACAATTCATAACACTGGGACATATTTTGAAAATATTTGTGGTGTTGCATATTTTGAGTTGGGTTTCCCATACTAATGTCATTGCATGGCATAACTTTCAACACTAGGATAAGGTTTGGAAATATTTGGCTTGTTACATATTTTGAGGCAAGTTTCCCTTACCAATGTGCATGACATAATTCACAACACTAGGACAAATTTTAAAAGTATTTGTGATGTTGCATATTTTGAGTTGTGTTTGACATACAATGTCATTGTGTGTCATAATTCATTGCACTAGGATAAAATTTAGAAATATTTTGGATGTTACATATTTTGAGTTAGGATTCCCATACTAAAGTCATTGTGTGGTGTAATTTGTAAAACTAGGACAAATTTTGGAAATATTTGGGTTGTTGCATATTTTGAATCACGTTTATCATACCAATGTTATTGCATGACATAATTTATAATACTATGACAATTTTTTTAAATATTTGAGGTGTTGCATATTTTTAATTAGGTTCCCCTACCAATGTCATTTCATGGCGCAATTTACAATACTGGGATAAATTTCAAAAATATTTGAGGTGTTGCATATTTTGAGTCAGGTTTCCCATACCAATGTCATTACATGACATAATTTGTAATAATGGGACAAATTTTAGAAATATTTGGGGTGTTGTATATTTTGAGTCAATTTTCTCATAATAATGTTGTTGCCTAGCACAATTCATGGGTATTTCATAAATATTTGGGCTATTACATATTTTTTGAGTTAGCATAATTTTCAATATTTAGATTAGGGTATTACATATTTTACGTCAAGTTTTCCATATTAATGTTGTTGTGTTTCACAATTTACAACATTGTCATAAATTTTTAAAATATTTCAGGTGTTGCATATTTTGAGATGAGTTTCTTGTACCAATATCATTATATGGCAGAATTCACAACACTAGAACAAATTTCAAAAATATTTTGAGTGTCACATATTTTGTGTCAAGTTTTCTATACCAATGTTGTTGCATGTAACAATTTGTAACACTAGGAAAAAATTATAAATATTTAGGGTATTGCAAATTTTGATTCAAGTTTCATGTAGTAATGTCATTATAGAGTGCAATTTTTAACACTAGTAAAAATTTAAGAAATATTTATGGTGTTGAATATTTTGAGTCTGGTTTCAATTACCAATGTCATTATAAATCATATTTCTTAAAACTAGTAAATTTTTTAAAAATATTTGGGGTGTTTCATATTTTGATTCAAGTTTCCCACACCAATGTCATTACATGTTATAATTCATAGCACTAGGAAACATTTTGGAAATATTTGAGTTGTATATTTTTAGTCAGGTTTCTCATACTAATAACATTGCATGATGTAATTTTAAATGATTGGAAATTTTTTATAAATATTTGGGGTGTTTCATATTCTGAGTCATGTTTCCCATATCAATGTTGTTACACATCACAATCTAAAACACTAGGATAAATTTTAGTATTACTTGTGGTGTTACATATTTTAAGTTGGGTTTCCTATACTAATGTCATTACATGGTGTAATTTACAACATTGGGACAAATTTTGGAAATATTTGGGTTGTTTCATATTTTGATTTTGGTTTCATGTACCAATAACATTGTGTAACATAATTCACAAAACTAGGACAAATTTCAAAATAATTTTGGATGTTGCATGTTTTGAGTCAGGTTTCCCTACCAATGTCATTATTCATCATAATTCACAAAATCGAGACAGATTTGGGAAATATTTTGGGTGTTTCATGTTTTGAGTTTAGTTTCCCATGCCAATGTCATTATTGTCACAATTCATAACACTAAGAAAATTTCAAAAATATTTGGGGTGTTACATATTTTTAGTCATGTTTATTGTAACAATTTTATTGAATGTTATAATTCACAACACTGGAAGAAATTTTGAAAATATTTATGGTGTTGCATATTTTAATTTGGGTTTCCTATAATAATGTCATTATGTGGAATAATTCACAACACTAGGACAAAGTTTGGAAATATTTGGAATATTACATATTTTGAGTCAAGTTTCCCTTACCAATGTTTTTGCATGACATAATTCACAACACTAAGACTAATTGTCATGACCCAACCTTGCAACTAGTTAAATATATTAGGGTGGAATCTTATTTCAACATGTGTGCTAATAATTTGACTAACTATATTAGATGTGTATTATATTTCAGATGTGGTGTTATGAGGCATCTTGTATAATTTTTATAATTATATTTATAGTATAGTTGATGCTTATGATTGATCCATCTTATCATGATAGATACTATTTAGTTTCATTATATTGTTATATGTATGCTATATCATGATTTTATTAGAATTTGGTTAACACTTGGCTATGATGTAGTTCTTTTATATTTCAAAATAGTACAATAAAATTATATTGATTATCCGTATCATTCTATTTTGTTACTTTTTAGATGATTATATTATTTTAGCATATCATGTCTAAATGTTATGATGTTTACATAATTTTATTATTATTGGATGTTTATACTCATTCATGTATTGTTGATGTTCTTTTTTGATGATTGCAAGAACCAGGCAAAGAGTTAGGCTTGGTGGTGAGATTTGATAGCTTAGGGTATAATCGAAGGACTATTGAGTAGTCAAAAGTTCCTCGATAGGATAATGTGCATGACTAAGATATTGAGCCACAGTCATCATTATTATTTCTCATTACTCTATTTTTCATCTTCATGATAGTTTTGGATGTATTATTTTTAGTTTGTTATTATTATTTTATCTTTTTGTTGAACAAGTTTCAATTTCATTATCCTTGCTTATGCATGTCTAGTGTTATTTTACCCTTGTCGAGATTCATTATGTGACCCTGTTTGGTGAGCAGTGTTGTTTATCTTATGTTAGTTTCCTTATTATTTTAGCTTAGTGGTTTAACATGGTTAGGTGGTTATATTGTTGGACCACGTAGCTTAATATTCTTGTGTACCCTTTGACCTTTAAATGTTTTTATGTTAAGGGTCGATTGGCATGGGTGGATAATTATTTTAATTGTTATGATTTGGTGGGTTGACCCACACTTCAAAATGTAGAGCTCCTAATTGGGTGATGAGTATGTGGGAATAAAAACTTTAATGGTGGGTGAAATAGTTTTAATTTTGGGTAAAACCTTTCCCACATGCCATATTCTTTTTGGCATTTCATTTGGGGAAACCTGTACCCCTTTTAGGAGCTCATGACTTGGGTAGAAAAAGAGGACTGAGCAGTAGGGTTTAGGAGGGGATTTTTTTTGGGGAACAACATGATGTTTGGGGTTTGTCTAGTTTAGTTTGGGAAGGGAAGAAGAGGCTATTGATGTGTGGAAGAAAGGAGGCCATGACATTCTACTTGCATGTATGGAGATGGAAGCAAGAGAAAGGAGGTCTTGAGTCCTTCATGGGGTGAAGGCAAAGTTTGATGGGTGGAAAAGAGACTGGAAACAATCAAATTGAATCTAAAATAGTCTTCCTTCTCCTTTTCCTACAACCTGGTACTTTTCCAAGAGGATGACCTGGATTCTTAAGTACAAAAGGGAAACCACAACTTTCCCTTACAACAGCTTGTATGTTTTTATTTCAAGTAAGTTTTGTAGTCATATTTTATAAATGTTGAATGGTTTTTCATTTAGGCTATCCTATAAATTTAAATGAAATAAAACCCTTATAGGTTCATAGGTTAGTAGAGAGACTTCTTGATTAACCTATGATGGTCAATATTTGATCCATATCAATTTACTTTCTAGGTAATACATTCTAGTACATGTTCCATATTTTTGAATTCTATTTGTTAAATGGAAATGTTTGGTTTGTGGGGTTTGGTTATTTTGGTGTATGTTTCTAAGTGGACTCGAACCCCACCCTAAATTTGATATGGTGATTTTATTATTAATCAACAATAAAGTGATTTGATTTGTATAATTGTGTGGTCTCTATTCATATGCTTATGATTGAAATGTTTTTCTTAAGTTAAGCAAACCTACTATGATTCATGTTAAAATGTTTAATCCATTCAAGAAGAGACTTGAATAATAGCTAGTTTGTGTGTAGAAACCCTATGGGGTAGAGCCTTGTATATCTAACCTCATTTAATTTTGACCCTGTACACTTGGACAGGGATTTAACCTAGTTTTATTTTCATTTTATTTTGCATTGGTCTGTGGTTAAGACTATGTTTAATGTTACCTGGAGGTGAACAGAGCTCGATAAGAGCTAGCAGGATAATTATTACTTGAGGCCCTAGATGGGCAATGTAATCATTTTTTGTTTATGCCAAGTTTAACTCATTCTTTTCCATATCCTTTACGACTCAACTTGATGGATTCTTTGACCTTTTGATAAGATAACATTTTGACATGGGTTACCTTGCATTGAGGCTAAGTTATTATGATGGTAATTGGCTTGATCAACTTATCTATGTTGATTAGATAGCCTTAGCCTGTTGGAATAACCTAGCCATAGTTTAGTTGGTTTTGGCATTGTTGGATATTGGAGTCCTTATTGGTATTAATGTTTGTTTCTACACTTGGTGTTTGGCTATTTTAATATTATCGTGTTTCTTGTATGTCAAAATTTATGAATTCAATTGAGTTTTACTCTTAAATTTATGATGGGGCTTATACAGTTAGTGATTATTGTCATTTCATTTCCTAATGGTTGTCAATGATTGAATGTTAACACTTCAAATTTATTTATTGGTGGTATTTTGGGTGTTGTGTGTTGATTCATATTGTTTTGTACCTTTGGTGTTTATTAGTGTATGAGCTCCTATAGGTTGTGTTAGTTCCTTCTACCTTGTTGACTGTTGTTTTAATTTATTTAGTGGCTTAGTATCTCACACATGCTTTATACCTCCCTTTGAGTACCCCATCATTAGAACCCATCACCCATTTGATGGTTGGGGTGGTGAGGGCCACAAATAGATGGCTCATCAGGCTAGTTGGGAGGGTTTGTCCTCATATTGCTAAGTGTATCCTTTCATGGCATTTACATCTTGATGTTACATCATACTCATTATTAGCACTTTTTAGCATACACTTTCTGTTGGATGTTCATAGAATAGTTAGTTGTTATTCTATTATTATATTGATTCATTGTGCATGTATGAAAGTTAGAAACATAAATTATTTTCAAAGTATAATCCCAAGTTGGATACATTATTGGGTTATGAAGATGATAATTTACTATTATCAATAAGATAACTATTATAACCACAACTATAATTACTTTCCATGTCATATTGTTGTGCTTGGACCTTCTTATAAGGATTCATGGATGAAACATATTTAGGTTTCCTATCATTTGTAATCACTTTTTGGATTATGTTAAACATAGTTGTATTAGTAGCTGAAATTCTAATGTTTACAACCACTTTCAGGTATCTTTATATGTACATTATTGTGAGAACCTAATTATACATAGCCAAGCTGTTCATTATCTTGATTATTATTATTCTCATGGGTAAATGTCTTACTACAATGAACTTGATCACTACTATTATTCTATCTCCTTCTCTTGATGATGTTATCTCCTTTTAGCATTTAATTGTAGATGAATAAGGAACACAATTATTATTATCTTCTTTGGAGTTGAATGCATTTATGTCTTGAAGTAATGGCTTGGGTAGATGATAATTTACATGTGTTGGCTGTTTGTGAATGATTAATATGAGTTAGGTATAAAATTTAATCCTTATGCTATAATTATAGATCTAAATAAACTTTTATTACATTAAGTAATTAATAGTTATAGTTGATCGACAATCCTTTGTTGATGAATGAAATCATTAAGTTGTAGTAGTGTATTCTTGTATTAATAATTGTGTATTGGGTTCCAAATTTATACTTGATTATTCAGTTTCCTTATACAAATATATGTGACCTGTTATTGTGACCTACACACAAGGAAGTTGATGGTTTATTTGATATTCATACTTCTATTATCTTGTGTATTTCTATTGCATAACACAATGAAATAGAATAAAATTCAACTACATGATTACACCTTTATTCTTGCTAATTTTATTTGATATTGCTTGCACTTATTATGCATCATCATATGAGTACAGTTAACAATTTGAAATCCATTAAATATAAGAAAACATGATGCAATGACCTCAACTTGGCAATTCATTATAAGAATCCCAATAGGTAGAATTGCCATAATTGTCTATGATGAGATGGTGATGTATTGTTTTTGAATCAGATGTTGGCTTGTTAATAGGTACAAAAGTATATAGAGATTGGCTTTGGAAGTACATTTATAAAGAGTTTTTATATTTCACATTGGTCATTATGATGATGAATAGTCTTTTTGGCTTGCAACTTTCACTCAAATTTGGATATGGTTTAAATGCCATGTGTGAATTATGAAATATGCACTATGTTCTTTGATTCCCTAACTTATTTTGGTCATGAAATATTCAATCTTACTCCTTATAATGGTCACTTAAGGGAAGTTTTATTTCTTAAAGGAATGAAAATTCGGTTTGAACTCTAGTCTTTTATTTATTTAACTTGAACATCTACGTGATTGACCATAAGCATGATCATGAACTAAAGGATAAGTAAGTAGTTAAATAAATGTTAGATTTCTATTTCCAACTTACAGATGGTTCACTTATATCATGTAGATGGTTTGTTTTAAATATGCAATTTATATGCTTGTTCGGTGAGATGCTCACTTGTGTGAAACCATCCACCCTCGACAAAACAAATTGTGACTTACCTTAATTAAATTTTATTTTTATTGATTGTCATCAAATGGGTGAGGAATTATGGTGCAAGGAACCAAGTCAATGATCCTCTATAGGATTATGACAACTAGTACTATTTATGGTTAAAATATCTAGATTATCCATTTCTTCAATTTGGCTAATTTATTTTTGATTGCAAGTACTCTCTTTCATTTTAACCTTTATGACCGTTGCCTATATCAAGAATGGAAGTAACCATTATATATAGTTTACTTAGGGTTACAATAATTATTGTTGCGGTAGTTGGTCTTATCTCTTATAGTTTCCTTTCCATGAAGATAATGGAAGTGCAATGATTTCTAACCCTATGGATCATGGTATAATAATCCTAAAAGGGGGAAATGCACCAGAACCATTGAAGGCTCATTTGGTATTTAAAGGCCTAAGGTGGGTTTTAGATCTTGGTGTTGTGTTTGGGAGTAACTGAGTATTGTGGTTTGCCTCTTAGGATATTGTAAATTCTATTAAGAGGATATTAGGATGATGTTCTTCTATTAATGATTCAGATTTCATGATTACCTAGTTATACCTACCTTATTCTATATTTTATGCTTGAGACTCAATGAGCAAGTTAATCTTGGGTACCTTCCTTCTTTATTTAGTTGGTTGTCCTATCCCGCCAGTATACACTTGAGTTTATGGGAATAATCATATTGGTACCACATCCTAGGGCAAAGCATTTTGGTCTCTTAAAGCATCAATATGCAACTAAAAAGAGGGTAATATGGGTACTTACCTAGGGATGAGGATTTATAGGTGGTTCATTAGGGAAGGCTTGTACCTACCATAAAGGTTAGAGGTTAGTAGTGTGGGTCTACACACTAATACCCTCCAAAATTTATACCATATTGAGGGTAACTTACTTCTCTATAGACCCTCTAGGGGTGTTCACCCCAAGCTAAGTGTTCAGATTAACCCAATGTGGTTTTGGGGTGTCTATATGCTATTGTTTGGTTCTATTTTTGTTGCACCTTGTTGTAGGAAGTTGTGTAGTGGGTTATTTTCACAATTTCATTTCACACTTTGTTGAGTAAACTCATAATTTTTTTGGGGTTGTTTCATCTGGTATCAGACCTTATGTTTAAGGTTTTAGGTTGAGTTTTAATGCATTGTACCAATTTTTAGCTTATTATTGAAAATTTGATTTAGAATTTGTGTGATTGTGTATACCCTTGCATAGGGATTGTGTTTGCATGATATAATTTGGATGGCTGAATGCTACCTATATGTTTATGTTGTCTTTTAAAGATTGAAGTGAAACCTTGTATGCTAGCATGCATACTAAACCATGGCTAGAGTTATATGATTTTTATGGACTTATGGATGTCTTATATGCTTGAGAAGGCTGTGATGTAACCTTTATAAAGGCACTTAACCTCTTGGATGAGGTAAATAGTGATTTGCTTATGCAAGCCTAAATGACTAGAAGTTCCTATGTGATGGAATGTATGTAATTGTATGTATGCAAAAATTGGTAAATTTGTACAAGTGAACTTGTGATGCTTACCCATTGATTTGGTTGTGATAACCTTTTCCTCATTAGTTTGTATTGGGGAAAACATCATCTATCAACTATTGACTTGTATGGACAAGTCAATGGGAGGTTGATAATCATCATTTTACCCTTAGAATTGAGGGAAGGATGTTTGGTATTTATTGTTGACTTGTATAGGTGAATCATCAGTAGATGATTAGAACATCCTAACCTATATAAGACCAAGGGTCAGGATCAAACTTGGAGAGATACATAGGGTGAGGATGTTTGATTTACTGATGGGTAAAATAGTGAGGCTTTGGATCTCCACTTTGAGGGATCATATTGAGATGTATTAAGAGCTTGAGTTAGATAGAGAATAATGTGGCTTCATAATTCCAAAGGGCTGAAAATACATGACTGTGTGGGGATGTTTATTCCCTATTTTACATGTTTGATTGTTTTGATCATGGATATGCTTAAATCTATGATGCTGACTTGATCATGGATAGGTTGATTTCCATGAGGATGTCATGTTGACCATGGATATGTTAGGTCCATGGGGATGTTATCCTAGATTCTAGCTGAGTTATGAATTCATGAGGATGCCTACTTGGAAATTTGACTATGTTTTATCACTCATGGGTGGTATATTTGTGATATAGATATGCTCTAAATCCATGAGGATGTGTATTGTGAGTTTAATTGAACTTTTTGAATGAGGAAAAATTTAGTTTCCTCGATAGTGTTATAACATTCACACATGCTTTGGCTAATTTCACCCCTTTCCCTGAAGTGATGTTGCATCAAAACAAGTATTATTATTTAACCTTTGACTTGTTGTATTAACTCAATTGGAAGAATACGGATATAAACTTGTTGTTGGAATCATTAGATAATGCCTTAACAACCATTAATAGCTTGCATGGATGAGCTATCTAGTGATGCCGAGGTATAATATTATGGAAGGTCCAAGGGTGTGGTTTAAACCAAGAGGGCCTAATGGGGTGAGTATAACCGACTTACTTGGTCAAGTTAGAGAATTTTGGGGATCTCTTTCTATTATTAGTTAGCATGAGCTTTATATCCATGATGTGTGAACCTTGTCAAAAAAAAAAAGAAATGCATGGAGATAGATTTTATAGGCCTTTTTGGAATATGACCTTCCTATAAGGAAAGTGATCATGATTTAGATCCTTAAGACTAGCTATGCATATTATATGATGGATATTTGGTGCTATTTGGATGACATCTAGACATCGAGTGACTCGATGGGAGTCATGGACCCTTATTCTTCACCATCATGTGTTTCAATTATTGTGATGTTAAAGTACCTTGGCATAATTATTAGAATACCTAAGTCCTGTATACATGGTCTCTTTCATGTAATTCCTCCTTATGTGTAAAACTATTATGTGTTGTGTGAACTTTTATTTCATAGATTATGTCAAATCATGTAAATATGTATCTTTTATGCCTATGTGTATGTAATATCCTTATGGGTTTTCACTTCCCTTATTGATATCAACATTATTATTGAGTATTTTACATACATGGTTGTATGTTGTTAATGGTTGATCATGTGAATGATGGTAAATTACTTGTGTAAAGTGACCTCCCACTTCTAAAATCCACCCTATAAACCTTATTTTAATCTATGGTTTTAAATTGTAGTATGAACATTCTGTGTACATGTCTTGGAGTAAATATGATTCACATTGTTAACATATTTGGTATGTGGTACTATGGTCATACACCACTAGTTTGATGTATTTTCCCTCTTGGAACCAACTCTATTTGATTGAAATTGATAAGGTATAATGTTGTATTATGTTGTGTAATCCCGTATTCACTACTCTAGCATTGAGTATTGATGCAAGTATGAGTTTGAGGGGAGAGAAGCATTAATCCATAATGATTTTTATTGGGTATAGACCATGAAGTGGAGTCTCTCATAGCCTAAAAATCCACTTTTCCCCTTTGCATAAGTAGCCATTTGATTCATTCAGAGTGTGCACTAGATGTGCCATGAGTTGGTTGTGGAATCTTAGTGTGTAATGGTCACTTTATGGATTTATCATTCCTTTAGATGCATCTTGGAGGTTGTCATGAAAGAAACCATTGTGAAGTTTTATTATTTTTCCTTTATGAAATACTAATTGGTCCTGTAGACTTGGACATTTATGCAAATCAACAAAGTAGTGCTTGCTAAAATACATGCATATGTTGGCCTGTAGGTGCAACCATGCTTTGGTTAAGGTATTGTTATTGTTGTACCTATTAGAAATATTTTGGGATGAATATTTATATTTTGTTTTAGAAGAATTATTGGAATGTATACTAATTTTGTGCTCTGATAGAGTAACATTAAGCCCTAATCAGATGGTGTTTAAAATCCTAGGTACCCACTTGACTCTTGGATAGAGTGATGAAAGTTGGGTGATGCCCTCATATGGCTATTTTTTATGGTGGGATCGGTATCCTTGGACCATTGTGTGAACTCATGTGTGTGTTGGAGAATATGTTTTAAGCCTTTAGGTTGCACGTGATGCCTAGTATGGCTTCTCTAATGTTTAACATGGTTGGTGTGGGACACTAAACGAACCCCTGAATGGTTGATGATGTAGTGGAGTAACCATAACAATATGAATTACTACCCTTTTGATATGACATTCTATGATGAATGCTTCTAGGTTTATACATGTAGCATAATGTTATAGTGGAAGATTCCACTCTTTAATTGTGTTTTTACCATATGGTTACAATCTGGTGGGATTGGATGGTTAGTACGTGTTGTTGCCCTCACATTGGTAAATATGTTATAGACAATATATAGTTCTAAAATTTTACCATTAGCACTTGCCTCTCTTTGGTGGTTGCTATATATGTTTAATTATGAGATTAATGTTCTTTTGGTATGCTCAATTGCTACTTGACTGGCTTATAACTGTTAAACACTTCATCTATTTGAGTGATTCTTAAACTTGGTTAGCATCATGTTGTTATTAGTAATATTAGAGCTGACATTTAGCTTGTTGTGGACTATTTCTAACCACTACATATGTAGACCATATATGTATTGTTTCATGAAGCAATAACAAGAAAATAGTCAAATTCATGAAGTGATGAGTTCCTTGGTAAAATTTCCAAGATAGAGGAAATTGGTGAAGCTAGATTTATTTATATGTAATTATGGAACTGTGGGTATTGGTTTTACCTCTTCCATAAATAGACTTATTATTTCAAACCAATATTAGCCTTTTATGCACTCTTCATATGAAAACCTTGTAAAAAATTATGTTTCCATTGATATCCTAGTAAGGTCTCTTTATTCAAACTAATAACGTGATTTAAGTAGCCATTGTTTAAATCACCAAATTGATGGTTGCAACTCCTGCATGGAAGTGTAGATTGCAATCTCATTGAAAGCATGTTAAGATAGATGTAAGCTATCATATTTTAGAACACTATATTCTTGGGATGTTTAATTAACCACTTTCATAGTTGGCTGGAATGGTTAGCTATAAAAGTGTTGTATTAAAATTGACATATGCTCCTATGTAATTTTGTGATTAATTGAGGCATATTTATCTGACAAACCTATCTATAGATGGTTTTAATGAGTTTTGAGGTAGGATATGGCCCTTTTTAAAACATAAGATTCTAACCAATTTGGTATACTTGAAAATTATTCTTCTATAATTATTGCATGATGTACCATGTTGTCATATCAGTGTTATAAAGGACACATGTAATAAGGAGGCCATTACTTTGGTATTATGTAAGGATAAACATGGTTGTTTTATTAATTAAAAATAAGTTGTTACCAAAGTAAGGCTAAGGCATTATCACCTATGAATGAGTAGTAATGCTTTGAAGGAATAATGCTTGTTCAGTTAAACATATTTGATGTAATACTATTCCCTAATTATCGACAAGTCATCGAGATGGATCCTCTTTAAGGAGGGGAGGATGTCACAATCTAACCTTGAAACTAGTTGTAGATACTAGAGTGGAAGCCTATTTCAGCATGTGTGCTAAGAATTAGACTAACTATTTTATGTGTATTCTATTTTAGATATAGTTTTATGAGGAATCTTTTATAATTAATATAATTCTATTGATAGTATAGTTGATACTTATGCTTGATCCATCCTATCATGCTAGATACTATTTAGTTTCATTATACTATTATATGTATGCTATATCATGTTTTTATTAGATTCTGGTTAACACTTAGCTGTGATGCAGTTCTATTATACTTTAGAATAGTACAATACAACTATCTTGATTGTCATTATCATTCTGATTCATTACTTTTTAGATGATTATATTGTTTTAGCATATCATGTTTAAATGTTATGATGCATACATAATTTTATTATTATCAGATATTTATACTCATTCAGGTGTTGTTGATGTTCCTTTTTGATGATTGCAAGAACTAGGTAATGAACTAGGCTCAATGGTGGGATTTTATAGCTTGGGGTATAATTAAGGGACTATTGAGTAGTTAGAAGTTCCCCAATAGGTATAATGTGCATGACTAAGATATTGAACCACAGTCATCATTAGTCTTTCTCATTACTCTATTATTTATCCTTGTGACTATTCTAAATGTGTTACTTTCAATTTTTTCTTGTTATTTTATCTTTTTATTGAATGAGTTTAAATTTCATTGTCCTTTCTTATGTATGTCTAGTATTATTTTACCCTTCTCAGGATTCATTGTGTGACCCTAATCAGTGCACAATGTTGTTTGTCTTATGTTAGTTTCCTTGTTTTAGCTCAGTAGATTAATGTGGCTAGGTGGTTATATTGTTGGACCACGTGGCTTAATCTTCTTGTGTACCCTTTGACCTATTTTTATATTAGGGGTCAATTTATATGGGTGGATAATTATTTTAATTGTTATGATTTGGTGGGTTGACCCACACTTCAAAATGTAGAGCTCATAATTGGGTGATAAGTATGTGGAAAGAAAAACATGAATGGTGGGTGAACCAATTTTGATTTTGAGTAAAATCATTCCCACATGCCATATTATTTCTGGCATTCCATTTGGGGAAACTTGTACCCCTTTTTAGGTGCTCATGGCTTAGGTGGAAAAAGAGGACTAAGTAGCAGGGGTTTATGAGGGGAAAATTTTTAGGGAATGATGTGATGTTTGGGGGTTGTCTGGTCTACTCAAGTAATGGAGGAAGAGGATATTAGTGCATGGAAGAAAAGGGGTCATGACATTCTACCTACATGTTGTGGATATGGGGGAAAGAGAAAGGAGGTCTTGAGTCTTCTATGGGGTGAAGTAGAGTTTGATGGGCAGAAAAGAGCCTAGAAATAATCAACTCGACTCCATAATAATCCACCTTCTCATTTTCCCTCAACTTGGTACTTTTACAAGAGGATGAGATGGGTTATTAAGTGTAGAAGGGAAACCATGATGGCTTGTAAGTTTTTATTTCAATTAAGTTTTACAGTCAGAGTTTATAAATGGTGAATGATTTTGCATTTGGGTTATCCTATAATTTTAAATGAAATAGAACCCTTATATGTTCATGGGGAAGTAGAAAGACTTCTCGATGAACCTATGATGGTCAATATTCGATCCATATCGATTTACTTTCTAGGAAAGACATTTTGGTGCTTGTTTCATGTTTTTGAATTCTATTTGTTAAATTAAAATGTTTGGTTTGTGGGGTTTGGTTATTCTGGTCTATGTTTCTAAGTGGACTCAAACCCATTAAATTTGATATGGTGATTTTATTATTAATTAGAATACAAAGTTTTGATTTGATTTAGATAATTGTGTGGTTTTCATTCACATGCTTATGATTGAAATGTTTTTCTTGAGTTAAGAAAACCCTACTATATTTCATATTAAATTGTTTAATCCATTCAAGCAGAGACCTGAACAATAGTTAGTTTTTGTGTAGAAACCCTATGGTCAGAGCCTTGTATATTTAACCTCATTTAATTTTGACCCTGTACACTTGGACTAGGATTTGACTTGGTTTTTATTTTCATTTTATTTTATGTTGGTCTATGGCCAAGACTATGTTGAATGTTTCTTAGAGGTGAACAGATCTAGGTAAGAGATGGCAAGATAAGTCTTCCTTAAGGCCCTAGATGGGCAATCTAATTTTTTTTTTGTTTATGACAACTTTAACTCATTCTTTAATATACCATTTATGGACTCGACCTAATGGATTTTTTGACCTTTTACTTGGATAAAATTTTGACATGGGTTACCTTGCATTGAGGTTGAGTTATTACGATGGAAACTAGCTTGAACAACGTATCTATGTCAATTAAATAGCCTAGGCCTGTTGGAATAACCTAGCCGTAGTGTAGTTAGTTTTGACATTATTGAATATTGGAGTCCTTATTGGTATTAATGCTTGTTTCTACACTTGGTATTCAACTATTGTAATATTATTATATTACTATTATGTGGACATTTATGAATTCAACCAAGTTTTACTCTTAAAGTTTTGATGGGGTTGAGATGGTTAGTGATTATTGTCATTTCATTTCCTGATGGTTATCAATGATTGAATGTTAACACTTTGGATTTATTTATTGGTGGTAATTTGGGTGTTGTGTGTTGCTTCATCTTATTTTGTACCTTTGGTGTTCATTGGTGTATGAACTACTATTGGTTGTGTTAGATCCTTCTAACTTGTTGACTATTGTTTTAATTTATTTAGTGGATTAGTATCTTGCACATGATTTATACCTCCCTCTGAGTACCCCATCGTCAGAACCCACCACACAACTGATGGTTGGGGTGGTGAGGGCCACCAGTGGAGGGCTCATCAGGCTAGTTGGGAGGGTTTGTCCTCCTATTTTTGAGTGTATCCTTTCATAACATTTGGATCTTAATGTTGCAATATACTCATTATCAACACCTATTAGCATACACTTTCTGTTGGATGTTCATAGGATAGTTAGCTATTGTTTTATTATTATATTGATTCATTATGTATGTATGAAAGCTAGAAACATAAATTATTGTGCAAGTGTAATGATGAGTTGGATACATTATTTGGTTATGAAAATGATAATTTACTATTATAACCATAGTTTTAATTACTTTCCATGTCATATTGTTGTGCTTGGACCTTCTTATGAGGATTCATGGATGAAACATCTTAAGTATTCATATTGTTTATAACCACTTTTTGGATTATGTCAAATATAGTTGTATTAGTAGCTAAAAGATGAATGTTTAAAACCATTTTAAGGTATCTTTTTATGTACATTATTGTGAGAATTTGATTATACACAACCAAGTAATTAGTTGTTCATTATGTTGATTATTATTATTCTCATGGGTAGATGTCTTGCTATAATGAGCCTGATTGTTATTATTATTCTAGCTCCTTCTCTTGATGATGCTATCTCATTTTATCATTTAACTATAAATGAATAAGGAGCATGGTTATTATTATCATCCTTGGAGTGGAATGCATTTATGTCTTGAAGTAATGGCTTAGGTAGATGATAATTTACATGTGTTGGCTATTTGAGAATGATTGATATGAGCTAGCTAGAAAATTTAATCCTTATGATACAATTATAGATCTAAATACACTTTTATTACATTAAGTAATTAATTTTTATAGTTGATTGGCATCCTTTGTTGATGAATGAAATCATTAAGTTACAACAGTGTATTCTTATATTAATAAGTGTGTATTGGGTTCCAAATTTCTACTTGATTATTTGGTTTCCTTATAAAAAAAATATACAACCTCTTATTATGACCTACGCATAAGGAATTTGATGGTTGATCCAATATTCATACTTTTATTATCTTATTTATTTCAATTGCATAAAGCAATGAAATATAATAAAATTCAACTACTTGGTTACACCTTTATTCTCGATGATTTTATTCGATATTGATTGCACTTATTATGCCTCATCATATGATTAAAATTAATGATTTAAAAGCCATTAAATATTAGACAACGTGATGCAATGACCTCAACTTAGTGATTGGGTAACATCGCCATAGTTAATTATGATGAGATGGTGATGAATTATAGTTGAATGAGATGTTGGGTTGTTAATAGGTACATAAGTATGCAGAGATTGACTTTGGTAGTAAATTTATAAAGAGTTTTTATATTGCACATTGGTCATTATGATGATGAATAATCCTTGTGGCTTGAAACTTTCCCTCGAATTTAGATATGGTTTAAATGTCATGTGTGAATTATGAAATATGCACTATGCTATTTGATTCCCTAACTTATCTTGGTCATGAAATATACAATCTTACTCCTATAATGGTCACTTAAGGGAAGTTTTATTTCTTTAAGGAATGACAATTCGGTTTGAACTCTAGTATTTTATTTAATTAAATTAAACATCTATGTGATTAACCATAAGCATGATCTTGGACTAAAAGACGAATAAGTAGTGAAATAGATGTTAGATTTTTATTTCCAACTTATAGATGGTTCACTTATATCATGTAAATGGTTTTTTTTCACATATGCCATTTGTATGCTTGTTCGGTGAGATGTTCACTTGTGTGATACCATCCACCCTGGGTAAAACAAATTATGACTTACCTTAATTAAATTCTATTTTTATTGATTATCATCGAATGGGTGAGGCATTGTGGTGCAAGGACCCAAGTCAAGGATCCTCCATAGGATTCTGATAGGTAGTACCATCTATGGTTAAAATATCTAAATTATTCATTTCTCCTATTTGGTTGATTTATTTCTGATTGCAAGTAATCTCTTTCATGTTAACCTTTATGACCATTGTTATATCAAGAATGAAAATAACCATTGTATATAATTTACTTAGAGTTGTGATAATTGTTGTTGTGGTAGTTGGTCTTATCTCTTATAGTGTCCTTGCCATGTAGATACTGGGAGTGCAATTTTTTCCAACCCTATGAATCATGGTATAATAATCCAAAAAGGGGGCAATGTGCCAAAACCATTGATGGCTCATTCGGTGTTTAAAGGACTAAGGTGGGTTTTAGATGGTGTTGTGTTTGGGAGTAGCTAAGTGTTGTGGTTTGCCTCTTGGGATATTATTAATTATATTAAGAGGATATTAGTATGATGTTCTTCTGTTAATGATTAAAATTTCATGATTACCTAGTTGTACCTACCTTACTTTTGTATTTTATGCTTGAGACTCAATGAGCAAGTTAATCTTAGGTATCTTCTTTATTTAGATGGTTGTCCTATCCCACCAGTATGAACCTAGGTGTATGGGCATAATCATATTGGCACCACATCCTAGGGCAAAGCATTTTGGTCTCTTAAAGCATCAATTTTTAACTAGAGAGAGAGTAATTAGGTTATTTACTTAGGGATGAGGATTTCTAGGTGGTTTTTTAGGGAAGGTTTGTGCCCACCCAAAGCTTGAAGGTTAGTAGTTTGGACCTACACACTAATACCCCCATAACTTTATACCATCCTAAGGGTAACTTACCTCTCTATGGACCCTCCAGGGGTATTCACCCCAAGCTAAATGTTTAGATTAACCCTATGTGGTTTTGGGGTGTCTAGATGGTATTTTTTGGTTCTATTTTTGTTACACCTTACTATAAGAAGTTGCATAGTGGGTTCTTTTCATAATTTTTTTCACACTATATTAAATAATTAGAATTTGTTTGGGGTTGTTTCACCAATTTCAAAAATATTTGGGGTGTTTTATATTTTGAGTCATATTTGCCATGCCAATGTCATTGCATTTCATAATTCATAACACTAGGATAAATTTTATGAATATTTTGGATGTTACATATTTTTGGTTGGGTTTCCAATATGAATGCCATTGTATGGTGCAACTAATAAAACTGGGATAAATTTTAGAAATATTTAGGTTTTTGCATATTGTGAGTTGAGTTTCTCAACCAATGCTTTTTTACATGACAAATTTTAGAATACTATGACAAATTTGGGGTGTTTCATATGTTGAGTCAGGTTTCCCTTACCAATGTCACTATGTGGTGTAATTCACAACACTGGGACAAATTTCAAAAAATTTAGGGGTGTTATATATTTTGAGTTGGGTTTCCCATACCAATGTCATTACATGACATAATTTGAAACAATGGGACAAATTTAAGAAATATTTATGGTTTTATATTTTTTGAGTCAGGTTTCTCATAATAATGTTGTTGCCTAGCATAATTCATGACATTGTCATTTTAGAAATATTTGGGCTATTACATATTTTTGAGTTTAGTTACTCATACAAATGTCATTGTGTAATTTAATTCAAAATATTGTGATAAATTTAGGAAATATTTAGGGTGTTGCATATTTCAGGTCAAGTCTCCCATACTAATGTTTTTAAGTTGCATAATTTACAACATTGGCATAAATTTTGAAAATATTTAGGGTGTTGCATATTTTGAGTTAGGTTACCCATATTAATGTGGTACAATTTACAACATTGGGAGACATTTCAAAAATATTTGGAATGTTGCATAATATGATATGGCTTTCCCATACCAATGTTGTTATGTTGTACAATTCTCAATAATAGAAAAAATTCAAAAATATTTCAAGTGTTGCATATTTTGAGTCAGGTTTCCCATAACAATTTTGTTGTATATCGTAATTCACAACACTGAGAAAAAAATTACAATTTTTTTAAATTTTAAGTTAGGTTTCCCATACCAATGTCATTATGAAGCGTAATTCCTACCACTAGTAAAAAATTTAAAAAATATTTTGAGTGTTGAATATTTTGTTTCTAATTTCATGTACCAATGTTGTTACACATCATAATTTTCAACACTAGGAATGTTGGATAATTAACTTTACTTGGGGTCCTTCCTATAGGTTTCTAGGTTTATCCTAAGTCTGATGTGTGTGTGCATTTATTGTATTTATAAATTCATTTTACTCTATCCTTTTAAGGTGACACTTATCTCTCTAATACACTTGTTAGATTTAGATTTACTTGCATATAACTCATCTCCCCCATGTGGCAAACATATCCTCCCCACTTGTAAGAGGACTAAGGACACCTGGCACATATCCTTAAGCTTACACATGTAACTCCTTTTCTCTCTTAGCTATTTATAATGAGCTCTCTTTACCCTTTGTTCTATACTAACTACTACACTCTCACATCTCTAGTTGTTCTAGTCTTACTCTTACATACTAGTGATGTTCTTTGGTTTAAATCCATTTTCTCTATTTATTATAGTTTATTCATGATATTTTACTTGGATTTCATTATTTGCAAGCTTCTAATAGATTGTGAGGTTTTTCTTTGTATGACAGTTTCCCCACTTGTCACATTTGCCTCAACTTTGTGGTTTGTGCTCATTTCAAGGTACCATTATTCCTTAATTTTTATTATTTATTCAATGTTTAATTTAATTCTTGGTAAATATTTTAATATGGTATCAAAGCAATGGTATTTTAATGTTGATTTTAAGTGTTGTGTAGGGATTTCTTGGAGGAATCTTGGATTTTTTCTATATCCATGTCTTTTTTTTCTTTAAATTTTACCATGTTTTAATTACATTTGAATGCATAAGTAGTTTCTAATTAAGAGTAACATTTAATTCTAAATATCAAGCTTGTTTTGGTTGTGTTGTTCCCAAAATTTGTCACTCCTTTTTGGGACAACACATGAAATATTTTTTATCTTCCAAACCAAAAATTGTCTCTTCCCTTTTCAAAAATTGTCCTGTGCATTCAAATTCTCCATTCTTCAAGCTTTTTAGAAATCCACAGACTCTACAGGCTTGAATCTACGGACTCTATAGGTTAGTTTCTATGGACTCTACAGGAAAGAAATAGGTTTAGTGGCTTTAGCAGGTAAATTCTCTCAAAAAAGCAAGTTTATATCACTTAGGCATTTCCAAGATTGGTTCAATGCCTTGGTTCAACCAAAAGAGTTCATCGGCAAGCTTCTAAGTAAGGATTGAACCATTGAACCATTGAAGCTTGAACCAAACAGGTTCAAGGGTTTAATGGGTTCAAAGGTTCAACATCATCGGCAAGAGTTAAGCACACTTTGGTAAAGGTTTAATAGGTTCAATGGACATATGGTTCAATGCGTTTGGTTCAAGAGATCAAAAAGACTTAGCCGAATAAAGAGATTGAATTGATTGAACCATTGAACCGTTGAACCAAAGTTGGTTCAATCAATTGATTCAATTGGTAGGTTCAAAGGGGATAACACAAAGCCAAAAGAAAGAGTACCCTTGTGGAGGGCAATGAACCAAGCTGAGTGCCCTTACAGAGGGCAGCGAGCAAAAGCGAACAGGGAATCCCTTCAAAAAAGTTCCCACAACAAAGTTATTAAGGACCATTTCCTTTAAACAAAAAGTCCAAAGGAATTCCTTTAGACTTTTTTCTAAAGGAACTAAGCCTGATTGAAGATAAAATCCCACAAAAAAATGCTCGATAGAAAAAGACAAAGTGAAGAAATTCCTTCGAACATTTTGTTTGAAGGAATTAAAGCTGAAAGGCTACCTGGAAGATCCTGAAGGGTAGGTACCCTCACGGAGGACACTCGACACTCAAAAAATGAACCATCTTTAAGACCTTAAAGGGCAGGTTCCCTCTGGGAAAGATCAAACCTCAAAGTGTAGCAGAAGCCACCACGTGTCCCTTATAGAGTCGAAGTGGAAGCTACCAAGTGTCGTCTGCTAGGACACAATTTCTAATAAGTTTCAAAGTTGTGGAATGTGCCACGTGTTTTGTTATAACTTAGTGGAAGCCAACAAGTGTCAACATCTATAGTTTTTTCCTTTTGTTTCATAAGGGCTATGGTGGGCCCTAGGTGAGTTACTAAGGTCATGTGAAGTGCGATAAGTGCCATCATCTGCATGAATCCAAAATGAGCCCCAAATGTTTCTATAGTGTTTCTAGGAGCTCGACGGAAGCCACCATGTGTCATCTTCTATAGGAATCTCAAAAGGTATCTAAAGCTCTATGGAACATGCCACGTGTCCTGTTAAAACTTAGAATAACATGACAAGTGTCTGCATCCACATTTCAAGTTTCTTATAAAGCTTCTTTCAATAAGCTTCTCTCAGATTTTTATGGAGGGCACCACATGGCAATTGTGGAAGGTTTTAACATGTGTTTCTAAAAAGTAGTAGAAAATGCCACATGTCACTGAGATTAGTAGAAAGTGGCCAAAGCAAGTGGGAAAGACATGAAGGAATTGCTAAGGAGGATGATGGACCCGAAGACATCAAATTTGTGGCAATAAAATAACTATTTATCTTTGTAGGCTTGAGCATGGGCTCAAATGCATTCAAATGCCAAAATGCCAAAGGGAAGAACTACTGATGGAAGAGTGTAAAGAGCCAACAAGGCTGAGGATATAGCCCTGAGAGCTCAAATGCCAAGAAAAGACAAAACCAAAAAGGGGAAAAGATAGCTCGAGGGCTCAAATCATAGTAAAAAGAGGGAAAGGCCAAAATATCTTCAAGGAAGTTATTTATAGTAGGTGAAATAGTGGATCAATTGGATTTCTGAAGCACACCAAATCAAGGATGTGCCCTATTTTTCTTCTATGAAGTAAAGCAAAGGGACAGCTGTGCAGACACCAGGAAAAGGACCAGACAATCCATACTAAGGAAGAAATATATTAGATGAATTATCATGAAATAGTTAAGGCAGTCACCTGGTTATAGCATGGCCCTCCTTGACAAAACTAAAAATGCATTCAAGGCATTGAATGCAGCATGTGCCGTTCCATGGAAAAAAGTGCCAAGCCTTTCTTGGCTGCTATATAATGTAATCTCTGATTTGATGCAAGGGAGATCTTTTTGATCATAGAAGCAAAACTCTGTCCAAATTGAAAGGTGAATACTGAGACTTTGAGCTCAAATTGTTGTTCATATTATTTTATCTGAATTAGAAATTAAGTTACTTGCAGACTTTGTGTTGTTATAGCTTGTGCCATTTTAGGAGATTATTGCTATGTCTGTCTTCTAGATGCATTCTTTTTTATTTAATCTAACAAGTAGAACTAGTGGAAGTGATAAGGAAGGTATCCTGAAGTAAATTGTGGAAGGACTTTGTGCTGTCTACAATTGTCTTTAGTCTGTTTATTTATTTTCTATTTTTGTGTAAAGAACCTTGGGATGACTTTGTGCCCTCATTGTTCTTCGTATCTCACTCTTTGGGAAACTAAGGTGGAGACTTTGTGCTACACCTCATTCTATTGGTTACCATGCCTTTGGTTACCAGTTACTTGCCACTACCTGAAATAACTCCTACTGTTCCGTACAAGAACACTTTTGAAAGAAGAGAAGTGCCTTCAGTGTTTTCACCAAGATTTTTCTCCTTTGTTTGTGAACATCATCTCTGAAATAAGAGAGATGGATGGTGTATCCTAACCCTGAGTGTTATTTTATGCTTATATATATAGTGTATATCTCCTCATATTTAATAGGGAACCTCCCCTTGATGAGAGGAGAGATTTGTCCCCTTTGGATGTGGTAAACCTGCAACTTGGGATGACCAATCTCCCTTGATGTGGATGATCAAATTTTTTTTGCTCATCAGTACGTTGGTGACAAAATATTCACCCAACAGGTTGATTCAAAGTTCTATTTTTCTTTTTCTTCCTAACCTTTTTATTTGCATGATTCTCAAGGAGTTTATTTTTAGATTTTTGAAAATTTTTAGATCCATTTTTACCAAAAATACCAGTCTAAAAAGGATATCATAACTTTTTGTTGGTAATATTTTTTTTTTATAAAATTTTTATGGGTTTTGATTAACTATCATTTAAGAACATAATTTTAAAATTTTGTAGAAACCTAGATCAAAGTTTTCTATAAATCTTTAAAAATTTCTTTACTAGTTTTTAAAAATGTGGCTAAAAAACATTTTGGTTTTTTTTAATTTATTTGGGCAGTTTTGTTTATTCATTTTTTAAAAACATATCATAGTTTTTTATAAATATTTTTCATTATTTATTTTTAAATAAAATATATATATATATATTTTTCAAATTAAGTTCAAAACTATTTTCATTTAAAAGAATGCATTTTTTAACTTGGTATATTTATTCATTTTATCTTTCACAAAGATTATTTATCAAGTCATTTTCTTTTCATTAAAGAAAAGTTAGTCAAGAAATGCTCTCTTCCAACATTTAAGTATTTTTTAATTCCATTAAAAAAAATTGCACTTATTTTTATTTTTAAAAATACTTTAAGGTTTTAATTAAAGATTTTAAAATTAAGAATTCTTATATCCCTCTTTAATTAAGTGCCTTATTTAAAGCATTTAGTGGTGTTTTCTCAATCTTTAAAATTCACACCTTTTGGCTTTCATAAATGGTTAAATGAGTTTCATATTTCTATTTATTTTATAAACTCTTAATTTAATTAAAATTAATTAGCCTTTAGTGGATTTCAATTCCTTAAATATTTGGGGTGGACTTACTAGTTATTTGAGCTAAAAGACACACACTTTCAATCTTCATTTTTTTGTTAAGATGGATTTTTTAAATTGTGCTTTGGATCAATTTATGTTTCTTGTCATTGATTTTTTCAAAAACAACACAATTTGTATCATTTAATCTCATGGCCCTTAAATTGGTGATTTTTCAGCACACAATGTAAACTATTTCATTTTAAAATTATGAACTAGCTACTCTTAAAAAACAAATCAAATATCAAAATGATATTGTTACTACTTTGCATAATTATATTAATGCACTTCAAAATGCTTTTCATAATAAAATAGATAATATATAATCCTCTTTTGATTCTCTACATGATAACTTTATCTTTTATACATGATAATAACTCTCATATTGATAAAACTCATTGTGCTTCTCATATACCTCAAACTTCTTTAAACACTTGTTCTACCAACCCTAGATTAAAAATCATGAATAGTTTAGGTTATTTGGGTGGTGCACTTGGTAAGTGTGAATATAGTATTCTCAAACCTATTTTTCCTTCTTCTAATACAAATTTTAAGGCTCTCAATTTTAATGATTCAACTAATTCTAATATAAATTCAAAATTTTGTTATCCTCCTCATCGAATAAATTATAATGTAACTTTTTTTGATTATAATGCTTGGAATGCTCATGCTTTGGTTAACCCTATTAAACCTTGTGCACATTGTAGAAAATATGGGCATTGTATATCTGAATGTTATAAATTAAACCCATGCAAATATTGTGGTAAACCCACACACGACACTTTACATTATTAAAAAATGATTAAATATCTTACATCTAAAGGTAAAACTATTTAGATTCTTAAAAATGATGGATCTTCTAGAGAATTTTTTCAATCATTATTATAATGCTTCATGAAGAATATATTTTACAAGCAAAACATCTTCTTTATCTCCATTTTAATTAACTAAATATCTTTTTATGTTTCTTTCTTTTTATTGCATAGGATATATGCTTTATTTATGTTGACTAACTTCTTTTCGTGTTGGTTTATGCACTTTATGATGGAAGTTGTCTTTCCTCCAATTATATTTTTTTATATATACTTTTATTAATTTATGTATATAATTTATTTTTGGCATATTGATTACTTAACTTGAAATATTAGTGTTATCATGTTTAGCTTTCGATTTTGTGGATCACTACTCCTTTTTGGTCTTTATTCCATTTCAGATCAATAACATTATTTGAAGAGGATTATCGGAGATTATTATTGATCACACTTTCTTCCTTGTGACTTTTTATAGCACTTTCCATTATTATATCTTTCTAAATATCTTGTACTTTTTCTTGAATGAAGTTTCTATTAAGGGGGAGATTTATGTAATTACAACTCCCTTCATTTAAAAAAAAAAGGTTTTATCCAATTTTGTAACCCTAATTTAATATTTAGGGAGAGTGTTGGAGAATTAAATTTAATTTGGGTAATTTCTATAGGTTTATAAGTTTATACTAAGTCTTATATGTGTTTACATTTATCGTATTTATAAACTTACTTTATTATAGATTTTTGAGGTGGCACTCACCTATATAATCCACTTATTGGATTTGTAGTTACTTGTATGTAACTCCTCTCGTCCCACATATCACACACATCCTCCTCACTTTTAAGATGAATAAGGAAATTGACACACATGCTTAAGCTTGACATGTAACTTATTTTCTTTCTTCTCTCTTTATAATGAGTTCTCATATCCCTTTATTTTACACTAGCTAGTACACTCTCACAACTCTCTTGTTGTTCTAGTCTTGATCTTATATCCTTGTGATGCTCTTTGGTATAAATCCATTCTCTCTTTTTATTATTTATTAATCATGTTATTGAACTTAGAGTTAATTATTTGTAATATTCTAATAGATTATGAGGTTTTAGTCTATATGACAGTTTTCTCACTTGTCACATTTGCCTCAGCTTTGTGATTTATGCTCATTTCAAGGTAAAATTGTTTTTTAATTTTTATGATTTATTAAATGTTTAATTTCATTCTTGGAAAATATTCCAATAGGGCCAAATTTCAAAAATATTTTTGGTATTTCATATTTTAAGTTAGGTTTCCCATACTAATGTTGTTACACATCATAATTCATAACATTGAGACAAATTTTGGAAATATTTGGGTTGTTGCATATTTTTAGTTAGGTTTCCTATATTAATGTCATTTCATAATGTAATTTACAACATTGTGAAAAAATTTATAAATTTTTGAGGTGTTTCATATTTTGAGTTGTGTTTCTTGTACCAATGTCATTAAACATCCTAATTCATAATACTGGGACAAATTTTGGAAATATTTGGGGAGTTGTATATTTTGAGATGGGTTTCCTTTACTAATATCACTGCATGGTGAAATATGCAATACTAGAACAAATTTTGGAAATATTTAGGTTGTTACATATTTTGAGTTAGGTTTCCCATACACTTGTGGTAGCATGAGGTAATTCACAACACTAAGATAAATTTTATAAATATTTAGGGTGTTGGATATTTTGTGTTAGCTTTATCTACTAAAGTAATTATGCATCGTAATTTATAAAATTGGGACAAATTTTGAAAATATTTAGGGTGCTTCATGTTTTGAGTCAGGTTTCCCATAACAATTTCATTGTGCATCATAATTCACAACACTGGGAAAAATTTCCAAAATATTTGGGGTGTTACATATTTCAAGTCATGTTTCCCATACAAATGTTATTGTGCATTGAAATTCATAACACTGGGATAAATTTTTAAAATATTTGGGGTGTAATTTGAGTTAGGTTTCCTATACCAATGTTGTTGGATGGCACAATTTGCAACATTGGTACAAATTTTGGAAATATTTGGGGTGTTGCATTATTTGAGTTAATTTTCCATTACCAATGCCAATGTGTGACACAATTCACAACACTGGGATAAATTTCATAAATATTTGAGGTGTTCCATATTTTGAAGTAGGTTTCCCAGACTAATGTCATTTGAAATAATGGGACATATTTTAAAAATATTTTTGGGGTGTTCCATATTTTTAGTCAAGTTTCTCCTAACAATGTCATTGCACAATGTAGTTCTCAACACTGGGAAACTTTTTTATGGGGTGTTACATATTTAAAGTTGGGTTTTCTATACCAATATGGTGTAATTCCTAACATTGGGAGAAATTTTGGAAATATTTAGTGTGTTGCATATTTTGAGATAGGTTTCCCATACCAATGTTGTTTCATGGTGTAATTAACAACACTATAATAAATTTCAAAAATATTTGGGGTGCAACATATTTTGAGTCAAGTTTCCCATACCAATGTCATTGTGCATGATAATTCACAATAGTGAGACAAATTTTAAAAATATTTGAGGTGTTACATATTTGAATTTAGGTTTTAATTACTAATGGCATTATGGCATAATTTTAAATAATGGGACAAATTTCATAAATATTTGTGTTGTCGCATATTTTGAGTCAGGTTTACCATACCAATGTCATTGTCTGGTGTATTTTCATAATAATGGGAAAAATTTAATAAATATTAGGGGGTGTTCCATATTTTGAGTCTTATTTCCCATACTAATGTTGTTTTGTAGTGAAGTTCACAATACTTGGTCAATATTTTAAAATATTTAAGGTGTTTATATTTTGAGTTAGGTTTACCATACCAATGTCATTGTGTGACAAATTTTATAAATATTTCAAAGGTTACATATTTTGAGTTAGGTTTCCCATAATACTATTATTGTTTAAAACATTTGGATATTATAAATATTTAAGGTATTTCATATTTTAAGTCAAGTTTTCCATACCAATGTCATTGTGTAGTGCAATTCACAAGATTGAGACAAATTCTATAAATATTTGGGGTGTTTCATATTTTGATTCAGGTTCCCATATCAATGTCATTGTGTTTTCTAATTCATAACACTAAGACAAATTTTATAAATATTTGGGGTGTTACATATTTTGAGTTGGGTTTCCCATACTAATGTCATTGAATGGCATAATTCATAACACTAGGACAAATTTTGGAAATATTTGAGTTGTTACATATTTTGTGTTTAGCTTATCTTACCAATGTCATTGTGTGATACAATTCACAACATTAGGACAAATTTAAAAAATATTTGGGGTGTTTCATATTTTGAGTCCTGTTTCCCATACCAATGTCATTATGCATTACAATTCACAACACTATGATAAAATTTTAAAATATTTATGGTATTGCATATTTTGAATTGGGTTTCCTTTACTAATGTTATTGTGTGGCACACTTCACAACATAGGGACAAATTTTGGAAATATTTGGTTTATTTCATATTTTGAATTGGGTTTCCTATACCAATGTCATTGCATGACATAATTTTTAATACTGGGACAAATTTAAAAAATATTTGGAGTATTGTATATTTTGAGTTAGGTTTCCCCTACCAACATCATTACATGGCACAATTTTAAATATTGTGAAAATTTTTAGAAGTATTTTGGGTGTTATATATTTTGAGTGAAGTTTCCCATACCAATGTGATACAATTCACAACATAGACAATTTTTAGAAATATTTGGGGTGTTGTATATTTTGAGTCAGGGTTCCTATATCAATGTCATTGTGTGGTGTAATTTTCAACCTTGGGACAAATTTATGAAATAATTGGCATGTTTCATATTTTTATTTAGGTCTCCTATACCAATGTAAATTATATTCCATAATTCACAACACTCAAACAAATTTTGAAATTATTTTTGAGTTAGATTTCCCATACTAATGTTGTTGGTAGTGTAATTCATAATAATGCAACAAATTTAATAAATATTTGGGATGTTACATATTTAGAGTTGGGTTTATTATACCAATGTCATTCCATGGTGTATTACATAATAATAGGATAAATATTTAAAATATTTTGGGTGTTGCATATTTTAAATCGGGTTTCCTGTACCAATATCATTACACATGCAATCCACAACATTGGGATAAATTTTTGAAATATTTGGGGTGTTGTATTTTTTGAGTCAATATTTTTTTACCAATGTCATTTCATAGCACAATTCATAATTCTAGGACAAATTTTGAAAATATATTGGATGTTGAATATTTTTTAGTAGGTTTCCCTTATCATTGTGGTGCGATTCACAACACTAAGATAAATTAACAAAATGTTTGTGGTGTTGCATATTTTGAGTCATGTTTTATATATCATTGGCATTGTAAAGTGTAATTAAAAATAATGGGATAAATTTCATAAATATTTTGGGGTGTTACATATTTTGAGACAAGTTTTCCATACCAATTTCCTTGCATAATGCAATTCATAATAATGGAATAATTTTTTAAAATATTTATATTATTTCATATTTTGAGTAGGGTTTCCTATACCAAAGTCATTATGTAATTTAATTCAAAACACTAAGAATAATTTCAAAAATATTTGGGATGTTTCATAATTTGAGTCAAGTTTCCCCTACTAACATTGTTACATAGTGAAATTTGAAACATTGGGAAATATTATAGAAATATTTGTGGCATTTCATATTTTAATTTGGGTTTCTCATACTAATGTCATTATGTGGGACACAATTCAAAACAATGTAATTTTTTTTAGAGAACTTTGGAGTGTTGCATATTTTGAATTAGGTTTCCTATAATAATGTTAATACATGACATAATTCGAAACATTAGGATTTTATAAATATTTGGGGTATTAAATATTTTGAGTCAGGTTTTCCATACTAATGTCATTATATAATGTAATTTGTAATATTGGGATAAATTTTGAAAATATTTGGGGATTTGTATATTTTGAGTTATATTTTCATACCAATGTCGTTGTGTTGCATAATTCACAACACTTAGACAAATTTTAGAAATATTTTAGGTGTTGCATTTTTGAGTTGGGTTTCTCCTATACTAATGTCATTGTGTGGGATAATTCATGACACTGGGACAAATTTTGGAAATATTTTGGTTGTTTTATATTTTGATTTGGGATTAGATTACCAATATCATTGTGCAAAATAATTCACAACACTAGGATAAATTTTAAAAGTATTTGAGATGTTGCATATTTTGAGTCATATTTCCCATACCAATGCCATTATGAATTATAATTCACAACACTGGGATAAATTTTATAAATATTTGGGGTGTTACATATTTTTAGTTGGGTTTCCCTTACTAATGTCATTGGATGGCACAATTCACAACACTAGGACAAATTTTCAAAATATTTGAGTTGGAAAATATTTGAATTAGATTTTTTATACCAATGTCATTGCATGAAAAAATTTAGAAGGCTAGGAAAAATTTCATAAATATATAGGTTGTTGCATATTTTGAGTCAGGTTTCCCCTATCAATGTCATTATGCAACATAATTCATAACACATGGACAAATTCTATAAATATTTGTGGTGTTGCATGTTTTATGTCAAGTTTCTCATACCAATGTAGTGTAATTTACAACATGAATAAAATTTAGAAATATTTGGGATGTTGTACATTTTGAGTTGGGTTTCCCATACCATTATTGTTGTGCAATACAATTCATGACACTGGGACAAAATTTATAAATATTTATCATGTTGCATATTTTGATTCAGGTTTCATGTTCCAGTGTTGTTGTGTGTAATAATTCTCAATACTAGAATAAATTTTAGAAATATTTGGGGTGTTACATATTTTGAATCAAATTTTGCGTACCAATGTCATTGTGTATCATAATTCAAAAAATTGAGACAAATTTTTTAAATGTTTGGGGTGTGCATATTTTGAGCCAATTTTTCCATACCAATGTCATTGCACAACATAATTTTCAACAATGTTACAAATTCCAAAACTATTTAGTATGTTGGATATTTTGAGTAGGGTTTCCTATACCAATGTTGTTGTAAAATGCAATCTAATAACAATGGGAATTTTTTTTTTAAATATTTGGGGTGTTTCATATTTTGATTTATGTTTACCAATGTCATTGTGTGACATAATTCAAACATTATGACAAATTTTAGAAAAATCTAAGGTGATGCATATTTTGAATCAAGTTTATTATAATAATGTCATTGCATGGTCCAATTCACAACATTGGGATTTCATAAATATTTGGAGTGTTTCATATTTTGAGTTAGATTTCCCATACCAGTGTCATTTCACAATAAAATTCATAATAATGGGATAAATTCAAAAAATATTTTAGTGTTGCATATTTTATGTCAAGTTTTCCATACCAATGTCATTGTGATGTATAATTCATAACACTAGGATAAATTTTAGAAATATTTTGGGTGTTACATATTTAGAGTGGTTTCCCATGCTAGTGTGGGGAAATTCACAACACTGGGACAAATTTCAAAAATATTTTGGGTGTTTCATATTTTGATCCATATTTCTTGTACCATTGATGTTTCATAGTGAAATTTGAAACACAAGGACAAATTTTAAAAATATTTGGGGTGTTGCATGTTTTGAGATGGGTTTCATGTACCAATGTCATTGTGTGGTTTAACTCACAACACCAGAATAAATTTTTAAACTATTTTGAGTGTTGCATATTTTGAGTTAGGTTTCCTATACCAATGTTGTTATTGTTGTAATTCACAACACTAGGGAAAAATATAAATATTTGGGGTGTTGCATATTTTTAAATAGGTTTCATATACTAATGTGGCACAATTAGTAACATTAGGAAAAAATTTATAAGTATTTGGGGTGTTGCATATTTTGATTCACATTTCTTGTACCAATGTTGTTGTATAATGCAATTCCTAACACTAGGATAAATTTCAAAAATATTTAGGATGTTGCATATTTTTTAGTCAACTTTCCCATATCAATGTCATTGCATAGTGTAATTCACAATAGTTAGAATTTTTTTACAATATTTGGGGTGTTGTGTATTTTGAGTCTTGTTTCATAATATTGGGACAAATTATTGAACATTTAGGTTGTTGCATATTTTGAGTCAAATTTTACATACCAATGTCATTGCATTATAAAATTTGCAACGCTAGGACAAATTTTAGAAATATTTATGGTGTGACATATTTTGAGTTGGGTATCCTATACCAATATGGCATAATTCACAACACTGGGAAATTCAAAATTTTTTGAGGTGTTGCATATTTTGAGATGGGTTTCCTATACCAATGTCATTGCGTGGCATAATTCACAATAATATATCAAATTTAAAAAAGTATTTAAAGTGTCACATATTTTGAGTCAAGTTTCATGTACCAATGTTATTGCATGTCATAATTTAAAACACTGGGAAACATTATATAAATATTTGGGGTGTTTCAAATTTTGATTTAGTTTTCCTATACCAATGCCATTGCATAATGTAAATTGAAACACTAGTAAACATTTTATAATTATTTTTGGTGTTGAATATTTTGAGTTTTGTTTCTATTACCAATGTCATTTTAAATCACAATTAGTAACATTGGTACAAATTTTTAAAATATTTGGGGTGTTTCATATTTTGATTCAGGTTTCCCATACCAAGGTCATTATGTGTTATATATCACTAGGAAACATTTCAAAAATATTTGAATTATTGCATATTTTTAGTCAAGTTTATCATACCAATATCATTATACGATGTAATTTACAATGTTGGGACAAATTTTATAAATATTTTTGGTGTGACATATTTTGAGTCATGTTTCCCATACCAATGCCATTGTACTTTGTAATTCATAACACTAGGACAAATTTTAGTATTATTTAGGTTGTTTCATATTTTGATTCAGGTTTCCCATACCAAGGTCATTATGTGTTGTAATCTATATCACTAGGAAACATTTCAAAAATATTTAAATTGTTGCATATTTTTAATCAGGTTTCTCATACCAATATCATTATGCGATGTAATTTATAATGTTGGGACCAATTTTATAAATATTTTTGGTGTGACATATTTTAAGTCATGTTTCCCATACCAATGTCATTGTACTTTGTAATTCATAACACTAGGATAAATTTTATAATTATTAAGGGTGTTTCATATTTTGAGTTGGGTTTCCCATACTAATGTCATTGCATGTTGTAATTTACAACATTAGGACAAATTTTAGAATTATTTGGATTATTTCATATTTTGATTCTAGTTTCATGTACTAATATTTTTATGTAATGTAATTCATAACACTAGGACAAATTTCAAAAAAAATTGGGGTGTTGCATATTTTGAGTTAGGTGTCCCCTACCAATGTCATTACACATCATAATTCACAACATTGGGACAAAGTTGGAAAATGTTTTGGGTGTTTCATGTTTTGAGTCTAGATTTTCATGCTAATGTCATTATAATCATAATTCATAACACTAGGAAAATTTTCAAAAATATTTGGGGTATTACATATTTGAAGTCATGTTTCTTATACCAATGCCATTACATGTTACAATTCATAATACTAGAACACATTTTGAAAATATTTATGATGTTGCATATTTTGATTTGGGTTTCCCATACTAATGTCATTATATGGCACAATTTTCAACACTAGGAATTTTTTTGGAAATAATGGGTTATTACATATTTTGAGTCAAGTTTCCCCTACCAATGTCATTTCAAAACATAATTCATAATGCTAGAACAAATTTAAAAAATGTTTGAGATGTTGCATATTTTGAGTTATGTTTACCATTTAATGTTAATGTGTGTCATAATTCACAAAAATAGGATAAATTTTATAAATATTATAGATGTTACATATTTTGAATTGGGTTTCCTATACTAAAGTCATTGTGTGGTGTAATTTGTAACCCTGGGGAAATTTTGGAAATATTTGGGTCATTGCATATTTTGAGTCAGGTTTATTATACCAATGTTATTGTGTGACATAATTTAGAATACTAGGAGAAATTTTATAGGTATTTGGGGTGTTGTATATTTTGAGTCGGGTTCTCCCTAGCAATATCGTTACATAGTGATATTCACAACACTGGGACACATTTCAAAAATATTTGGGGTGTTGCATATTTTGAGTTGGGTTTCCCATACCAATATCATTGCATAACATAATTTGAAACAATGGGACAAATTTTAGAAATATTTAGGGTGTTGTATATTTTGATTTGAGTTTCCTGTAATAATGTTGTTTCCTAACATAATTCATGGGATTGATTTTTTAGAAATATTTGGGCTATTACATATTTTATGAGTTAGGGTTCTCATTTAAATGTCATTGTGTGTCATAATTCAAAATATTAGGACAATTTCTTGAAATATTTAGGGTGTTTCATATTTCAAGTCAAGTTTCTCATACCAATGTTGTTGTGTTGCATAATTTACAATATTGGCATAAATTTAGAAAATATTTAGGGTGTTGCATAATTTAAGTTGGGTTACCCATACCAATGTGGCACATTTTTTGACACTAGGACACATTTAAGAAATATTTAGGGTGTTTCATAATTTGAGATGGGTTTCCCATACCAATGTTGTTGTGTGGTATAATTCACAACATTGGAACACATTTCAAAAATATTTCAAGTGTTACATATTTTAAGTCAGGTTTCCCATATTAATTTCATTGCACATTACATTCACAACATTGAGAAAATTTTATAAATGTTTTGGTTATTGTAATTTTTGAGTCAGGTTTCCCATACCAATGTTGTTATGAAGTGTAATTCCCAACACTAGTAATAATTTTATAAATATTTTGGGTGTTGAATACTTTGAGTCTAATTTTATGTACTAATTTTGTTACACATCATAATTTTTAGTACTAGGAAAAATTTCAAATATACTTGTGGTATTCCATATTTAAGTCAAATTTCCCATACCAATGTCACTACACATCGTAAATCATAACACTAAGACCAATTTTGGAAATGATTGGGTTGTTGCATACTTTTAGTTAGGTTTTCCATACCAATGTCATTGAATTATGTAATTTACAACAATGTGAAAAAAAATTTAAATATTTTTGGTGTTGCATATTTTGAGTAATGTTTCCTATACCAATATCATTATTTTGAACACTGGGACAAATTTTGGAAAAATTTGAGGAGTTTTATATTTTAAGTTGGGTTTTCTATACTAATGTCATTACATGGTTCAATATGCAACACTGGGATAAATTTTGGAAAAATTTGGGTTGTTACATATTTTTAGTTGGGTTCCCATTCCAATGTTATTGCATGATGTAATTCACAAACTGGGACAAATTTTATAAACATTTGGGGTGTTGGATATTTTTATTTAGGTTTACCTATCAATATCATTATGCATCATGATTCATGTCATTGGGAAAAATTTTGGAAAAATTTGGGGTGTTTCATTTTATGAGTCGGGTTTCCCATACCAATGTCATTATGCATAATACTTCACAACACTAGGAAAATTTCAAAAATATTTGGAGTGTTACATATTTTGAGTCATGTTACCCATAAAAATGTCATTGTGCATCACAATTCATAACACTATGGAAAAATTTTAAAATATTTGGGGTGTTGCATAATTTGAGTCATGTTTCCTAGACCAATATTATTATGTGAAATAATTCACAACACTGGGACAAATTTTGGAAATATTTGGGGTGTCACATTATTTGAGTCAATTTTCCTATACTGATATCATTGTGTGATGTATTTTACAACACTAGTATAAATGTCATAAATATTTGAGGTGTTACATATTTTGAGTCAGGTTTCCTATACTAATGTCATTACATAATGTAATTGAAACAATGGGACTAATTTTGGAAATATTTTTGGGGTGTTTCATATTTTGATTCAAGTTTGCCTTATCAATTTCATGCATAATTCAATTCACAACACTAGGAAAAATTATGAAATATTTCGGGTGTTGTATATTTTGAGTCGAGCTTCTTATACCAATATGGTATAATTCCTAACACTAGGATAAATTTTGGAAATATTTGGGGTGTTGCATATTTTGAGTCAAATTTCCCATACCAATGTCATTACATGGTACAATTCACAACATTGGGACAACATTCAAAATATTTGGGGTGTTACATATTTTGAGTCAAGTTTCCTATACCAATGTCATTGTGCATCATAATTCAAAACACTAGGAATAATTTTGTAAATATTTGGGGTGTTACATATTTTAAGTTAGGTTTTATGTATCAATGTCATTTCATGGCATAATTTTTTATAATGGGACAACTTTCAAAAATACTTGTGGCGTCGCATATTTTGAGTTGGGTTTACCATAGCAATGTTGTTGTGTGGCATAATTTCATAATAATGGATTTTTTTAAGAAATATTTAGGGGTGTTCTACATTTTGAGTCATATTTCTTGTACCAATGATGTTATTAATTACAATTCACAACACTTAGATAAATTTTGGAAATATTTAGGGTGTTGTACATTTTGAGTCGAGTTTCCCATACCAATGTCATTATCTAGCATAATTCACAACATTGCGACAAATTTTAAAAATATTTAGAGTGTTGCATATTTTGGGTCAGGTTTCTTGTAATATTTTTATTATGTGGTGCAATTAACAACATTTTAATTTCATAAATATTTGGGGTATTTCTTATTTTGAGTCAGGTTTCCCATACCAATGTCATTGTGCAGTATAATTCACAAGATTGAGATAAATTCTATAAATATTTGTGTTATTTATTATCTTGAGTTAGGTTCCCATACCAATGTCATTATGTTTCCTAATTCATAAAACTAAGATTGATTTTATAAATATTTTAGGTGTTACATATTTTTTGGTGGGTTTCCTGTACTAATTCGTTATGTGGCACAATGCTAGGACAAATTTTGGAAATATTTGGGTTGTTGCATATTTTGAGTCGTGTTTTCCATACCACTATCATTATGCATTATAATTCATAACACTATGATAATTTTTAGAAATATTTGGGGTGTTACATATTTTGAGATGGGTTTCCTATACTAATATTGTTGTGTGGTGCAATTTGTAACATTGGGAATTTTTTTGTAAATATCTGGGTTGTTTCATACATTGAATCGGGTTTCCCATACCAATGTCATCGCATGTTACAACTTAGAACACTGGGGTAAATTTTGCAACATTATGATAAATTATAGAAATATTTGGTGTGTTACATATTTGGAGTCAAGTTTCCCATACCAATGTAGTGTAATCACAACATGGACAATTTTCAAAAATATTTGGGGTGTTTTAGATTTTGAGTCAAGTTTCCCATGCCAATGTCATTGTGTAGTGTAATTTGAAACACTGAGACAAATTTAAGAAATATTTGGCATGTTTCATATTTTGAATTATTTTTCATATACCAATGTCATTAAACATAGTAATTCACAACACTTGAACAAATTTTTAAAATATTTGGGGTGTTGCATATTTTGAGTGATTTCCTAAAATAATGTTCGTTGTGTGGTGTAATTGACAATAATGCAATAAATTTTATAAATATTTGTGGTATTACTTTTTTTGAGTTGGGTTTCTTGTACCAATGTAATTTCATGGAAATTTTAATAAAAATGAGATAAATATTTAAAATATTTGGTGTGTTGCATATTTTGAATTGAGTTTCCCATACCAATATCATGGTGTATGCAATTCACAACACTAGGACAAATTTTTGAAATATTTGGGGTGTTACATTTTTTGGGTCAAGTTTTTAGTACCAATGTCATTTCACTACACAATTCATAATTTTAGGAAAAAAATTGAAAATATTTTGGGTGTTGCATATTTTTCATTGGGTTTCCCTTACCAATGTGGTGAAATTCATAACACTAAGATAAATTAAAAAAAAAAACTGGGTTGTTGCATATTTTTATTCATGTTTTACATACCATTGATGTTTCATGGTGTAATTTACAATAGACAAATTTTGGAGATATTTGGGGTGTTGTATATTTTGACACAGGTTTCTAGTATTAATGTCTTTGCATACAATTCATAATAGTGGAACAAATTTTAAAAATATTTACAATATTTTGTAGTTTAAGTAGGTTTTCTTATACCATGACATTTCACAATTTAATTTTAAATACTGGGAATAATTTAAAAAAAAAGGTGTTCCTTAATTTGTGTCAGGTTTCACCTACCAATGTCATTACACAGTGCAATTCGTAACACTAGGAAAACTTTTATAAATATTTATGGTGTTGCATATTTTGAGTCAAGTTTCCCTTACCAATATCATTGTGTGGAAAAATTTACAACAATGCAAACAAATTTAAGATATAATGAGAGGTCATATTTAAGATCCAGACATTAGCCCTTGGTCATTTAGTAAGGTTTTGGAGTTTCCCCCAAAAATCTAATTTAAATTTAATGCTAGATCTTGAGGAGTTTCAGGTTTTTAGACAAGTTATGTAAGTTTTAAATAATGTGTAATGGTGTTATTGGAGTTGGATTTAAGTTTTAAAATAATCTTACATAGTTATTCTTCATGTAAATGTGTTTTTAATCAAGTCAATGATCTTCACCATGGTAAAAAAGGCTAAATAAGACAAGTTGTTGAATCCTTTAAGGATAATTGAGGGATATTTAGAGAGTTTTTGGGTATTTAATAATATTATATTATATTGATACTCCTTATAATATTCAACCTAGAGTAAGAACTCAACAAAACAATAAAATGAGCAAAAATTAACAAATATGGGTTGTTGTCCAAGTTTTGGTCAAGTTTCATAGATGGAAGTACATCTGTACATTGTTATGAAGGAGTATTAAATAAAGGAAGGAAATTTTTTGTGTATTTTCAATGTGGAAGAGACTTATTTTATGTATTTATGGATGTTTTAATACTTTTATATGCTCACATGATGCTAGATTACTCTTTATACCCTCAAAAGTTCTTAAAACCCTTATTTTGCATACACAATCATAAGATAGAAGTCTTTTTTGTAGGGACAAAGTATTTTTTGAAAAAAAAATATTTAAAGAGATAGAGGGAGGTTTATTTAAGATTTTTCAACTTATTTCAGGCTTTGAAACCACTCCAAGCTCAATTTATGGATTTTTAAAGGCTCTCAACCTTGTTAAAACCTTGTCTAAGTAGTTCAAATAAGAAATTACCATATATCATGATTTACATAATGTAATTGGATAAAACATTGTATACATATGTAATAATGTGTCAATAAAGTGTGGACAAAATTTCAAACCTGTGAGGACTCACAAATGAGTTATTGATGACTAGTTTTTTTAGGCATGTAGGTTACTTCGTAAAACAGAGTTATAGCCAAAGAAACTCAATTTTGTCTTAAAACATAATTATAAATCCTTAAAAATTTATTTTGTAGGTGATTTAAGTTATTCTTAAGAGTATATAATTTTTTTTAGGTCTTAAATATGCTTCAATAAAAATTATAGGTGATTATATATTCTAGATTTGTAAAACACAAGAAAATATAATTTTAACATTGGAAACCTGAATAACTTTTAAAGTACTACTAAAAATCAATTGAAACTTAGTGAACATGTATTATAGGGTTGTAAAAATATGATCCAATTTTTATTTATTGATAAATATTATCAAATATATATTTTCATGTTCAAATCCTATATGCTTAAATTAGGCCTAAATAGGGTTCGAAGAGATAGTCTTCAAATTGGCTCATATCTTCAATCAAGGAAGGATCTAAGGTATGTAAACCATTTTTTATGATATATATATCCTAAAAGAATTTATTTTTATCATCATAATTTATGGTTTCCTTTGGTAACTCACTAAAACCTATTTGAAAGAAAGAGATTAAGCTATAAGCCTAATAAGTAAGAAAAATTCATTGTTAAAAGAAGACCCTAAGGAACCATTTGAATCATTTATGGTATCATATCTTAGTAAAATCTCTTTGAAAAGATAAATTTTTTTATTCATACAGGTATCATTAAGAATAAGAATAAAATATAGTTGAGGCAAGAAGGTAAAATAAGGTCCTTGGAAACCTCAAAGAAGAAAAGAGGAATTTGGTGGTAAGAAAGAGCCCTAGAGCCATTGAAGTTTGAAAATTGAAGAAGGAACAAATAAATCAAGCAAAGAGAAGGTACTTGTGATTTATTTTTTTGAGTTTTTTGAAAGTTTATAATAAGAATTTGTTTTAGGCCATTGATTCAAGTGATAGGCTCATTGAAGCCATTGGATAAGGACCAAAAGACTAGGGTACAAAAGACCTAGGTGAAGACCTAATAATATCAAAATACCAAGGTTAAAAAGACTTGGGTGAATGTCTTAGTGATAGATCAATGGAGAGATTGAGAAAATACATAAATAACAAGATAAAGGGCTTAGTAAAAGGAAAATTCCACATAAAGGTGAAAGAAAATTCCAAGAAAAATGAGATATTTGAGCTAAAAGAGAGGTTGAGTCTTATTATAGATCTACTACAAGAAAAATAAAATCAAATTTATGGTTGAAAACTAAAATAAAAATAAAAAATGGCAAATTTATCTATTAATTTCAAGGAGAATAAGGCATGCATTGATTGCCTTGGTCAAAGAGGAAATATACAAGCTAAAAACCCATAGAAACATGAAGAAAGAAGGATTTTAAAATAGGAAAAATCATGAAATGTAGTCCTTGGAAGTAGAGCAAGAAATATACATCAGAGAGAGGACCAATATTTCATGCAGAAGAGATTGATGAGAGAGAATAAAAGAGTCTCATGGGAGACTTAAGAAGCTTGGTCAAACATGACAGAGAGATTCTAATCCTAAAGATATCAATAGGGGAAAATGAGCCTCAAAATTTTAAATCTAACTACTTATATGAGTGTGTGTTTGTAGGTCTTGAAAAATATGATGGTGAATAAGCACAAGAAGTTGTAATAAAGGAGAAAGAGGAAAAATTATCTCTTGAAGAAAAATTAAAACTAAAAAATAAGTAATGGACCTTGAATACAATAGGTAGAGGACAAATAAAAGTTTTTTCAAGATTTTCCAAGATAGAGATGATACCAAGCATGAAGGAGGTTTGTTCTCAAGTTCAAAGGAGGTCAAAAAAGTTTGCAAGATGGAGAAGGAAAATATTCAAGTGTAATAATATACTGCCCATGGTAACATCTCAAGAGTATGAACTTTCAAGTCTTAAAGGATCATAAATTCAAAGGTAAACAATGTATTCCAAACAAGGGTATGATCTTCATGATGATAGTAGAAATAAAAAATTCAAGAAATTTGTCCCTTACATTTACAAGAGAGAAAGTTAGTAGGAATATGATGTAAGACTAGTATAGAGAATCAATGGATATGGTTAAGAGTTCACTTACAGACAAGATAGATGAAGAGGTTGAAGAGTCCATAATCAAGGTACATGTCATTCAAGGAAGGGAAATTAGAAATAAGGACAAGGAGAAGTTAGAATTCCTAGAATAAGGGCATCATATAACTAGTTTTGAACCATATAAATGAATTGAGATCATCCCAAAAACCATGTATTAGTTAATAGGATATTTGAATATCTGTGAGGAAGAATAACATTAGTTCAACACCAAAGATAAAGATTAAGGAGACCTTGAACAAAAAAAATCTCTAGAAGGGGTTATGTAGTGTAAAATTTTGATTTTAGCATGTTATGACAATGGTGATTATGTAGGTATAGAGTTTTAAGGACAATGATACTATGATGAAAATGAAATAAGAATAATAAGATAATCATCTCAGTCCAAACTAGAAGGAGGATGGAACACAAAAGACTTTGAAGGTCTCATGAAGATTGACATCAATGATGAAATAATGATGGCAAAGGAATAGAGTTTAGTTGATATTCATTCCATAAAAATCATGATGAAGTGTATCCCATAAGTATTTGGATCAAAAGATCAAGTTAAAGGTAAAAAATATTTTCCATTCATTTTCTTATTCAATTTCCATGAGAATTTAGTGGATTATGAAGTAAAAATAATTTTGGAATGGATATTATGTCAATGTATATTCAAGATATATGGAAAGTTAACAAGTCTAAGTAAAAAAGAAGTTGTTAAATCCATTTTCAATGGTTGGGAAATAAAATTGTAGGTGAAGACCTAAAAATGTCATGAAGAACAATATAATGGAGGAGAAAGGTTATTAACACCTTATCAATGAAAGCAAACTATTTTAGAAGTGTCAATTACACAGAGTTTTAGTTTAAAATAGGTATTTGGTGAGCTATGAATACATGAACAAAGAGAAATTGAGGAAGCATATCTAATTTGTAGTAATGATCTCAAGTTTTAGTGTGTTAAGACAAGAAAAGAGGACAAAATAAGGTAAATGGATGGTAGTAATGATTTGAAGGTGTGCATGATAAACTTGATGAGGGAGTATGCCTCTAGAAAGCCCATAGAATCTCAAGAAGGTCAAGGAACCCACCAAAGAAAAATATCATGAAAGGATAAATATATGAAAAATGATAAGGAGATTGAAGATAAAATAAAGGATATGGAACAGGTTTCATTCAAAGGTGAAAATGTTTCAGTCCTTGAGGTAGTAAAGAGGCAGAAATCAAGAATCATGATAAATAAAGAAGTGGAGAGTAACCTAGAAATTATTTTTTGGTGTGTTAATAAGGTTAGAAACATAGAAGACACCCAATAATGGATTGAAAAAAATAAGGAAAACTCAGAATTAAAACAATTTTTTTTACTTTTAGAGACTTCACATAAGAGGAAATCCAAGAGATTCATTGGTGAGAACCAAAATGAATCAAGAAAGGAAATGCCAAAACAAGAGCATGGTAAGATGAGGAATGAAAATAATTTTGGGCATATTCTTAAGGCTAGAGTACTAGTGAATGAAGATAATTATAATGAGAGTCTTAGCATGAATAATGAAAAATGCAATGATGTTTTAAGGACAAATAAGAATGAAGATAAAATGAACTAAGTGAAGGATAAGAATGGGCATCTTGAAGTCCATTATGACAATAAAAATTGTGATTATACTAAGTAATGGAGCAATGTAAAGGTGTGGATAAAGGAGTATGATAAATAATGGTTTTATTCAATGTATTTTTTTCATGTTCAGGTACAACTAAGGAAGGTCTAGAGATAAAGAAAATGAGAATTGACATCAAGAAGGAAAGTTACTCACTTAAAGAGCATGTTAGATCAAACCAATCCTTATCACTCCTATGAAGACCATGGTATCCAAGTGTGCATAGATAAAAGAGGAAAAATGATGAAATGAATAATAATATTCACAAAGATCATCTACAATTAATAATGGTAATCATATAGATTCATGAGCAGGAGCTCATGAACATTTTCAAGCTAGAGAGTTTGATGTAAGTACATCATTAAAAACCTTATCTAAGGTTTCAAATAATAAATTTTTTATGATCCCACATTTTTATATATATTTTTTTAATATTAAAACATTTTTATTATTTTGGTAAAAGTAACTACTAGTTGTTTACTTGTGTTGGATTATATGTTGGTACTTGTTGCAATGGTTTTTGGACTCCATGTTTAATTATACACTTGATAATTTTATGGACTATTATTGTAGTTGATATTATTATGATTATGTAATTATTTATCAATTTTTGGTATGTTACTATTTATATAATTTTGTGGTTTTAGGTACTATCTTATGAGCTAGGAATATGCTGGTAGTGATACACCCGATATCGAAGAAAATTCTAAACAATCAAGCAAGTTTGATGGTATACTTGTTTTCAGTTATGTTTTCTATCCTTTGAACATATTAGTTGGTCATTGATTATGTTGTTATCATGACATTGGTACTTGTTGCATTTTATTGTATGTTTTTTGTACTTTTATATTAGTTTTCTCATAGTCATTATATCTTGTTATTTGGTTTGTGGTTGTAGTCTTTCATGCTGCCTCTTCAACTAACTTCAGCCTGCTCCTTCTGTGCAAACTCCATTTTATTCCTACACACCTGTGTGGATTCTACTAGCCTAATTGGATGAATTAACTAAGGACTACCTAGACCTACCCTTGAAACCCTTGGACTATTCCCCAAACTATATAAAAAATTTATATTTTTAAGGTGGTGGCATGGTTATTCATGGCTTGGTTATATTTTTTGATGGAATTAACATTAATATTAAACATGGTTTAAATGATTTGTTTTCATCGATATAAGGTCAATGGCATATTATGATTAATTGAGTTATTAATATTTATGATGGTTGGCAGTATAGACCATGGGGATGAAGATGTTAATAAGTCTTATTATTATTAATTTGTGTGGTTTAAATGTTAACCTATGTTTTCATTGGCTAGAGTTTTATGTTGGTGGATGGATATTTTGAGATAGGTCAATTAATGACCATTGCATTCATGAATAATTTGGTGGGGGATTGCATTGGGGACTATAGGAGGATTTCTCTCCTTACATTCAATGCTAACATTGAATGGGTATGGAGAAACTGGATGGAAGGTATGGGAAGTTAGGTGGTGGGTGGGGATAGTTGATGGGATTAGGAAGATGGAAAGAAAAGGAGGAAAAAAATAGAACTAGATTGACTTCTATGGAAGTCATGTTGGATTTTGGACTCACGGCTTGAAAATTTGAAGGTTTTAGTTTCTATTTTATTGGCTTTTGAGATTTTTTTCTATGTTTTTGGGTAAGCTATATTTTTTCGTAGTTATTTTATTTTAATGAGGAATTATTGGAAAAATAAAAGGATGCATATGCAGTCAAAAGTATTAAGACTTTTAGATGCATATGTATACCCTCAAAATATTTGATATAAGTCAATATTGACATTTGTATATAAACTTATATATATATATATATATATATATATATATATATATATATATATATATATATATATATGGTTATCATATTGTTTCGTATCCATTGCGTTTATGTTAAATATTTTCTTTTGGACTCTAAGTGGGTAGAAATGCTTCGTTGGTTTTATGTTTTGATACCCCATATGGTTTGTCTATTATGTGTAATAAATGGATGGTTGGTGGTTTTCTTACCTTACTCTGTGTGTGTGTGTGTGTGTGTGTGTGTGTGTGTGTGTGTGTGTGTGTGTGTGTGTGTGTGTGTGTGTGTGTGTGTGCATGCATGCATGTGTGCATGTGTTTATGGGTATTTATCCAACCCAAGTAAAGGTTTTATGGTTTCAATTTATTTATTATGTATAAACTTATGCCACTGTGTTTTTGTGTGCAATTGATTCATGGACTCAACCCCCATTTAAATCTGACTATACATATGTTTATATCTTATTGAGTGTTCTTAGTTTAATTAAATTGTAACATTCTTTCTTGGCTACATGCAAGGATGTTGATGACCAGTTGGGTTTCTTTTATGATAATGATTGTTTTTTTCATTATAAGCTATGGTACGAGTTTGACTTTGGGTCTTTAATAATATTGGTTGGTGAAATTTTGGTTTGTGCTATACACAATGATTTTTGAGTTCTTTATGATATGTGACTATATTGATTCATGTTTCATTCGAATGGAGTCACTCACTTTTTTAACAAGATATTTAGAGGGATCTCGACCATTGGTATATTTGATTATGACTGCTTTGATTTTAATATAACTAGGTTTGATTATTTTTGGATTGTTGAAGTGTTGTTTTATCAGGGTTTCTATATTGACTCCATTATGGAATGCATTTTTTGTTGGTTTATTAAGCTACTAAAGCCATTATATGGTTCATGTTTATATTTAATATGAATATTTTGTAAAATATTTATGCTATTCACTTATGTTATATTCTCAAATACCATGATGCATTATCTTGATCTTAATTTGGGTTTTTATTGTCTTTGACTATGTGGTATATAATCATGACATGATTATTTAAAGTAAAGTCAAATGAGAATTATGTTATATTGTAACTATGTTTATATATTCAGATGTCATGGCCTTTAAGTTTTAATTAGTTTTTTATATCTTTGATTGCATTTTATATCTTTGCATGATGACTTTTAATGGAAAAGTCTAATGAGTCTGAATGTTAAAGTTTGACTGTGTTTTAAATATTTAGATATGATGCATGAGTGGCTTAATCTAACACGTTGTTGAATTTTGAGGGCATGATTAAGTTGGTTATTTTTGTATGTTTGGCTACTTTATAATAATTAATGACATGAATCTATTAAGTTGACATGAATATAATTAATTATATTCTATTGGATTTGAGAAGGCATCAAAGAAGTTTGAAGAAGTTTCATTTGTATTTATAGAATACATGGGTTTGTGTTGAACCTGTAAACATTTGAAATGTTATATTAATTATGGTTTGAATTATTATATTTATCTAAATGTATAAGTGACTTATCTAGATTTTTACATTGTTTATAATTTGGTTGTGATTTTGTTTTGTTTTTATGATCACCATTCTTAGACTAGACCTGAATGATTAAGATAATTGGTATATTGTATTACTAGTATAAATTGGCAGTCAGGATGATTGAGACTGATGTAAACTTAGATGGGGATCCAAGATGGGTATCTTTAAAAGTATAGAATGGATTAGTTGTAAATACATTCTATATCATTTGACAACCATGATAGTCATCCCTTTTTTTGATCTATATCAAGGATGGATTAATTATTCCCATCTTGCCTCAAAATAGAATCATTGTCTTTCTTTGTATTATTTTATTGTTGAGATGTCCTCTAGTTTGGAAACCTGAGTACTCAGAATTCCCTCACATCCCTAGTTGTCATAACCACCATCCTAATGATGGTTGGGGTGGTAATAACCACTAATGGTTGGGCTTATAGCATTGGTTGGGAGGGCTTTTCCAAATCATTCACTTTATTCTCCATGCTTCAGTGATTTTTTGTATGCATGAATTAAGCTGATAATAATTTAATTATGTTTATTTACTTAGTAAATTAAAACAATGATATTTGAGTTAGACTGTATGCAATCTTGATTTATTACTAGTTAGTCATATTATTACTAACCTGTGTTGATGTGGAAATTAAATGGGAAAGTTGAATACTACTCGAAGGGTAAAATGGCTAGTTTGATATATGCTGCTGAAGGTAATACACTTTAGGTATATTAAGTTATTAGTTATTAATTTTAAATATCTTCATGTTGATAAAGAATTTAGTTAATGATATGAATTGCATATTACTCTTCCAACACTAATTTATAATTAAGTTGAGTTAAAATGGATTCTTAAACATTATTGATCTAAAATAATCAATGTAGTATCAATTCCTTGGTTTAATTATATGCTTTGGATATTAGGATTTTATCTACTTGATGTTATCATAAGTAGGATTCACTTAGATAGTTACAAAACATTACTTAAGAGCATATGGTGTATATTTCATAATAATCATTCTATTCTAATGCAGGAATAATCTTTTGGTTAGACTATATAGACACTTAGATCTATATTATGTTATTGTGATTCATAAATTCATAGACTTAATTTAAGAATGTAAAATAACTTAATAGTTATCTTTGAATTATAACATTATATATTATGAATTCAATTACATAGATGCATGGTATATGGATTTCTTATTTATTTCCAGCTATGCATAAACTATTCAATATTACTAGTTACTGATTCATGTAGAAACATAAATAAAATCCTCAATTCTAAAACTCATTTTAGATATACTTGGTTGTGTATAAAGGTATATATTGAATATATAATATCTACAAATTATTACTTTTTTTTTGTATTTAATAATAAGTGAATTATAAGTTAATCTATTTCATTTACTTAATCAAGATGTTTCATAATCATGCATAGTATTTTTGCATAGGTTAGTTATGAAACAAAATGAAATTAGTTCTTTAATGGATTGTTTTGAATCTAATGTTACAACTACACTCAATTAAAAGATATGAGTAAGCTAAATGTTTTCTTCTAATCCATTTACTATTGCATAAACATATGACTAAAACATGAATTCTTGTTGGTTTCTATTCCTTTTGTTGTATGTGTTTTCACTTCCTTTTTTGATAGCTAAATATGCTTGCCTTTATACCCATATCTTGCCCAATAAAAATTTGTAAAATTTCCTTAAGTGGAACATTTTATTTGGGTTCCACTCAACTTGAAACTTGATCAAATTATGTTTGCATGTATTTTTGTTGCATTCTATTGTATGTGAATCACTTGTTGCTCTCTAATAATTCATTTAAATATAAGCTTAATTATGGAATGTGATGGTCATTATGTATGCATTTTCTTAGATGATTATGGAAACATTATATGAAAAGAATTGATTCTTTCTTATATAGTTACCTAAGAATGAATTAACTATTAGATCAATACATAGATTTTTTCTCTTGAAATAATTAGATAATTAAGGACTAATTAATTAGATACCTTAGATGAATTATGTCTTGAGATCTCTTGTTTTATAATGTCGTATTGGCTATGCCAATAAAATGTCATTATATGGATTCATTTTTAGACTGCGTAAAGGATATTTGATGAATGATGATATTGATCATAACTATATCATTGATCATTACTCTAAATAATGACATCCATTTTTTATAAATGAATGTTGTATGATATATTAAAATAATGATGAGATGACCTTAAAGGTTGTGAGGTATTTATAACCTCATCTAGTAGCACTTTGAAACCTGGAGTTTTAAATCTATTTTTTTATATGTAATAATGTTTCTATTACATGATTGATTATGAATTTGCATGTGTTGAATTTATTTTTGGTTGATGATTATGATTAATTATCTGAAATCATGTTTAATTATGAGGTTAAAAACCTATACATTGATAACTTAGGATGTTAGAGTTATCCTTCTTGGTTAAACTAATCTTTAAACTTAACCATCTTCAAGTGAGACTGAAATCCACTAAGGAGAGTGAGGTATTTACCTAGGGTTAAGGATCTAGAAATGGTCCTATGTAGAAGTATGAGTGCCACATATGGTACTTGAGTCCTATTCATGTATGCATACACTGATATGTCTTGAACCCCATAAAACATCTATTAAGGTAACACTCTTCCCTAGAGTAGATTTTGTATGTAGTTACCTCTAGTTAATTACCTTAGTTCACCTCCTTTAGTTTTTGTTATGCATACATGAGTGCACTAAAAATTTATTGCTTGCATTAGTAAGTGAGGTAATTAGGTCTAATACACATCTAAGATGTACTCTAATATATAATTTCACTTTTTTGGGTTGTTTCATCTAGTATTAGAGTAATTTTATGCTCTAAGGAACTTTTGGAACAAGTTTTCTTAAATTTTTTTAGTCTACTAAGTTATCACTTGTAATTATCAAGATGGTTAGAATGTGATTAAGGGGAGGCAACATCCATGGGAACCCTGTTAATGTCAACCTAGCTAAGGCCAGTGGTAGAGGATGAGGAAGGGGTCATCATGGCCACATTATTATTCATAACCAAGAAGAGTTGTCTATGAATAATGCTAATAGTAATATCAAGGTACCAAATGCTAATGCAGCTGATAAGAATCCAACTAATAAGAATGAAGAGATCCTTAGTGGAATATTGATAGACCTTAATACATTATAAGAAAAGATTGATAACCAAGAATAAAGGTTGAATAATCTTGAAGGGATATCCTAAGAAGAAGTACCCAAATTGGAAATGGGGCAAGTAGAAAGACATGTGATTCAAGAATTACCCTTGACCATACTTTACCCAATCATCAAAGAGATGAAGAAGCTTCCACTACCTACCTTTTTTAGTGAAGAATCAGTGACACAACCAATGCATGGCTGGTACAATTGCAAAAATATTTTAACTTGCATAATATTCCATCAAATGTGAAATCTAGGATGGACGCCTATTGACTAATTGGTCCTGTAGCTTTATGGTGGAATCACCTTTGTGCTATTGAAGGATATCAACATTTGAACCTGTCCTGATCTATTTTTGAGACTTAATTTTTCAAAAGATACCTGAATGCAAAATATAAAGAGCAAAAATTCATTGATTTTTAGCTTCTAAAGTAATAAAATGTGTCTTTTTTTTAGTATGAAAATAAGTTTCTAAATTTACTGCATCATGTGAACTATATGCATGATGAAGAAACCAAGATTACTAAGTTTAAATTGGGGCTCAAGGAGATATTTACACATGATGTCAATATGATGAACCTAAAGAGATATAACAATTGAATCAGCCTACATGGTTGAGGAAAAGTAAAAGTCTTGTCAAAAGGCAAGATAAGAATTTAAGACAAGCAGGCAATAGTCTAAAGTGAGTCTTTTTCCCATGAATAAGAAATTTCATAAATAAGATCAGAATCATAGGTTTTCAGGTGGTAATAAAAAATTTAGCAAGTTTTCTAATCAAAATAGAAATTTCAATTCCTTTGGATCCTCTAAATCTGGCCCTTTTAAGAAGGAACAACATCAAAACAACCAACATGCACCTGTTATGGGTGCTAATATTGTTCTAGTAGCATCTTATAAACCCATTGTTTGTTGGGAATGTGGTCAAAACCATTATAAAAAGGACTATCCTAAATTTAAATTAGGCCAAGTAGCCAATCATAGGGTATATACTATTGTTGATAATCGTAATGTTAATCTACAAGCCACTCTAATTGAAACCAGAGGTATAAGAAATAATTTTCCCTTGACTATTTTGATTGATTCAAGTTCAATTGATTGTTTTATTTCTCCTTTTGTTGTAAGTCAATATAAAATTGAACCTATCTTAATAAGAGAAGGTTGAGAGGTTGAGTTTGGTACCGGTAAGAAAGCGCCTATTCTTGAGTGCTTGGAATAAGTGAAACTTGATACTGGTGTCTTCAAGACCAAGGTGAATCTTTTTCTTATGCCTTTAGGGTCTTATGATGTCATCCTTCAGATCGATTGACTACATGAACATCAATCCATGCTTGATTGTGTGGGAAAAAGAGTGAAATGCATTAATGACCTTAGATAAATTATAGAATTGCAAGGTATATAAGAGCCTATAAGACAAAATACTCTCAGCTTTATAACTAAACAGGTTTGTTAGAAAAGGCTACAATATTCATATAGTCCAAATACAGGAATTACCCAAGTAAAAGAGTTAATACATGCAAATTTTCATATATTGAGGGAATTCATGGATGTTTTTTTCCTAAGAAGCTACCTGGTTTACCGCCTAAGTAGGAATTTGATTTCTCTATTAACGTAATGCCCAGATCTTTCCCTTCTTCTAAAGCCTCCTACCACATGAATGTGGTTGGCTTTTAGGAATTAAAAGTTTAGTTGTAAGAAATTTTTGACAATTAAAGCATCTAATGTAGAGCTTATTTCACTTCTTGACCAAACTTTACTTAAGTCCTTGATGCAAGATCCTTTTTGTTACATTCACTCATTCTCATAGGGAAATCATGCAATATATGGATATAATGAAATTTTAGAATGTTTAATAATCTATACTAGTTTTTAAATTACTTTTCTATTAACAACAAACCATTCAATTAACATTCAACAAACTCAAACACTCACTATGCATATGTTTTCTTTCACCTTCATATCTTTCTCTCAAGTCATCAATACCAAATTGGCCCTTACATGGGAATTAAAATACATTATGGTATTAATCAAAACAAATACTTTTAACTTGTTATATCATCCCTTGGTAACCCTACTCAGACTACTAACTCCACTATCTGCTCACTCACTCCTTATAAGCACCTTTCTAGCTTTATCTTCTACTAGCCCTGTTTATGGGTAAAGATCCTTGTTGGGAGAAACTAAAAAATATTCACCAAAAAATAAACACATATTAAAGGACCAATTTGGACCATAAAAATATCACCTTAACCCTATGACACAACTCTCAAGGAAGATTGTACTTCCTTCTTTAGGCTTCTCATTAATTAACCCTCTATTTATGCAAATCTCCTTGTCTTGACCTGTGTACAAACTTTATATTCAAAAAAATTACCTTTATAGATACCCATTTGGATATTTTATCTAAATAAAACACTTTTTTACCCTCTTATTTTGACAAATTCTCTTTTACCTAAATCACCCTTACTCCTTTAACCCTTCTCTAGGCCTAGTTTTAGAACACAGTCTCATTTCCATACTTATCCATATAGTACAATTATGAAATCACCTTCATCACTTAGTAAAGAACATTTTATGTAAGATAAAAAATTGTTGGTCATTTTTCAAGGGTTAAATCTTATTTTATACACTTAACCCTAGATTCAGGGTTTCCAAGCCTCTGTCTCAATCGAGAGGCTAAACAATTCTCTTTACAAATCTCCTTGTCTTGACATATGTAAAAAATTTATATGCAAACAAATTAAATTTATATATACCCATTTGGATATTTTAACTGAATCAAACACTTTTCTACCCTCTTCTTTGGACAAATCCTCTTTTCCCTAAATCACCCTTACTGTTTTAACCCTTTTCTAGACCTAGTTTTAGAACACAATATCATTTATGTACTTATCCATATATTAAAAATATGGAACCACCTTCATCACTTAGTAATTTTTTTTTATGAAATATTACAAGTTTTGGTCATTTTTCAATGGTTAAATCTTGTTTTATACACTAAACCCTAGAATCAAGGTTTTCAAGCCTCTGTCTCAACCAAGAGGCTACAAAATTTTCTTTCAAAACTTTTATGAAGTATCAAATCTTTAAAATGGATTTATAGGGTCTATTTATATTTAGGTCAACTTATCTAGGTGATATACCTTACTTTCAAATCATTTATCAATGTTTTCAACTCCAAATGCTTTTACATGTGCAGGAAAATACATGTCCTATAGGTCTGTGACCAATGTTGACACCTCATATCACATTTAGGTCACTTTAAAGGTTTATATACATTTAAATAGGCTCATATACACTTAATCTAAGTTTATATAATATTATCATTCCAATTTTTGGTTCGATATCTTTCACTCATTCAAATACATTCAAAACATGAAATACACAGGCTTTCTTTGGAAATACAGTCTGCTAAACAAACATCTCCCTACAGGGTTAATAGTATTATTGGCCAAATTTGGAACAATAAATCCACTAAAAACCTTCAACACCCTTATGGAACACTATAAGTACCAATAATTTCACATGAAACTTCATGCATAAACCAAATACCATACAAAAAGATAATACACAGGAATTTTGGTCCTTATGAGCTGCATGTTATTCTATCAAATAGGGTACACAAGGTTTTTATAATTTCATTATTTAAAGCCCCATAAAAAAATTAAATGAGGTTATCATCAATTTTCATATCCACTTCACACCTTTTTTTATCACCTTAAATGACTATCCATACCTTCTTTCTTACTTTAGAGTCAAAACAAGACTCAATACAATTATGACATTGAATAGAATTCAAATTATCTGGACTATGGGTTAACAAGGAACAAGATTTATAACTAAATATAATAGACCTATCTTTGATAATCCATATTAGAACAAAATTTGTTCCCACTATTCATATGTTGGTCTCATCACTAGACTCAAATGGAAATAGGATTAAATACTCAATTTCACCACTTATACAAACTACATACATGCATGCCTTACCTACAATCTGATTGTCTCCAAATCAGTGATTAATTCACATGAAATCTTGGGTTTCCTACAATAATATATAGTCAATATTGACCATAAACAATTTCAAAATCATTCAACAAAGTTTCTTACCAATGAGATTATCTAAGCACATCAAAGGTGTTGTTTCAGTCATGAAATTTGATAACACCAAGATTCTCTTAACATAACATTCTTGATTCAATAGGTTTCAATAATTAAATATCCTTTATTTATCATCATCTAATAGGATGAGAGGTTCCACCTCAATAAATTTTCCCTCACACACTATAAAATCCATATATATATCAAAGACTCCTAACATAAAATTCAATAACTAATTCTTGATCTATGTGGGGTAGTGGAATGCCACCTCACACTATATATGCTAAACATATTCAAACCCTCTTTTATGACCTTTAAATAGATTAAAAAGGTTTATTTACATCATTTTATAATTATTAGACTCACTTAGACCCTCAAATACATCATGGAATTTTTAAATCTCTTTTTGGAGGGAAAACTAATTCAAACTCAAATTTCAAATTTACATCTATAAATAAGACTCTTAAGACTCAATATTGACTACTTTGAGCATTCTAAGATTCCACTGCATCATAATCCCAAGAGGATAAAAATATTTCCATTCATGTTCTTCTTCTTCTTCCTTCAAATACTCATATAGATGTGTGTGTTCATGACTACCACACTTGTACTTTGTCTTGCCTCTAGCCATCTTCCTCCATACTACACCTACAAAATACAACTCATTAATGAAAACTTGGTATTTCTTATGCCCTTGAGGCATTATACATCTTTCATATTTGATTTCTTGTTCCTCTTGCTTCCAAACACCTTTATGTGCTTTATTTTCTTCTCTCTCCTTGCATCAGCTATCAATGCATTTTGCTTCTCTCTTTTCATGACTTCTCCTTCATCTTCCACCTGTACCTCAACTTCAAAAACTACAACATCCTCTTGGGGAGTACCTTCATATGATTGACTCCTCCTTAACTTCATCATTCCACAATTTTTTGCTTTCCTTGTTAACTTCCTTAACCATTTCCTTATACATTTGATGAGGATAAAATCCATACTCTTTCTTTAAAGAATCATATAAGCTTGAATATCCTTCATACCTTTCCTTATGCTATTGTCCTGTTGTTCCTTTGGCTTCACTATCTTCCTCTTGAGTGAGGATCTCTTTCTTCTTTATGCTATCTTTCCTCCAACATGGCTGACCTATTTGTTCTTGCTTGATGAACATGACTCTACATGGAATCTCTTCTTCATATTGAATTCTTTTGATCACCACTTGGTCATATGCCTCTTCCTTTTATTCCTTAAGACTATGAATGGGTTCAAATATCTCTTCTTTCTCTTCATCCCTCATACTTAAATTCAAACACATAAAATCAACATTAGATTTCAAATCATGAGGCTTGATTTATTTCTTGTCCTTCATCTTTTGTCTTCTCCCCTTTTCCACTATTTACTTGATTGGCCATTTGATTGGCTTCATTTTGATGACCCATCCAATATGTGGGTTCACAAACTCTTTCATGTACTCTATCTTGATCATCATCTCATTCATTTTCTACCTCATCTCTTTTATCTCTATATCCATCTCCATCTTTGTTTTGGTGTCTTCATGCACCATCTTTTCCTTATGGCTTTCATGCTTCACCTTGTCTTTCTCTTTCCTTGCTACCTCTTCTTTCATCCTCTCCTTGAATACCATACTTGGGCACATTATTCTCATTTTATTGGTCTCACTTGGACCATTCCATTTTGGTTCACACTTGTGACCTTCTATCTTAGACCACACTTGGGCCTTGCACCTCTTTTGTCCTTCACTAGGACTATCTTCTCCTCTCAAGCTCTCTTTATGAGGTTGTATATATATATATATATATATATATATATATATATATATATATATATATATATATATATATATATATCTTGAAATATATTTATGAGTTTCTTTCCTCTTTATTCAGGGATAAAACCATATGAATTTACTATTTTTAATCAGTCATACATTCAAATCAAATGAATCAACAACAAACTACATCATATCTGCTCTTATTTGCCTTCTTACTCTATCCTTCAATAAGTCTCTTTTCTAAATTATCCTCTTTCTTTCCTACAACTTCTTAATCAATATGTAACATGAAATATAATCACAATGTCTATACTTGTATTCACCTTCCCTAGAGCATCAAGATGGCTCTGATACCAAATGATTTAGAGCTTATTTCACTTCTTGACCAAACTCTGCTTAAGTCCTTCATGCAAGATCCTTTTTGTTTAATTCACTCATTCCCATAGGGCAATCATTCAATATATGGATATAATAAAATTTCAAAATGTTTCATAAATCTATGCTAGTTTTTAAATGACCTTTCCATTAACAAAAATCCATTCAATTAATATTCAACAAACTAAAACACTCTCTATGCATATGCTCTCTTTCACCTTCATATCTTTCTCTCAAGTTATCAATATCAATTTGGCCCTTGCATGAGAAATAAAACACATGATGGTATTAATGAAAACAAACACTTTTACCTTATTATATCATCCCTTTGTAAGCCTAATCAGACCACTAACTCCATTTTTGCTCACTTTCTCCTTATAAGCACCTTTCTAGCTTTATCTTCTACTAGCCCTATTTATGGGTAAAGCTCCTTGTTGGGAGCATTTGACAAATCTTCACCAAAAAATGAACACATATTAAATGACCCATTTCACACATAAAAATATTACCTTAACCCTCTGACATAACTCTCAAGGAAGATTGTACTTCCTTCTTTAGGCCTCTCACCAATTAGCCCTCAATTTGTGCAAATCTCCTTGTCCTGACTTGTGTAAGAAGTTTATATGCAAAATAATTACCTTTAAAAATACCCATTTGGATATTTTAGCTAAATAAAACACTTTTTTACCCTCTTCTTTTTACAAATCCTCTTTTCCCTAAATCACCTTTACTCCTTTAACCCTTCTCTAGACCTAGTTTTAGAACACAGTCTCATTTCTGTACTTATCCATATAGTAAAACTATGAAACTACCTTCATCACTTATTAAACAAAATTATATGAAAGACTACAAGTTTTTGTCATTTTTCAAGGGTTAAATATTATTTTATACACTAAACCCTAGAATCAAGGTTTCCAAGCCTCTGTCTCAACTGAGAGGATACAAAATTCTCTTTCAATCATTTTATGAAGTATCAAAGCTTCAAAATGGATTTATAGGGTCTGTTTATATCTAGTTCAACTTATCCAGGTGATAAACCTTGCTTCTAGATCCTCTATCAACATTTTCAACTCCAAATGCTTTTACATGTATAGGAAAATACATGTTCTATAGGTTTGTGACAAATGTTGACACCTCATATCATATTATTGGTCACTCTAAAGGTTTAGATACATTTAAAAAAAATCATATACACTTACTCCAAGGTTATATAACACTATAAATCCAATTCTTAGTTTGAGATCTTTCACTCATTCAAATACATTTAAAACATGAAATACACAGGCTTTCTTTGGAAATATAGTCTGCTAAACCAACATCTCCCTATAGGGTTAAAAGTCTTGTTGGCCAAATTTGGAACAATACATCCACTAGAAACCTTCAACACCCTTTTGGAACACTATAAGTACCAATAATTTCACATGTAGCTTCATGCATAAACTAAATGCCATACAAAAAGATAATACATAGGAATTTTGGTCCTTATGGATTGTATGTTGTTCTATCAAACAAGGTACACAAGGTTTTTATCATTTCATTCTTTAAAGCCTACCAAAACCTTCAATGAGGTTATCATCAATGTCCATAAACACTTCACACCTTTCTTTATCACCTTTAATGACTATCTATACCTTCTTTCATACTTTGGAGTCAAAACAAGACTTTATACAATTATGACATTGAATAGAATTCAAATTATCTAGACTATGGGTTAACAAGGAACAAGATTTATAACTAAATATAATAGACCTATCTTTGATCATCTATATTGGAATTTTTTTTCCCACTGTTCATAGGTTGGTCTCATCACCAGACTCAAATGGAAATAAGATCAAATACTCAATTTCACCACTTATACAAACTACAAACATGCATGCCCTGCCCACAACCTGATTGTCTCCATATAAGTGATTACTTCACATGCAATCCTAGTTTTCATAAAATAATATACAGTCTATATTGACCATAAACAAGTTCAAAATCATTCAACAAAGTTTATTACCAATGAGATTGTCCTAGCATATCAAAGGTTTTATCTAAGTCATGAAATTTGATGACACCAAGATTTTATTAACATAACATTCTTGATTCAACAGGTTTCAATAATTAAACATCCTTTATTTATCATCCTTGAATGGGATGAGAGGTTACACCTCAAAAAAAATGCCCTCACACACTATAAAACTAATATATATATATATATATATATATATATATATATATATATATATATATATATATATATATATATATATATATATATATATATATATTAAAAACTCCTAAAACAAAATTCAATAACTAATTCTTGATCTACATGGGGTAGTGGACTACCACCTCAAACTATATATGCTAAACATATTCAAACCCTCTTTTATGACCTTTCAAGAGACCAAAAAGGTCATTTACATCATTTGATAACAACTAGAATCACTTAGACCTTCAAATAAATCATGGAATTTTGAAATCCCTTTTTGGAGGGAAAAATTAATTCAAACTCAAATTTCAAATTTGCATCTACAAATAAGACTCAATCTTGACCATTTTGAGCATTTAAATATGCCCCTGCATCATACACCCAAGGGGAGAAAAATATTGTCATCCATGCTCTTCTTCTTCATTCAAACACTCATATAGATGTGTGTGCTCTTGACTACCACACTTGTACTTTGTCTTGCCTCTTACCATCTTCCTTCATGCTACACATGCAAAATACAACTCATTAATGAAAACTTGTTATTTTTTATTCCCTTAAGGTATTATCCATATTACATCTTTGATTTCTTATTCCTCTTTCTTCTAAGCACCTTCGTGTGCTTTATTTTCTTCTCTTTCCTTCTTTGCATCAGCTATCAATGTATTTTGCTTCTCTACTTGCATGACTTCTCCTTCATCTTCCACCTATACCTTAACTTCAATAACTATAACATCCTCTTGTGGTACCTTCATATTCTTGACTCCTCCTTTAATTCATCAAGGCCTTGATCTTAGACAACACTTCTATATTCCAAAAGTTTATGCTTTCCTTGTTAACTTTCTTAACCATTTCCTTATACATTTGATGAGGATCAAATCCATACTCTTTCTTTAAGGACTCATATAAGCTTGAATATCCTTCATAACTTTCCTTATGTTATTTTCATATTGTTCCTTTGGCTTCAGTAGCTTCCTCTTGACTCTACATGGAATCTCTTCTTCATCTTGACTTCTTTTGAGCACCACTTGGTCATATGCCTCTTCCTTTTATTCTTTGAGCCTATGAATGGGATCAAATATCTCTTCTTTCTCTTCATGTTTCATACCTGAATTCAAACATATCAAAGAAAAATTATATTTCAAATCATGAGGCTTGATTACCTCCTTGTCCTTCATCTTTTATCTTCTCCTCTTTTCTACGATTTGCTTGATTGGCCATTTGATTGGATTCATTTTGATGACCCATCCAAGATGCAGGTTCAAAAAATCTTTCATATTATCTATCTTGATCATCATATCATTCATTCTCTACCTCATCTCTTCTATCTCTCTATCCATCTCCATCTTTCTTTTGTTGTCTTAATGCATCATCTTTTCCTTGTGGCTTTCATGCTTCACCCAATCTTTCTCTTTCCTTGCAACCTCTTCTTTCATTCTCTCCTTGAGTACCACACTTGGGCACATTATTCTCCTTGTCTTTGTATCACTTGGACCATTCCATTTTGGTTCACACTTGGAACCTTCTATCTTAGATGACACTTGGGCCTTGCACCTCTTTTATCCTTCACTAGGACCATCTTCTCTTCTCAAGCTCTCTTTATGAGGTTGTATCTCTATCTCTCTCTTAAACTCTATTTATGAGTTTATTTCATCTTTATTTAGGGATGACACCATAAGAATTCACTATTTTAAATAATTTATGCATTCAAATTGAATGAATCAATAATATAATACATCACACCTGCTCTTATCTGCCTTCTTACTCTATCCTTCAACAAGTCTCTTTTCCAAACTATCCTCTTGCTTTCCTGCAATTTCTTAATCAATATGTAACATGAAATATAATCATAATGTATATACCTATATTCAAATTCCCTAGAGTATCAAGATGGATCTGATACCTAATGATGTAGAGCTTATTTCACTTCTTGACCAAACTCTACTTAAGTCCTTCATGCAAGATCCTTTTTATTTCATCCACTCATTCCCATAGGGAAATAATGAAATATATGGATATAATGAAATCTTAGAATGTTTCATAAATATTACTAGTTTTTAAATGACCTTTCCATTAACAACAAACCATTCAATTAACATTCAACAAACTGAAACAAGTATATGCTCTTTTTCACCTTCATATTTTTCTTTCAAGTCATCAATATCAAATTGACCCTTGCATGGGAAATCAAACACATGATGGTTTAATCAAAACAAACACTTTTAAATTTTTATATCATCCCTTTATAACCCTACTCAGATCACTGACCCCACTGTCTACTCACTTGCTCCTTATAAGCACCTTTCTAGCTTTATCTTCTACTAGCCCTATTTGTGGGTAAAGATACTTGTTGGGAGCATCTAAAAAATCCTCACTAGAAAATGAACACATATTCAAGAACACATTTTTCCCATAAAACTATCACCTTAACCCTCAAACACAACTCTCAAGGAAGATTGTACTTCCTTCTTTAGGCCTCTCACTAATTAACCCTTCATTTGTGCAAATCTCCTTGTCGTGAATTGTGTATAAACTTTACATGAAAAAAAATTACCTTTAAAGATACCCATTTGGCTCTTTCATCTGAATCAAACACTTTTTTACCCTCTTCTTTGGACAAATCCTCTTTTCCCTAAATCACCCTTACTCCTTTAACCCTTCTCTAGGCCTAGTTTTAGAACACAGTCTTATTTCCATACTTATCCATATAGTAAAACTATGAAACCACCTTCATCAATTAGTAAACAAAATTTTATGCAAGATTACAAGTTTTGGTCAAATTTCAAGGTTTAAATCTTATTTTATACACCAAACCCTAGAATCAAGATTTTCAAGCCTCTATCTTAGTTGAGAGGATACAAAATTTTATTTCAAACATTTGATGAAGTATCAAAGATTCAAAATGGATTTATAGGGTCTATTTATACCTATTTCAACTTATCTAGGTGATAGATCTTGCTTCAAAACCCTCTATTAATGTTTTCAACTCCAAATGCTTTTACATGTGCAAAAAAATATATGTCTTATAGGTCTATGACAAATGTTGACACCTCATATCATATTATTGGTCACTCTAAAGGTTTAGATACCTTAAAAAAGACTAATATACACTTAATCCAAGGTTATAGAACACTATCATTCCAATTCTTAGTTTGAAATCTTTCACTCATTCAAAACATGAAATACACAGACTTTCTTTGGAAATTTAGTCTACTAAACCAACATCTCCCTATATGGTTAATGGTATTGTTGACCAAATTTGGAATAATACATCCAATAAAAAACTTCAACACCCTATTGGAAAACTATAAGTACCAATACCATACAAAAAGATAATACATAGGAATTTTGGTCCTTATGGACTGTATGCAATTATATCAAACAAGGTACATAGGGTTTTTATCATTTCACTCTTTAAAGCCTACCAAAACCTTAAATGAGGTTATCATCACTTTACATATCCAGTTAACACCTTTATTTATCACCTTCAATGAATATCCATACCTTCTTTCTTACTTTGAAGTCGAAACAAGACTTAATACAATTATGACATTGCACATAATTTAAATTATCTAGATTATGGCTTAACAAGGAATGAGATTTATAACTCAATAGAACAAACATATCTTTGATCATCCATATTGGGAAAAAAATTGTTCTTACTATTTATTAATTGGTCTCACCACCAGACTCAAATGGTAATAGGATCAAATACTTAGTTTCACCACTTATACAAACTGTATACATGCATACCCTACCTACAACCTGATTGTCTCCATATTAGTGATTACTTCACATGAAATATTGGTTTTCCTAAAATAATATATAGTATATACTGACCATAAACAATTTCAAAATAATTCAACAAAATGTATTACCAATGATATTGTGCAAGCACATTAAAGGTTTTATCTTAGTCATGAAATTTGATGACACCAGGATTCTCTTAACATAACATTCTTGATTCAACATGTTTTAATAATTACATGTCCTTTCTTGATCATAATTTAATGGGATGAATGGTTCCACCTCAATAAATATACCCTCACACACTATAAAACTTGTATATATATCAAAGACTCCTAAAAAAAAATTTAATAACTAATTCTTAATCTAAGTGGGGTAATGGACTGCCACCTCACACTATATATGCTAAACATATTCAAACCCTCTTTTATGACCTTTCAAGAGACAAAAAAGGTCATTTAAATCATTTGATAAAAAATAGACTCACTTAGACCCTCAAATACATCATGGAATTTTGAAATCCCTTTTTGGAGGGAAAACTAATTCAAACTCAAATTTCAAATTTGCATCTACAAACAAGACTTCTAAGACTCAATCTTGACCACTTTGAGAATTCCAAGATGCCCCTGCATCAGCATCTAGCCAAGTGTGTTCCCTTAGGGTTATCTAGTGGTATTTGTGAAGAATAAGGATGGTACATTAAGGATTTTCATTGATTACCACTTGTTAAATAAGGTAACAATAAAAAACCACTACCCTTTGCCTATGATTGATAGCTTGTTTGACCAAATAAAGGGTTTTTCCATCTTCTTGAAGATTGATTTAAGATCAGGATACCATTAGCTAAGAATAAAAGAAGAGGACATTCATAAAAAAAAAATTAAAACTTGATATGGACATTATGAGTTCATGGTTCTACCTTTTGGCCTAAATAATGCACTTGCAGCTTTCATGAATCTTGCAAACAATGTATTTAGATAATTCTTAGATAGGTTTGTGATAGTTTTTCTTGATGGTATTCTCATTTATTCTAAAAATGAGGCTAAACATGATCAACACCTTCATTTAGTCTTGAAAATAATAAGATAGCATAAGCTATATGGAAAACTCTCCAAATATGCATATTATGAATCTAAAATTCATTATTTGGTTCACATTATCTCTAAGGATGGCATTATTGTTAAACCATGAAATTTATAGATATACAAGATTGACTTACTCCTACAAATGTGCATGAACTGCACAGTTTCATGGGTTTGGCTAGTTATTATTAGCATTTTATTGAAAACTTTTCTAGTATGGCCCATCCCATCACCTCTTTGCAGTGTAAAGGCAATAAATTTGTGTGGACCCCTCAATGTGAGGAAACTTTTAACACTCTAAAAGTGTTGCTTACAATAGCACATATCCTTATCATTCCAGACCCAAATGGTAATTTTGAGGTTTGAGATGATGCTTCTAAGGATATAGAGACATCTTGACCCAAGATGATAAAATTATGGCTTATGAATCATAAAAATTGAAGGATCATGAAAAAACTATCCTATGCATGACATGGATCTTGATGACATTATTCACACACGCAAATAATGGAAACATTTCCTACTATTAAAGCCTTTTAAGATGAAGTCTGATCATCGTAGCCTTGAGTATTTATTTTCTCAAGATGACTTAAATGCATGCTAGTGCAGGTGGCTAGAAATTTTAAGCAAATTTGATATGGACATATCATATGTCAAAGGCAAGGATAATCATATGGCTGATGCACTCAGTAGATGCACATACCTTGTTGCCTTGTTAGTTTTACAAGGAAATTTTAGAAGTGTTTTTTAGAATAAAAACTTGCTAATGAAGATGCACATACCTTGCTGCCTTGTTAGTTTTATAAGAGTAGTTTTGGTTGATGAGCTTGTAGTAAAGAGATTTGATAATTTTTTTATTTTAATAAATGGCCTTATAAGGCATAAAAATAGAATTTTTGTACCTAGTTTGGGTGACTTGAGAAATGTTTTTCTTAAATAAGTGCATACAACACCTTATTATGCTCATCTAAGGGTCACAAAGATGGATGAACTGAGAATGCTCTATTTTTGGCCTGGAATGAAGCATGATGTCATTGATTTTATAGTGAAATACTTGGAATGCCAATGGATAAAGCTAGGCATTGGCATCCAAGAGGGATGTTGTACCCTCATGATATTCTAAGAGAAAATTTAGTTTTAGTCTCACTTGATTTTATTATGGGGATACCAAAATCACACAACAAGCATGATACTATCCTTGTGGTGATTCATAAGGCCACTAAAGTTGACCACAACATTATTGGAAATTTAATGGATTACACTTCCATGTTTTTAGAGCATTTCAAAAAAGATGTGGTTAGACTTCATGGTATACTTGAAGTGATTATTTCAGATCATGAAAAGTTATACTTCAAGATTTTGGTGTACATTGACTATAGCCTTTGGAAAAGGTTAAATTTTAGCCTTTCATATCATTTTAAAATAGTTTAATAAACTAAAAGGCTAAACCAAGTGGTTGAAGATATTTTGTGCATGTACATTATGGATCATCAAACTAAATGGAAAGATTTCCTCCATTTAGTTGAATTTACATACAATAATTCATACCATTCTAAAATAAAGATGGATCCATTTGAAGCTCTATATTGGTGTAAGTGCAAAACTCCTCTTGGCTAGGATAGTTTGGAAAATAGGGCTATTATCAAACCCGATTTATTGTTGGAGTATGATAGGTAGATGGAATTGATAAGGCATAATTTGAAAGTATCTTTGAATTGACAAAACATTTATGTTGATCAAAAGAGAAATTTATGTGAATTAAATGTGGGTGAAAAAGTTTTTCCACATGTTAGACCATAGAAAATTTCTATAAAGTTTGGAAAGGCTTCCAAGTTAGCTCCATGTTTTGTTATGCCCTTTTACATTGTGGAAAAGATTAGTCCTATTTCTTACCAATTGTCTCTTCCTCCTCTATCAAAGACCATCGTAATGTTAGAACTAGTGAGAATCTAAGACCATCGTAATGTTAAGCTATGAAATAGAGACATACAATACATTTTGGTATAATAGGACTCGATAAGCGAAAGAAGCATTACTTAGGAAGATGCACATCTTTTTAGGCAACATTATACATGGCAATTATGACCCTACCTTTTTATAATCTATTTTACTATTAAAACATTTTTATTATTATGGTAAAACTAACTGCTGGTTATCTACTTCCATTGGATTATATGTTGGTAATTATTACAGTGGTATTTAGACTACATATTTAATTTTGTACTTGATAATTTTATAGACTATTACTACAATTGATATTATTATGATTCTACAATTATTTATCATTTTTTGATATGGTACTATTGATGTAATTTTGTGGTTATAGGTACTATTCTTATGAGTTAGGTAGATGCTAAAAGTGGTACACCCAATACTAAAGAAAATTTTGAGCAGTTAGAAAAGTTTGATAGATATACTTGTTTTTGGTTATGTTTTCCATCTTTTGGACATCTTGGTTGATCACTGATTATGTCATTATCATGACATTGTCACTTGTTGAATTTTATTATATGTTATTTATAATTTTATCTTAGTTGTCACATAATCATTATATCCCATTATTTAGTTTGTGACTGAAATCTTTCATTTTGCCCATGTAAACTCCATTTTACTCCTACACGCCTGCATGGATTTTACTCACCTAATTGGATGAATTACCTAAGGACCTACCTAGACCTACCCTTGAAACCCTTGGACTATTCCCTAGACTAAATAAAAACCTTATATTCATAAGGTGGTGGAATGGTTATTCGTGGCTTGGTTATATTTTGTGATGGTATTAAAATTAATATTAAACATGGTTTAAATTATTTGTTTTAATTAACATAGGGTCAATGGCATGTTATGGTTAATTGAGTTATTAACATTTATGATGTTTGGTGGCATAGAATGTGGGGGTTAGGATGTTAATCAATCTTATTATTGTTAATTTATGTGGTTTAAATATTAACCTGTGTTTTCATTGGTTGGATTTTTGAGTTGGTGGATTAATCCTTTGTGATAGGTCAATTAATGACCATTGTATTCATGGAAAATTTTGTATGAGATTAGATTGGGGAGTGTAGGAGTATTTCTCTCTCCTCATATTCAATGCAAACATTGAATGGGTATGGGGAAACTAGATGGAAGGTATGGGGAGTTAGGTGGTGGATGGGAAGAGTTGATGGGGTTAGGAAGATGGAAAGAAAAGGAGTAAAATAATGGAGCTCAACTAGTTTTCATGGTGGTTATGTTGGATTTTGGACTCACGGATTGGAAAGTTGAAGGTTTTAGTTTCTATTTTATTGGCTTTTAAGATTTTTATCTACATTTTTGGGTAAGCTATATTTTTGCCTGGTTATTTTATTTTAATGAAGAATTCTTGGAAAAATAAAATGGTTGTATATGTAGCCAAAAGTCTTAGGACTTTCAAATGCATATGCAAACCCTCAAAATATTTGATGTAAGCTGATATTGACATCTGCATATAAACTAGCAAATGTATATATTGTTATCATATTATTTTGTATCCATTGGGTTTTTGTTAAATGTTGAATGTCTTCTTTTGGACTCTAAGTGGGTGGAAATGCTTTGTTCATTTTATGTTTTGATACCCCATAGGGTTTATCTACCAACAACTTTATATTTATTATACAAAATAGATAAATATGTTTTTATGGGTATTTCTCCAACCTGTGTAAAGGTTTCATGGTTGTCAGTTTATTCATTATGTATAGATTTATGCCATTGTGTTTTTGTGTGCATGACTCGGCCCTTGGTTAAATATAAATGTGTATAGGTTGATATTTTATTAAATCATAATGCTCCTTCTTGGTTGCATGCAAGGATGTTGATAGCTAGTTGGGTTTCTTTTATGATAATGATTGTGTTTTTCATTATAATCTATGGTACAAGTTTGACTTGGGGTCTTTAATAATATTGGTTGACAGAGGTTTGGTGTGTGTTATACACAATGATTTTTTAGTTCTTTATGATATGTGACTAAGTTGATTCTTATTTTATTCAAACCGAGTCACTCATAATTTTAACAAGATATTTAAATGGGTCTTGGCCATTGGTATATTTGATTTTGTATTCGATTTAGGCTGCTTCACTTTTAATATAACTAGGTTTGATTATTTTTGGATTGTTGAATTGTTGTTTTATCAGGATTTCTATATTGACTCCATTCTAGATTGTATTTTCTATTGGTTTATTAAGTTACTAAATCTTTTTTAGGGTTCATGTGTATACTTAATATGAATATTTTATAATATATTGGTGTTATTTGTTTGTGTTATATTCTCAAATACCACATTGCATTATCTTGATCTTAATCTAGGTTTTTCTTGTTTTTGATTGCATGGTATATAATCATGACATGATTCTTTAAAGTAAAGTCAACTAGAAATTATGTGATAGTCTAACTACATTTATATATTTAGGTGTCATGGCCTTTAAGTTTGAATTGGGTTTTGATATTTTTGACTATGTTTTATATCTTTATGTCATGATTTTTAATGACCTAGTCAAATGAGTCTGGGTGTTAAACTTTGACTATGTTTTAAATATTCAGATATGATTGGTGGGTGGTTTAATTAGATCTATTGTTAAAATTTTGAGGGCATAATTAAGTTGGTTGTTTTTTTATGTTTGAATCCTACCTAAGACTTAAAAACTCACCTCTATTAAGTTGACATGAATATACTTAGTTATATTCTTCTAGGTTTGAGAGGGTTGTATTTATATAATACCTAGCTTTATGTTGAACCTATAAACATTTGAAATGTTATATTAATAATGGTTTGAATTATTATATTTGTTTGAATGTATAAGTGACTTATCTGGATTTTTGTGTTGTTTATAATTTGGTTGTGAGTTCATTTTGTTTGCATGGTCACCATTCCTAGACTAGACTTGAATGATTAAAATAATTGATATGTTGTATACTTGGTATAAATTGGTAGTTAGGATGGTTGAGGTTGATTGTAAATTTAGATGGGGATCCAAGATGGTTATCTCAAAAACTATAGAATGTATTAGTTGTTAATTTATTCTATATAATTCAATAGTCATGATAGCCATCCCTTATTCTTATCTATATTAAAGATGGATTGAATATTATCATCTCACCTCAGAATGGAATCATTGTCTTTATTTGTATTATTTTATTGTCGAGATGTCATCTAGTTTGGAAATCCAATTGCTCAAACTCCCTTCACATCTTTGGTTTCCACAACCACTATCTTATTGATGGTTGAGGTGGTAAGGGCTACCGATGTTTGAGTTCATAGGGTTGGTTGGGAGAGATTATCTAGTTCATTCACTTCTTGATCTATGTTTCGGTGATTTCATGTACATGTGGAGTAAGTTGGTAATAATTTAATTGTGTTAGTTATATTTAATTAATTGATTAATTACAACAATGATATTTGAGTTAGATTGTATGAAATTTTAATTTATTATTGGTTAGTTATGTTATTACTAACCTGTGTTGATGCAAAAATTAAATGGGAAAGCTAAATACTGATTGAAGGCTAAGATGGCTAATTTGATATATGTTGCTAAAGGTAATACAATTTAGGTATATTAAGTTATTAGATATTTATTTTAACTCTATTCATGTTGATAAAGCATTCTATTAATTTTAGAATCACTCTCCCAATAATAATTTATAATTAAGTTGAGTTAACATGGATTCTTGAACATTATTGATCCAAAATAATCATTGTAGTACTGATTCCTTGGTTTAATTATAGGCTTTGGATATTGGGATTTGATCTACTTGATTTTATCATAAGTAGGATTCACTTAGATAGTTACACAACATTACTTAAGAGCATATTGAGTATATTTCATAATAAACATTCTTTTATAATGCAAGAATAATCTTTTGGTTAGATTATAGAGACACTTAGATCCATATTATGTTGTTATGATTTAAAAATTCATATACTTAATTTAAGCATGTAAACTATCCTAATAGTTATCTTTGATTTATCACGTTATATATTGTGAATCTAATTACATAGATACATGGTATATGGGTTTCTTAGGTGTTTCCATCTATGCATAAACTATTCAATATTATTAGTTGTTGGTGCATGCAGAAACATAAACAAAATCCTCACTTCTAAAACTCATTTAAGATATACCTAGTTGCATATAAAAGTATGTATGATGCATATATCAGATCTGAAAATTATTATTTTTATTCTTGAATTTAATAACAAAGGAATTATAATTTAATCTATTTCCTTTGATTTATCAAGATGTTTCATAATCATGCATATTATTTTTGCATAGGTTAGTTATGAAACAAAATGAAGTTAAAAAGTCTTAAATGGATTTTTTTGAATCTAATGTTACAACCACCCTTAATTAAATGATATGAGAAAGATAAATGTTGTCTAATATTCCATTTACTATTGCATAAACATATGACTAAAACATGCATGCTTTTTGATTTCTATTCCTTGAGCTATATGTGCTTTCATTTTCCTTTCTAATAGATGAACATGCTTGTCTTTTTGCCCATGGATTTCCCAACAAAAATTTACAAAAATTATTTAAGTGGAACATTTTATTTAGGTTCCACTCAACTTGAAACTCAGATAAATTTTGTTTGCATGTATTTATGTTGCATTCTATTGTATGTGAATCACTCAATGCTCTTTACTACTTCATTTAAATACATGCTTAATTTTGAAATGTGATGGTTCATTATGTATGCATTTCCTTAGATGATTATGGAAACATTGTATGAAAATAATTAATTTCTTTATTATATAGTTACCCAAGAATGACTTAACTATTGGGTTAATACATAGATTCTTTCTCTTGAAATAATTAGATAATTAAGGACTAATTAATTAGATACCTTAGATGAATTTTGTTTTGAGATCTCTTGTTTTATAATGTTGCATTGGCTATGCCAATATAATGTCATTATATGGATTCATTTTTAGACTGCCTAAAGGTTATTTGATGAATGATGATATTGATGATAACTATATCATTGATTATTATTATAAATAATGACATACATGTTTGTTAATTGAATGTTGTATGATCTATTAAAACAATGGTGTGATGAATTTAAAGGGCATGAGGTGTTTATAACCTTAGTCGGTATCATTATGAAACCTAGAGTTTTAATATGTTCTTATTTTTATGTATTAATGTTTTTATTGCATGATTTGAATTTGCATGTGTTGAATTGATTTTTGGTTACTGATTATGATTACTTGTCTGAAATCATGTTTAATTACGAGGTTAAAAACCTATACTTGTATCATAAACCTATTTTAAATCAAATGATAACATAGGATGTTAGAGTTATCCTTCCCGATTAAACTAATCTTTGAACCTGACCATCCTCAAGTAGGATTAAAACCCACTAAGGAGAGTGAGGTATTTACCTATGGTTAATGACCTAAAAATGGTCCTATGTGGAAGTATGAGTGTCATATATGGCATTCAGGTCCTGTCCATGTATGCATACTTTAATACATCCTAAACCCCATAAAACATTTGTTAAGGTAACATGCTTCCCCATAATACCTTTTGTATGTAGTTACTTATAACTAATTACCTTAGTTCACCTCCTTTAGTTCTAGTTGCATGTATGTGAATGCACTAAACATTTATTTCTTACATCATCAAGTGAGGTAATTGGGTCTAATACGCATCCAAGATGTACTCTGATATACAATTTTGATTTTATTTTTGGGTTGTTTCAAAATTACCATATCTCATCATTTACCAGATGTAATTAGCTAAAAAAAATTGGACATGTGGAATAAGGTGTCAATAAAGTGTGGAAAAATTATACCTATATGGCCTTGCACATGTGAGTTATTTATGACTATTATTTCAGGCATGTAGGTTGCCTAGTAAAATAGGGTTGTAGCCAAGGAAACTTATTTTTATATTAAACCATACTTAAAAATCATTCCAAATTTGGTGTATATGTGTTTGAAGGTGTCCTTAAGAGGATAAAAAAAAATTGAGGTATTAAAGAGCCTTCAATTAAAATTCGTAGGTGACTATATATTATATATTTGTAAAACACAAGAAAACACAATTTTAACATTAGAAACTTGCATAACTTTTGAAGTACTATTGAAATTCATTTGAAACTTAGTGACCATGTGATAGAGGGTTGTCTACAGAGTATAAAAGTGTTATTTAGTGATAAATATCATCAAATACATGTTTTCATAATCAAATCATATATTCTTGAATTAGGCCTAAATGGGTTTAGAAGAGAGAGTCTTCAAATTGGCTCATGTATTCAATCAAGGAAGGATTTGAGGTATGGAAACCCTTATTTATAATATATATATCCTAACAAAAGTTATTTTCATCTTAATAAAGTCTATTTTTTTTGGTAAGTCACTAAAACCCATTTTAAAGAAAGAGATTAGGCTATAAGACTATTAGTTAAGAGAAATCCATTGTTCAAACAAGACCCTAAGGAACCATTTACATCATTTCCCCTAATAATGTAATTATGTGGTGAAATTTACAATACTAGGAAAATTTTCAAAAATATTTATGGTGTTGCATATTTTGAGTTTTATTTCTCATATTAATGTCATTAAATTATGAAATTTGCAACACTATGACAAACTTTAGAAATATTTGGGTTTTCACATATTTGGAGTCAAGTTTCATGTACCAATGTCATTGTGCAGCGTAATTTGCATTACTAGGGAAATTTTCAAAAATATTTTTTGTATTTAATATTTTGAGTTAGGTTTTCCATACCCATGTTGTTGTGAATCACAATTTGTAATATTGGGATACATTTCATAAATATTTGGGGTGCTACATATTTTGAGTTGGGTTTCCCATATTAATGTCATTACATGGTGTAATTTGAAACACCAGGATAAATTTTGAAAATATTTGGCTTATTACATATTTTTAGTCATGTTTCTTATACTAATGTCATTTCATGACATAATTCACAAAATGGGAAAAATTTCATAAATATTTTGGGTATTTCATATTTTTAGTCTTGCTTCCCCTACCAATGTCATTGTGCATCACAATTCCCAACACTAGGAGAAATTTTGGAAATATTTATAGAGATTCATATTTTGAGTTAGGTTTCCCATACCAATGTTATTATGTGTTATAATTCACAACATTGGTAAAATTTCTATAAATATCTGGGGTGTTGGATATTTTGAGTCATGTTTCTTATAAAAATTTCATTGTGAATCATAATTCACAACACTAGGAAAATATTTGGAAATATTTATGGTGTTGCATATTTTGAGTTAGGTTTATTTTACCAATGTCATTGCATAGTGCAATTGGTAACACTGGGATAAATTTTATAAATATTTAGGGTGTTGCATATTTTGAGTCAATTTCTCATACCAATGTTGCTACATGACATAATTCACAACAGAAGGATTTTTTTTAGAAATATTTAGGGTGTTGCATATTTTGTATGGGGTTTCCCATACCAGTATCATTGTGTGGTGAAATTCAAAACACTGGGATAAATTTTAGAAATATTTTGGGGTGTTGAATATTTTTGTCACAACCAATTTTTAAAAAAAATTGAAACAACAACTAAAAAACAAATTTTCAACCATATTTTAGCATGGAGACAAGTAATGAGATCTATAATTGTGTTATATCCAACACAAGAGCTAGAACAAGTACACAAATCATCAATGACTTCATTAGGAAGCATTTTAACCACTTAGTATTTAGATAGAAGTGGGTTAGTGTGGTCTTAACCATTCACCTCTATCTACCTACTTCATTTTGGATTTATTAGTAGAGTCTTCAATGAATTATGCCCTTACTTGAGTACCCATATATTTAATAGAATAGCTAGTACCTCAAGGGATAATTAAACATAATTAAGTAAATAGTGTTAAAGTGAGAATAGATTCAATAGAAAAATCATCATACTTAGATTTATTAAGAAAGATATATAAAATCATAATAAGTAGATAAATGTCAAGGGAAAATGACTATTTCCAAAAACAATACAAAGAATTAGAACACCTTTTGATTTCATAAGCAAACAAAGACACGAGGTTTGGCATGAACTACTTTAGGAAGTGTTTAAGCTACATGGGATGTTTCAATAACCATGCTTATTTTCTATTTAGGAACATATTAAAAATATACAAGTAGGGTAAAAGTACATGAAAAAGCATTCCTAAGAGTCTTACATTGGCCTAAGGTTACTGTAGAGTAAAGTTTTACTCTACGTTGCATTTAAATTTTTAGTCGCACACTGTAGTTTTGGTTCTCGCATACCTTGGTCGTGGTGATAGAGTTTTGGAGCAGAGCGTGGGCTTGTTTCTTTCGAGTTTTCCATCTAAGTATCAAAGTGAAGTGGAGGCTTCCAAGTGGCGATGTCTGAGCACATGTTTTCTTTTCCCCCTTTTTGATTCCTTCACTTCATTTTTGCCTAAGTGTTGAATTCAAGTGAAAGCCACCAAGTGTCGCTTTCCGAAACACAGAGCTAGCCTATTGGCGTCATCTGAGACACTTTTCATAACTTTTAGGAGGGTCGCAGAATGTGCCATGTATCCAATAGTGGCTAAGCATAATGCACCACATGTTAGCATCTACGTCTCATTTTGGCACCTGCATTTCATTCTATTTTTTGGCAAAGGTCTTCAACAAGCTAAGTAGCAGGGAGCAGTGGAAAGCGCCAGGTGGCAGTCGCAGAAGGTCCTGGACTACTTTTTCAGAGAAAAGCAAAAGTCACCACGTGTCAACATCTGAGAGACAGTCAATTCAATGCCTTGGTTCAACATTTTGGTTCAATACCTCAGTTAATGTGTCAATGGTGCACAGTGTTGAACCGTTGAACTATTGAACCATTTTGTTACATGGCGCATAGTGTTGAACCATTGAACCATTTTGGTTCATCGGGTAGTTCAAGGGAGTGTCCCAAAAACCAAAAGGGTCAAGCACACTTTTGGAAGGAAGTGGGGCATTTGTTTCATTTTGTATAAGTGCTGAAGATGAGTGAAGGCTGCCAAGTGTTGTCTTATGAGCCCCTTTCTTCTCCATTCCCAGGAAAAGTGGAAGCCGCCACATACCCTTAGCTAAAGCAGTAGAAAATTCCATGTATCTCCCTGAAGCCATAGAAGCCTCCACGTGTCAACTTATGAAAGATCATCTTCTAGCTTCATTGACAAATAAAGATTGTGGTGGGTCTCGGGTGTTTTTCAAAGGTCTATGGAAGAGCCAAGTGTCAATATGTGAAGACTGCCACATGCATCCATCCCCTTTTTAAAAGTTTCTCAAGCAAGGAATGTGGTGAGTTTTATTTTGTTAAAACTACTAAGTATCAAAGAAGTGGATTGTGATAAGTGTCGAAGGTGGAGTGTTCCTGAGCAGGATATAGAGAAAGCAAAAAATGCCACGTGTCTTTGATAAATCAGGTGAAAAGCACCAAGTGTCATTCTCCAGTGCCTTCTAAGCAATAAGGAGAATTTTAGGAAATTGACTAAGTGTCCTCTTCCATTTCAACATAATAGAGTGTTCCATATATCTATTATAGCAAAGCAAGATGGAGGGAAACTCGGTGGGAGTTATTTTTGGTAGATGGAACAGTTCACCGAGTAGATTTTTGAAGCCTGCAAACATTAAAAGGGCCGTCTATTTGTCCCTTGTAAGCTGAGGAGAATGGACAGTTACACAGCTAAGTAGGTGATGGAATGAGGAAATTTAGGCATGAGAAGTGGTACTAGATATGAATTGACACGCTATAGTTAGAACAGCCGTCCTGCTCTAGCATGGCCCTTCTTGATAAGACCAAGATACATCTAAGGCATTGAAAGCACCGTCTATTTGTCCCCTGAGAGTTAAGGGTGGAGTAGAATTGTGTGGGAAAATGGATGATGGAAGGAGACATCTGAGGCTATAAAAGGACAAGATAATCAAGAGGAGGAGGGGACATTCTATAGTTTTAGACTTGCTAGAGTTTGTGACCAAGTAGTATCATTTGCTTTTGTCTCGTTTTCTTGAGTTGTAAAGTTGATGTAACTATGCATGTTTTTGTGCCTTTTATGTGGCTGAATGAATTAAGAAGATTTAACTCTATGCCTTCATTGATATTATCTGTGTCATTTGCAAAAGTAGTCTAGACTGTAGATTTTCTAGAGGTGTGATTAGGAATGTCATTTGCTTTTGTCCCATTTTCTTGAGTCGAAAGTTCTACATAACTGTACATGTTTTTGCGTCTCTTATGTGATTGGAATATTCTATTAAGAAGATTGAACCCTATGCCTTGTTGACATTTTTTGTATCTCAGTAAAAGAAGTCTCTATTATGAGCCTCTATTTCTATTATTTTAATCTTTTGCATTGATCATGCACTTGTTTGCTCTTTAATGTAATTGAATCCTACATATAGTCTCACTGTGCTCAGGATTAGGATTAAATTACACTTAGGCGCATTACCATAGTTAGTTTTCAATTCCTGAATTTGCATTTCTATTTAATTTTCTATCCCTTTTTCCCACACCTGATATAAAAGAAGAGACCAACTTCTCTAAAATCTGGAGGTTGTTTCAAGCCGCAATATCCCACAGTTTGAAACTTCCCATTGTTGTTGATTAAGATCAAGTGCAATTTTAAGCATCAACAATTTTTGGCATGCCCAGTGGGACACATCTTGAATTTTCTTTCAAGACCGTATGAACTAGAGAGCTATGAGGAGTCAGAGCTATGGACCAGTCACCAGATCACAGTCTGCTAAAAATCTAGGTATTCTTTTGCCACCTTTGGTAACCAGTCCAAGGAAAAGAGCTAACCAATTTGCACCAATACTAAATATGGGAGCCCCTATTCCCCCAAGAAATTACACAAGTTGGAACACTTGTAGTCCCTTAATCCTCCCAACACCTCTAGCTGTTTGGGATCCTATCCCAATAAATGCTCTAAAAGCTCTACCCAAATTCAGTGGGCAGGACTCAAAAATGCCTGTGGAACATCTTCAAGATGTATTCAGATGTCTATGCCATACATGTTATCACAACAAAATGTGGCCATAAGGTTATTAACAACTTCTTTTAAAGGGAAGACTTTAAAATGGTATCGGTCTTTGACCCCGAATACCATATCTACATGGGATCAGCTTGGAGATCTATTCTTTGAAAGATTTGCAGAGAAGGGTGATAAATCTTCTTTGTTACAACAGATAATCACCATTCAAAGAGGACCATAGTCGGACATGACTGACTTCAACACTAGATTTTAGAAAACTTGGGATAGAATCCCTACTACAGCTAAACCACCACTAGGTATGGCCATAGTATTCTATCTCAAGGCTTTAAATTTAGATATATCTATTATGATTCAGTCACTGGGAGGACACACTTTGCCAGGGGCTTATGAATATGTAGTTAGAGCTAAGAATCATTTAATAGATGCTAGAAAGTTGCCTCCAAGGCCTCCCATGCCTATGCTCCTAGAAATTTCCTTGCCCTTACCTTAAGAAGTTCCTAAAGCTGTAAGCCCACCTATGTCTATGTACACTTACCCTCAGTCATTTGTGAAAGAACCTGCCTCTGCTCAGTCATTCGAGATGGATGATATCAAGAATATCCTGAGGACATTTTCCAATGAGTTGATTAACATAAAGAGACAGTAGAATACTTTCCCCAAGCCTCCTTATCAAGGCTATCAAGGAAATAGATTTTCATCCCAACCAAACCAATATCAAGACTCCCAAAAACAAACTAGCCATCAACTAGCAAATGAATTAGTTGCATTTCCCACACCCTCACAGACCATCCCTCCCAACTCAAATAGGGAGATGGTTCTAGGTCAGAATAATTATGTGGATGATACTAATGCTTGGTGTTTCCCTTGCAACGATGATCATACACCCAGAGATTGTCCTAGGGGTAATCTACAACAAAGGGTGGCAGAACAGAGAAGAATGGATGGTCAGTTTGCTAGTACCAGTAACAATCAAGCCTACCATTCTTTTGGTATGTAGAATTCAATTCTAGTGGCTTAGATGCAGGGAATGTCCTTGCAACAAGAGGAAAAAATAGCCCCAAAACATGATTTGTTCTCATGGGTTGAAGATGAAGAAGCAATTTTCTTGAATGAAGCATCTACCTCCCAAAGGCTAGTGGTGCAATCTAATTATTACACCAGATCAAAGAAGAGAATGGTGGAGTAGCCCGAGATTGTAAATGGACAAGTAATGAATAATCCTCCATCTCAAGGGCAAAGAAATGCTACTGTTAGACAAGAAGTGCCTCAACCAGTGCAATATCAGGGGATTCCTACCCAGATTCAGGAAAGAACGAGGTATCCTTATGTCCAATAAACTCAGCCTTTGGGACCAATCAATGTAGTAGACCAATTGAAGAAGACTCCAGCACAAGTGTCAATATGGGATATATTGGCTATTCTTGAATAGAAGACACTGCTACAAGAATCTCTGCAAAGCCAAGCAATGCCCAAAGGTATTGTTACCAAAGAAGGACCTGCTGGAAAGGAAAAGCTCAAAGGCATAGTTTCTCAATAGACAACAGCCTTGGTGAACGATGCAACACAAGTAAGTAAATCCAAGCTGGAGCCTTTCTATTTAACTCTGATAGTTGGGAAAAAAACTCTTGCATAATGCATTAATAGATTCAAGAGCTAGTACAACTGTAATGCCCAAGCAAATAGCTGATGATTTGAAAATAAAATATGAACCCCTTGCAAAAGGATTTATGCAGCTAGATGGCAAAATAGTACAAACTATAGGGAGAATCAAATAACTCCCATTGTAATTATACACATGTCCCAACATAATTGTTAACCAAGATGTAGTTGTCATAGATATACTTCCTATTTTTGGCTTATGTTTATCCAGAGACTTTACAATAAAAATAGGAGGATATATGTCTCTCGACTGGTCTCACCTCATCCTGCGAACCAAATACGGTTCGAAGATGAAAATTCTATCTGAACCAATGTCAAAGGACCATATCACCAATGAACCAAAAAATAGATTTGAAGTGAATCGTGCCATGTTAAATAAAGAAGAAATGATTTTTGTTGAAGAGCTAAGCGACTAGACTGAGCATGATCAAGAAGAAGAAAATAGCTAGTTGTTGGCTATGATGCATAGAGACCCGTATGGGAACTATGACTCTAATTGTTTGGTCACATACATCATTTTTTATGAGGATCAGTCAATCCCAAATTATAAGGGAAGAGGCACCTACTGCTCCAGATTTAGAGATCTGGATTTTGAATTTTGATGGGGCTAGAAGTAAACATGGTGCTGGGGTAGGAATTTGTCTTACTGCTCCAAATGGTGATAAAATTTTAAGGGCTATCTGATTCCAATTTGCTTGCACTAATAATGATGCTAAGTATGAATCTTTAGTACATGGGCTCCTGTTAGCCAAGAAAAATGGAATTAAGAATCTAAAAGTGAAAAGAGATTCAGAATTAGTAGTAAAGCAAATTAGAGAAAAGGCAGCAGCCAAAAATGTGAGAATGAGATCTTACAGGCATAGGATTTAGGATTTGATAGAAGATTTTGAAGCTTTCAATATTGAGATAATCCCTAGAAGTCAAAACTCTGAAGCTGATAGGATGGCCTAGATTGGCTCACATTTTAACCTGACAACTGGCCTATTGGTTAAAAATGAGTTAGTAAAAGTTATAGTAAGGCTGACCATTCCAAACAATGATGAGAATTGGCAAGTATTTGAAAATGATGCCCATGTAGTCTCTTTCTTACAACAATCGAATGAGTTTGTTGATCAATTGCAAACCAAAATTGAAGAGGCATATAGTGATCAGATTATACAATTGAGGACTAATAATCTCCCCAAGGGGTTGATCACCTTAGAAAACTTGTTTGACCTAGAGGATGTAAGCTTGGAAAAGAAAAGGTTCTAGGTAGATAAAATAGACTATTTTGAAATAGAGGTGAGTGATGGGAAAAGACTAAAATTTGGGAATTCTGCAACTCAAGAAGAGAAGGAAAGACTAATCAAATTGTGTTAAAGATATGACAAAGTCATAGGTTGGAGCTATGAAGACCTTCATGGATACAATAGAGATATTATCCAACACACAATAGAATTGACTGAAGGGTCTGAGCCCATCATATAGAAACAGAGGCCAATAAATCCAAGGATTGAGCCTCTAATGGTAGATAAGTTGTAGAAACTTTTAGATTCCAAAATAATATTTCCAATCAAGCACTCAACTTGGGTATCAAATCTAGTACCAGTTAGGAAAAAGAATGGAGATGTAAGACTGTGTGTAGATTTTAGAGATCTAAATAGAGCATCTCTGAAAGACCACTATCCCTTACCCTCCATGGAACAAATTTTATGAATTGTGGCTAGATCAGAGAGGTTTTCTTTATTGGATGGCTTCTCTAGATACAATCATATTTGGTTGGCTGATGAAGATCAATACAAAACTACTTTTACTACCAAATGGGGAACATTTGCATATGCTAAGATGCCTTTTGGTCTATCAAATGCAGGAGCCACCTTTCAAAGAGCTATGGATATAGCCTTTGGGGAGAATATAAATAAGATCATCCTGGTCTATCTAGACGACCTCACTATTTTTCCAAAAAATGTTGATGATCATTTTGATCATTTAGAATCTGTCTTCAGGAAATGTCAAGATTTTGGGATATCATTAAATCCCAAGTTATGCTTCTTTGCTGTACCTCAAGGTAAATTATTGGGACATATAGTATCTAAAGAAGGAATTTTTGTAGATCTCGACAGAATTGTGGCTATAATGAACCTACCTCTTCCAGTAAATAAAAAGGTAGTTCAGTCCTTTTTAGGGAAGATCAATTTTGTTATTAGATTCATATCTGATTTTGTAGGCTTGGTAAGACCAATGACACTCTTGCTAAAGAAAGACCTAGTCTTCAAATGGACTATAGAAGGAAGGCAAGCCTCTAAAGAGGTCAAGAAGGCTATTTTAGTAGCCTCGGTGCTTAAAAATCTATATGTTTTCAAGCCCTTCATAATGTATGTCTATGGAGGAGAGTCGAGTATTGCTACTATCTTGACTCAAAAGAATGATAAACTGGAGGGAGAGCACCCAATAGCCTTTTTCTCAAGAACTCTCAGGGATTATGAGACCAGATATAATTTTGTGGAAAGCCAAGCCTATGCCATGGTAAAAGCCCTCAAGAAATTTAGGCATATGATATCAGGGAACAAAATTTTGATACTTGTAGCTCACCCAAGTGTTAGGGAATACATCATGGAGGGAGAAATTACTGAGAAAAGAGCCAATTAGATCATCAAGATCCTTGAATATGATGTAGAGGTTAGACCCACCAAGCTAGTCAGAGGTAGAGGTCTGTGCCAATATATAACCCAAGAGCTTGAAAAGATGTTACCTGAGGAAGCAAATTCAGAAGGAGAGATGGAGATGGTGCTAAAAATACAAGAGGTTGATCAGGTATCCTGGGTCACAAGCAGGATTCTTTTTATGAAAAATGGGATTTATCTGAGAGGACTCCCTCAAAATAAGAGGAGATATTATAGGATATAGGGAGTTCATTTTGTTTTGATTGAACAAGTCCTTTTCAAAAGAAATTCTAATGGAAAATTGTTAAGATGTGTAGAACAGGCTGAAGCTGAGAGAATACTACATGAAATACATCATGGAATATCAGGGGGCATTTTTTTGCAAAGACCATAGCCATAAAGATAAGTGAGGCAAGATATTTTTGTCCTACTTTGTTTGCAGATTGTTATCAGCTAGTTAAAAAATGTCAATCCTACCAATATTATATGGGGATGAGGAGGAATGCAGCTATGCCCCTTAGCCCTATAATCATGGATGAACCTTTTGCTTAATGGGGTCTTGACTTCATTAGAATGATAAATCTAGTGTCCAGTCTAGGTCAAAAATAGATATTAACTGCCACAGACTATTTTACCAGATGGACCGAGGTAGTCCCACTTAAGGAAGCAACAGAGAATGTGATCCTAGATTTTCTAGGGAGTATCACTACTCACTTTGGGGCTCCTCACACCATAATTTTAGATAATGCTAAAGCATTCTTGGGGTTTAAAGTGTCTGACATTGCCTTGAAACATGGAATATATCTAAAAACTTCATCTAACTATTACCCTCAAGGTAACGGTCTGGTAGAATCAACCAACAAGAACCTGATAAGACTCATCAAAAGAGTAGGGGCTGATCATCATAAAGAGTGGCATAAAGTGCTTAATCTAGCACTATGGGCTGATAGAATCATGCCTAAGTAGGTGATCAAAATGTCTCCATATGAATTGGTATATGGAAAGTTTGCTGTGATTCCCCTAAGCTTGGAAATCCCTACTCTCCAGCTGATCAAACAAATTAAAATTGAAGAAAATGGCCCCATGTAGGTCAGACTCACAAAACTTTTGGAAGTTCAAGAAAAGAGGGATATAGCCCATGATTCATTGATTAAGCATCAGGGAATGGTTAAGAACTATTTTGATAAAAGGACTTCAAATCCTAATTTTGAAGTAGGCTCAATTGTTTTGAAATGGGATGCAAGAGCCACCAAGCTGGGTCAGCATACCAAATTTGAAGCATTATGGACTGGCCCATATAAAATTTGCGTGTGCAAGCAAAAGAATTCATTCGAGCTAGAGTCAATGGAAGGAGAACCTGAGGAGATTCCTGTAAAGGGACTCTATTTGAAGAATTTTAATTGACTTAGGTCTCTAATGTATTATAGTTAAATAATTTCCCCTTCTAGCTTTGTTTTTTTCATTGTTTTCCCACTTTTCTTTTAAACAAGTGTTGTAAACACATGTCGACAGCTCTTTTAAAGCCATATTTTCAAAATTTTGATCTAGCATAAGGTGGATTTTTTTTTTGAGCAAGCTCAAAATTCTTGGGGGTCACCAGTAACTATAGAGTAAAATTTTACTCTACATTGCATTCAAATTTTTAGTCTTGCATTGTAGTTTTAGTTCCCGCATACCTTGGTCATGGCGATAGAGTTTTGGAGCAGAGCGTGGGCTTGTTTCTTTCGAGTTTTCCATCTAAGTATCAAAGTGCAGTGGAGGCTGCCAAGTGGTGATGTCTAAGCATGGGTTTTATTTTCCCCCTTTTTGATTCCTTTGCTTCATTTTTTCCTAAGTGTTGAATTCAAGTGAAAGCCACCAAGTGTCGCTTTCTGAAACACGAAGCCGGCCAACTGGCATCATCCAAGACACTTTTCATAACTTTCAGGAGGGCTGTGGAATGTGCCATGTATCTAATAGTAGCTAAGTATAATGCACCATGTGTCAGCATCTGTGTCTCATTTTGGCACCCGCATTTCATTCTATTTTTTAGTAAAGGTCTTCAACAAGCTAAGTAGCAGGGAGCAGCGAAAAGCGCCAGGTGGCAGTCGCAGAAGGTCTTGGACTACTTTTTTAGAGAAAAGTGGAAGTCACCACATGTTGACATCTAAGAGATAGTCAGTTCAACACTTGGGTTCAATGCCTTGGTTCAAAATTTTGGTTCAATACCTTGGTTAGCGTGTCAATGGCATGTAGTGTTAAACCGTTGAACCATTGAGCCATTTTGTTACACAACACACAGTGTTGAACCATTGAACCATTGAACCATTTCGGTTCATCAGGAAATTTAAGGGAGTATCCCAAAAACCAAAAGGGTCAAGCACACTTTTGGAAGGCAGTGGGGCATTTGTTTCATTTTGTATAAGTGCCGAAGATGAGCGGAGGCTGCCAAGTGTCATCCTCTGAGCCCCTTTCTACTCCATTCCCAGGAAAAGTGGAAGCTACCACATACCCTTAGTTAAAGCAGTAGAAAATGCCACGTATCTCCTCGAAGCTACAAAAGCCTCCATGTGTCAACTTCTGAAAGATCATCTTCAAGCTTCATTGACAAATAAAGATTGTGGTGGGTCCCAGGTGTTTTTTCAAAGGTCTGTGGAAGAGCCAAGTGTCAACATGTGAAGACTACCATGTGCATCCATCCCCTTTTTAAAAGTTGCTCAGGCAAGGAACGTAGTGAGTTTCATTTTGTTAAAACTACTAAGTATCAAAGAAGCAGATTGCGATAGGTGTAAAAGGCCGTGTGTCTTCGATAAATTAGGTAGAAAGTGCCAAGTGTCATTCTCCAGTGCCTTCTAAGCAATAAGGAGAATTTCAAGAAATCGACTAAGTGTCCTCTTCTATTTCAATAGAATAGAGTGTTTCATCTATCTGTTACAGCAAAGCAAGATGGAGGGAAACTCAGCAAGAGTTATTTTTGGTAGATGGAACAGTTCACTGATTAGATTTTTGAAGCCTGCAAACATTAAAAGGGCCATCTATTTGTCCCCTATAAGCTGAGGAGAATGGATAGTTGCGTGGCTAAGCAGGTGATGGAATGAGTAAATTCAAGCGTGAGAAGTGGTACTAGATATGAATCAACACGGCATAGTCAGAACAGCCATCCCGCTCCAGCATGGCCCTTCTTGATAAGACCAAGATACATCCAAGGCATTGAAAGCACCGTCTATTTGTCCCTTGAGAGTTAAGGGTAGAGTAAAATTGTGCGGGAAAAGGGATGATAGAAGGAGACATCTGAGGCTATAAAAGGACAAGATAATCAAGAGGAGGAGGGGACATTCTATAGTTTTAGACTTGCTAGAGTTTGTGACCAAGTAGTATCATTTGCTTTTGTCTCATTTTCTTAAGTTGTAAAGTTGATGTAATTGTGCATGTTTCTGTGCCTTTTTATGTGGCTGAATGAATTAAGAAGATTGAACTCTATGCCTTCATTGATATTATCTGTGTCATTTTCAAAAGTAGTCTAGATTGTAGATTTTCTAGATTTGTGATTAGGAATGTCATTTGCTTTTGTCCCGTTTTCTTGAGTCAGAAGTTCTACATAACTGTACATGTTTCTGCATCTCTTATGTGATTGGAAGATTATATTAAGAAGATTGAACCCTATGCCTTGTTGACATTTTTTATATCTCAGCAAAAGAAGTCTCTGTTGTGAGCCTCTATTTCTATTATTTCAATCTTTTGCATTGATCATGCACTTGTTTTCTCTTAAATGTAATTGAATCTTACATATAGTCTCACTGTGCTCAGGATTAGGATCAAATTACACTCAGGCACATCACCATAGTTAGGTTTCAATTCCTACATTTGCATTTTTGTTTAATTTTCTATCCCTTTTCCCCACACCTGATACAAAAGAAGAGACCAACTTCTCTAAAATCTGGAGGTTGTTTCAAGCCACAATATCCCACAGCTTGAAACTTCCCATTGTTTTTTATTAAGATCAAGCACAATTTTAAGTATCAACAGTTACTTTACAATTCTCATTATTACTGAATGCATGTCGTATGAGTTCAACGATCTCAATACATATTAATAATCTAATGGAATAAGTGTACTTATATTAAGTCTTATTTTTAATCTTGTTTTAAATATTTTAACCTTTTTATAAGTTCATGACATTATCTAAAGCATATTTTAATTGTTTGACTTAACACTAGAACTTACTTGTTCTTATGTTCTGAAGTAGATTATTTATAACAACTTAATAATATAATTCCATTAATTTATTTTAGGATATAAGGATATGAATTAGTTTTTTAAATGTTCCAATGGCCAATTATAGATATGGAGCATTTTATCCTCACTCAAAATATGAATTAGTTATGAATAACCATTCTCTTTTTAAAACCTTTTACAAAGTATCTTATTTCCTAATTACTTAAAACAAATGCATAAGAGTTATATAATCTTACGTAATTCAATTTCAATGATTTTTAAAGAGCTTCCCATAAGAATACACTGCACGTGTTAGTGCTTATTTATTTCAAAGTGAAATTATTATATTTTAATATACTTTTAGAAGATTTATACAATTTTACTTCCTTAATAAATTTTTCCATTTTAATTTTTAGCATAAATTTTATCACAAATTACAAACCCATGCATAAGTAATATGATGAATAACTCTTTGAATTAACCAAATTATGAACACGAGGATTTCATTCTATTAATCTATATAGTTGTTTTTTAAGGTCTTAATTAAGTCTCAAAAAACTCTCATTAATTATAACACTTATCAAATAAGTTTTGGCTAGATTAAGGTAATTTATAAATCCCTTAGTAACCACATTAAAATTATGTATTATAATTCTTAACACAAGTAAACTTTTTCAAGTAATAACATCACTTAGATTTTATAAGGCTAAGGTTAATTCCATAAGAAGCATTAAAATTAACTTAACCTCCTAAATTAATCTTTGAGATGAAATCATAACTTACTAACATTATGTTCTAATTCCCAAACACTCAAATGTATTAAAATAATCATGTAAAAATTATAATTAACTTTTACAACTAAGTTCTAAGATAGTTATTTGCATCCTCAAATAACCAATCACTTTAATACCATGAACCTAATAGTGAAAAACTATAACCAAAGTCATGAATACATTTTCAGTTTATAAGTCAATTGAAAACCAATAAAATTAGCAAATAGAATGACTCATTTTTTTAACACTATTATAGATCTACTTAATTCCAAAATAAGAAACCAACTAAAAGTAAATGATAAATTCACATAACTATGTTTGTCTATCAAATATATTAATGAACTGATGTAAATCTGTAAATAAATAATAATACAAGAATACATGGATAATATGATGATCAAATATAACCATATCCATAACCCAAACTTACAAGATTTATCTGCATATAAAAGATAAACATAACATTATTTGTATCAAATACAATTATAATGAATTACAACTATAATGAATAAAAAGGATTACATAATATTTTAATTCATCTAAAGCCAACTATCTCAACTTGAGACAAAGAAGAAGTGAATTAAAATTATTCACACATAAAATAATAAAGATAAACCCACCTCACTAGTCCCAACGAGCCCAACCATAAGTGGCCTTAGACCACCCCAACCATTGGTATGAATTAGGGTAGTAGAGAAATGATGGAGAAAGGACAATGAAACAAAAAAATGAACAATAGATAGGAAACAAATCATAAGACTCCAACTCATTGAAATCCATAAAATTGGTACTTGATTACAACTAAACTCATTTTTTGAGCTCATCAATTTATGAGCCATATTCTACTCTAGAATATAATATGGTCCATAAATATTTATGCCATAAATTTATCAGGTAGTCATCCTCACATACTAATTTAATAGATATTAATGAGCTAAATTAAAACTCATAAAAAGAAAACAATAGTTCTATCCAACTAAAAAATGATAAATTAAAACTTACATAAATCTTTGGGTCACATTTTGATCGAAATAGACTTTATTAAAAATAGTAAAAGATTCAATATCATCTATAATGATATACATAATCAATCAATAAAATATTTCAACTAATCATACTTTTAAAATGTAAGTCAACTAATAATAATTGAAATAATTCAAATATTATTATCATAATCATGCCAATAATCCCAATAGTATTTGATAAACCAAGTCAGCTTAATCATGATCCATTAATAAACATAAAAGTCAAACATAATCATATAGGTAAAAATAAAAATAAAAGAGTATTTTCCATAAAATACTAGTGTCCATTTTGAACCCCATGGAATATCAATAACATCATTGCCCCAAGCTTATGGTCATGGATCAAAACACATAATAGGATAAATAAATAAAACAAATTCCTTTATGACTTGTATGAACCTAGTCTAGGGTTTTTAAAAATATTAAACTAATTAAAAAAGAACACTACATAGTTAACATAACATAGCCTTATAACCCAGCTGCATGACCTAATTGAATAAACCAATTGTGTAACCCAGTTAGGTTTTATAAAATCATAATTTATTCATAAAATCATATAGAAATTTCCAAATTAACATCATACAAATCAAACCCCATTCATACCAACAAATAAACAAAATATCTATAAACACATATACACAGTATATTTCTAATGCAACCATGAAAATACATAATCATACTAGCATATATAAACAAAGTATATATTCATATTATATATAAATGGAAGTCATGTTCAATCCATTTATGTCTATGTACATAATAACCTATAAATGAAGGCCATCAACCCTAGTTAGGGTTTTAACAATAAACATCATAATGCAGGCAAAATCTATTGTCAAATGTTTATAATTAAAAACATAACTAGTCACCATTATAATTGTTTAAAAATACAAACATAGAATTTTAACAATACCACTTACTTGGAATATAGAATTCAACCATCAAAGAACATTTTATTTGTTTCTAAGCTCCCAAGTTGTTATGAAAAGCAATCATGAAAAAAACACATACACAAACCAAACTAGTCCAACAATATATGCCAAAATGAACTCCAATTAACTCTCTAAACTCATGCATGGCCAAAAATATTAATGGTTCAACTATAGATCAAGATAAAATAAAAACCTCATGCAAGAGCTGCATTACATTCCCCTTGGACACCATGAATTTTTTGTAGAAGTCTTCCTAAGGTGCAGAGCTCTTCTAACACCTAAGCCAAATAAACACAATAAATTCTAAAACCCCATAAAAGAGTCTTGACCCTTTGCATAATAAATAAAACTAATGCCATGGCTCTAAATTTATAGACTAACCAAAACAAAACATCAACTAATTACCAATGCCCTTAAGGTGGTTCATAACCTAGCAACTTAACACCAAGCCAAACTAACTTGGCTATGATAAATAATGCATGCCCAACAAATAAATAATTTCCAATTGACACAACATTAAAACAAAGTTATTTAAGCAAAGACCTTAATTCATAGTCATTAGACCTTAGAATAATTATCACATTTTTTAAAGTGAATTCAAATTTGATACAGTTGATATTAAGCAATTATTCAAACAATATCAAGACAATCCAATCAAGGTGATAAATAGTCAACAATCAAAATGATGGCAAACATAAAAATAATTTGTGATCAAATACCCTATTGAAGTTAGTAGTTATTAATTAAACCAAAACATAATAACTATAATGATGAAAATGTTCACATAAAAAGTGATAAATAGTTGCAATATTAATCATGACATAATAAAGTGACAATTCTTGTAATCAATAACATCAAGTAAATTAATGTTTGTACGACATCAAAAATTAACTATAAAAGTCAATAAATAAATCAAACATATAAATGATAACACTTATCACTTAATCAAGTAAATAAGATAGCTTAAACAATAATACCATTAATATCTATTTTTTCAATTGAATTCACTATTTCATTCATCCACATTATTTCTCCATGTTTCTCTATTGATCAGGTGCGAACACAACCTAGCTCAAAAACCTATTCCTATAGTAAAAAAATAGACCATCATCAGTATCTAAACATTTAAATACAATAAATTTAATAATAATATTTAAATAAAAAATCTAAACTAAATAATAAATCAGTACACATTAAGCATAAATATCTAATGTTGTGATGAAAATGTATGCATAATCTCCTCAATAATTATAATAAAATGCATCATATAGATGACAAAAATATACACCATAGTAAGTAAATAAAAATATGTCTTGAATGGTTCACAACTAACTATATCAACAAAATGAATTAAATGTAGGTCAAATAGGGTCATGACAATTTTGAGTCAAGTTTCCCCTACTAATGTTGTTGCACAACACAATTCCTAACACTAGGATAAATTTTAGAAATAGGTTGGGTGTTGCATATTTTGAGTCATGTTTCTTTTACTAATGTGGCATAATTTATAACACTAAGACAAATTTAATAAACATATGGGGTGTTTCATATTTTGAGTTGTGTTTCTCGTACCAATGTCATCTCATGGTGTAATTCACAACATTGGGATACATTTTTAAAATATTTTAGGTGTTGTATATTTTGAGTTAGGTTTCTTGTACCAATGTCATTGCATGTCACAATTCATAAAAATGAGACAAATTTCATAAATATTTTTGGTGTTTCATATTTTGAGTCAGGTTTCCCATACCAATGTCATTGTGTGGCTTAATTTGCAATAATGGGATAATTTTAAAAATATTTAAGGTATTATATATTTTTAGTTGGGTTTTTGGCACCAATATCATTACATGGAAAATTTTCATAACAATGAGACAAATTTATGAAATATTTATCATGTTGCATATGAAACAACCCCAAAAACAATTTTTGTGAGTTGTTGAATATCAGAGTATACAACATCACTACATGCATGGACCCATACACAAACTGAGGTCATGCATCATCATGTTATCTAATTTCACACGTAGTTGATTCCAACTAACATCCTATTAGGTGGTACTAGACACTCAACTAGGATTACCACATCATCAATGGATTTTATAAGGGAGTGATTCATCATAAGGGAAGATATAGTGTGGGGTGTATTGGTGTGTATGCACTGATGAAATCTAAACTCTATTCTTAGTGTAGGGACCCATCATAAAATCATTTAATTATTTGATAATGCTACTTAATCATCTCAATCTCCTAAGAGAATAAGGTTGAAGGTTCATTTGATTAAACCAATCCTTCACAAATCCACTACAATGGAAAATAGATCAACCAAGAAAACTTGGGTATATCACTCTAGAGTCCAATGTAAGTTAAACCTTAGCATAATAGAATATGGAAATAAGATCACCCAAGTAAACATCAACTCACCAAGATTTGACTAGCCTTAACATATAGGCACACTTTAGATCATATTATGTATTAGAATAACCATTAATTAGGAGGAAGAATCCTAGACGTAACCATATCATAAGGGTAACACATTGGTTTTACTTTTGAAACACCAATCGGACCTTTGTTTAACAGCCCAATGATTCATCCATGACATCATTGGTGGTATTATTCAATGAGCCATATTTGGCTTACCTCTATATTATGAGGTTAATTAATGCAACATTTTCCAAAATCAATGTCATCTTATGGAGGACAATTATCAATTCATATAATTGGAAAAATAAATACTATTTCCATCTATAACATGTTTAATAAATATGGAGAAGGGATTCCATGATGAGATAAAAATATATTAATTACTCTAAGATCCCAATCATTAAATAAAATCATGATATAATATAATATAATTCAAATTTTCAATTTCATTGCTTAAGCAATAAAAATTCATTATAAATTGTAGATGTGACATTTTTACCAGTAACCACTAGGTATCAATGCTAATCCAATGTAAAATATGGCCCAATACAAATTTTGAAAACCATCATACACATTGCCAAATAAGAATAATAGCATATACTTTTTATATACTATATTTTAATCCAAAAAGGAATGTAATGACTATTATCATTAGTTAAATGTCCAATTAAAACTATTTGAGTTATCAAATTTCCTCAATCGACCACACAGAGTATTGTTACAACCATTAAAATAAAGGTTATAACAATAATATAATGATGTTTTTGCAATTCAGGAATGTGTTTTAAACACTAATACAAGCCTAAAATAATGGAGAAAAGAATATATATCAGCCATGTATGATAAAATCTTGGCTCTATGCAACCTTCCATTGGTACCCACGCAAGGTAAAACAACCTCATTAACTTGTTGCTAACACTTAATAATAGTCATTGCTTCCATAAAATGATTTAACATTTTTAATGTCATCCATAAATATAATGAAAACTTCTAAATGGAAGAATAAGATTGCAACCATTGTTTAATATAACAACTTCCAACCAAACTTAATAACTCTAAATCATTTTCCAAATCTTATCATTCAAACCTAAGCAATTATCTCATTCGCATCTCACTTTAATGCATTTGATCACTTATGCAATAATATTTACTCAAGGTAAAAATAGTAATATTTTACTACTCATTAAGGAGGAAGACAACACTCAATATTAAATACCCAAATCCTTCCAATATTGAATTGAAGTATTCACTAAAATAAAATCAGCAAGAGTGTTGAATCATAACATTACACTAAATTAATAATGATGAACACAAATTACCATAAGTCAACATGTACTTGTAACCAAATTTGGTGTTAGCATAGTGTAAGTTATATCATGATGAAGTACACACCATCATAAGTACAAATCAACAAAGGTACTAAAAATAATTACTATTCTCGCATACAGGGTTCCTTTAACAATATAAATGTAAAATTAACACATCCTTCACTACTGTAAGTGACCATTTAATTTTTTATGTAGCCATGTGTATTCTTATATCAAACTAGAATTTAAAAGTCTATGTAAGTAGTACCATATCTAGGTTATGTACAACATATTCAAAACTAGATAAGAATCGAAACATCAAAATAATATGCCTTGCATACCAGAATTACAAGGTTGTAACATTCCATAATACAAAATAAGAGTAATTAAAAACTAATCATATCACTGTTGGTTTTATCTAGGTTCATCTACATTTTTATACCAATGGATTCCAACATTATTTCAAAATGAAACTATGATAATACAAAGTCTACAACCATACAAGGGGAATGAAATTTAGCATTAATATAATGTGGAACAAGTATAGAATTAATGGGTGTTTGATATGTATGTATCAAATATAATATGACATTATAATATGAATTAATATACATGAAAATCAAGCTCAAAAAGCTAACATAATATTAATCTCCTAAAACTGAAATATAAGATTTGTAAAATTACATAAGCATTAATTACATTCATGAAAGCTAATAAAAACACTCTAAAACATCTTCAAGTATTCCATATACGAGATACCATGGAACCAATCAATCTTCAAGTACTAAGTCCAATCAGTAGGAAAGGCAGTGATAATTCCACATAATATCAACCTAAAGGTACAACCTAATGAGCCCATCCATCGATGGCCCTAACCACCTCAACCATTACTAGATGGTGGAATCAAGCATCTGGGTTTTACTAGGTAGAGATGAGAATTAATATGACATAAGACATGGTCCAGTTCCATAATAGTTAAGCAACCAAAAGTAAAGTATAGAAGAGATCAATAATAATAAAAAATTTTAACACAATTGACACTCATAGGGGCAACTGGCCCTTAACACAAGGTTCATACAAGGTAGTATTTTGATTAAATTCCACAAGTACAACCAACTAATAAAAGAGAACCCAAAAATAGTCATATAACACCACATAAACTTATAACCATGAAAAATAATAGTTTCAAGGTCATACACTTAACATAACTGACATCCAATATCCACAAATAGTCCCATTCGATCTGGAGGTTTGCATTCATATAATACATGGTAAGTTGGGTAACCCATTAGCTAATTTGTCAAATTCATGGATGATGGTTTAATTTTAAATCATAAACCATCAATCCTTGATTTATATTAGATGAAATGAATCATCAAAAGTATTCAACTTGGCCAATGAACTACTAACCAATTAGAGGATGATTTACGAATGAAAACCATGATATCAATAGAGCTATAAGAATTTTCAAAAACTAAGTCAATTGGTGAATTTTATACCAATATTGCATTGTTTTCACATATAGATATTTAAATTTATATAGGCCTTTAAAGTTGAACAAAACCTAATAAAAGAGATAATACTGCATATAAATGAATCTGAGACATCATGCAATAGGGTACCATCACAAGTGACTTTCCAAAGAAAACATAGAGGCATGAAAGAATATATAAATTCTCTAATATAAAGTATTTAGCTCATTCATAAGATATTTTTACCTACAACCATTTGGCTATGGATAATAACATGCAATCTAAAAGGTTTGATTTAAAATTGTATTTAATTTTCATTGTCCTATACTAGGCCAAAATGATCAAACATGATTTTGGATCAAAATTAGAAAACATTAAAATGAGGAAGAGAATGCTTATATCTAGAAAGAATTCCATTTCAAGACCATTCGTTAATGATTTTTGTTTTCCAACAAGGTGTTAAACCATATCAATATTTATACTCAATTAAAAATGGATTTTGTTTATAATAGAAATAATAAATAGAATATAACCATGCCACCACACTTAGGCCCAATAACATTCAAAAATAGCTCCCCAAAACCCCCAATCTACCAAGGTAGCCTAGCTCATAATATATTAATAACATTACTTACCAATTGGGTAGAGGAAAGGAAATAGGCACAACCCCATAATGGTGTGATAATTTAATACAATGGGGTTCATATTACCATTTAAATTTTATGTTCAAACACCCTCCAAAAATTTGAAAACAATAACCTAATTGGATTTTCTTTAAAACAAGTAAATATATCATAAGTCTTAAGGAGTTGTAGGGTATTATGAGACCAAGCCTCATGTAAGATCTTACATTTTAGCTACTGCTACAAAATTCAACCTAGCTAGGTAATTTTAATACCAAATCCACAAAATGTGAGGAAAATATTCCACATATATAACCAAAATCAATTAGGATAATAGGTAATAGCTATGTCATTCCAAAATAGTCTCAAAACTCATCAAATAGAGCCCAAATCAACTAAATTGATTAAATGCATTGAGGGTTGGTTGTATTAAGTATACCAAAATTTGGAATACAACAACAGTGTCTCAAGTATAAAATAAAATCTAGAATGCCACTTAATTGATAGAATGAGATAGGCCAAAAAAAAATGGGTTTGATTTTTTTACTTGTCTCATACTTTCTTTCCTAGCCATCATCACTTTTTAAATGCTTGGAATTTTATTTTCATCCCCAACATTTCTAGCTAACTCCCTAAATCCATGTTTCACCCCAATCCATCATGAGTGTGGCCTAGGGCTTATCTCAACCAGGGGTTCTAAATAGCTCCATGTTTTTAAGAAAGAAAGGATCCATAAAAATTATAATTCAAGTGTTTTTTGGGAGAGCCTTCACCACCAAAATAAAATGTCAATGTAATTTTTTCCAATAACCTTCACTTGTGTGGAAAAACAATCCATAATATAATAATGTAATATGATCCCCCAATTCCTAAAATAATGCATACAAAACTCCCCACTCCATCCAAGAGACAATAGCCAAAAATATTATATCAATAAAACCATCCCCTAAGAATTATTGGCATGCTACCTAAGTCAAACCACTACCACAAAGTAAAAGATAGTAAAAAGTTTACATTGATTTAATTTAGTGTGCCCCTCAATCTGACTTCAAATCATGAATTAAATAAAAATATTAAGTGGAAGGCATTTTGACCAAAAGACCAACCCCATAATAAATGATAATAAAAGGCCTTTTTTATATTTTGGCATGGAGTATAAGTTAATTCACAACATGATTAAATAATATTATTCTCTTACACCAAATCAACTCTTCCATAAAATTCCTAACTGATGTTAAGTCATAGTCCAATTAGTTTGAAGGTGCCAAGGTAAGATCATAACCATTTATCAAAAATGTGGCCCAAGATAAAATACTACACATTGCCTGGATAACAACCAAACACACATGAAAAGGGAATCTAAGTTCAAAAATACAAATGGGGAAAGAGAGACAAGGTCTAGAGAATTAATGAACCCAACAAGGAATAATAACAAATATCATAAACACATAATGATGAAATAAACCAAAATCCACTCATAACACAAGAGCAATTAAATAAAGGCAGGCCAAAAAAGCTAGAGGACCCAAAATGAACCATGGATTTAAACTTTGTGTCACCTTAAAATCTACTTATTAGTATAAATTTGACTTGTCATATATCTTACCCATTATTATCCTAACTACCAAAGTCCACTGCTAAGCCTAGCTCACTTGACCTATTCCTATAACCACCAATTGGGACATCAACAGTATCTACTCAATAAATAAATAACAATAATAATAAACTATGTTATGTACAAAATATGAAACATGTCAACACTGAATTTAAGCATATGCATCCATGACAATAATAAACTAGTCAGAACCAATAATCATGATAATCAAAATCATACATCTAAGTCATAATAATCAGTTGTATCAATAAACTTAATATCAACTGGAACCAGGCTAAACTTGTTAAACTAATGTGTCTACAACAAGTATAATGTACAACATGGTAGGCTCATAACAACATATTTTGAATCATGTTTCCTATACCAATGTGGTTTTGTGGTGCAATTCATAACACTTGTAAAAAATTTAGAAATATATGATGTGTTGCATATTTTGAGTCAGGTTTCCTATACCAATGTCAAGTACAATCCAATCACAACACTATGACAAATTCTAGAAAATATTAGGGTGTTTTATATTTTGAGTTAGGTTTTCCACAATAATGTTATTGCATTACACAATTTACAATGATAGGATTTCATAAATATTTGTGGTGTTGCATATTTTGAGTAAGGTTTCCCATGCCAATGTTATTATCTGGCATAATTCACAAGAATAGGAAAAATTCTATAAATATTTGAGGTGTTGTATATTTTGAGTCAAGTTTTCCAAACCAATGTCATTATGTTGATAATTTCCCAATACTAGGATTTTTTTTTGAAATATTTGGGGTGTTGAATATTTTGAGGTTTCCCATACCAATGTGGCACAATTTGCAACATTGGGATAAATTTCATAAATATTTTGGCTATTGCATATATTAAGTTGTGTTTCCTATACCATTGACATTATGTAGTGTAATTTAAAACAATGGGACAAATTTTAGAAATATTTGGGGTGTTGCATATTTTAAGATGGGTTTCCCATACCAATGCCATTGTGTGTAATAATTTGCAACACTACAATAAATTTTGAAAACATTTCTAGTGTTACATATTTTGAATCAGGTTTCCCATACTAATGTTGTTCCATGTCATAATTTGTAACACTAAGAAAAAAATTATAAATATTAGGTGTATTGTAAATTTTGAGTCAAGTTTCCCATAGCAATGTCATTGTACAATGCAATTTGTAACACTAGTAAAAATTTAATAAATATTTTGAGTGTTAAACATTTGGACTCTAGTTACCTGCACCAATGTCATTATGCATCATTATTCATAACACTAGGATAAATTTCAAAAATATTTGAGGTGTTTCATATTTTGAGTTAGGTTTCCCATACCAATGTTGTTTCACATTGCAATTCACAACACTACAAAAAATTCATAAATACTTGGGTTGTTGTATAGTTTGAGTCATGTTTCTTGTACCAATGTCATTACACATTAAAATTTACAACATGAGGACAAACTTTAAAAATATTTAGTGTGTTGCATATTTTTAGTTGGGTTTCCCATACTAATGTCATTACATGGTGAAATTTGTAACACTGGGATAAATTTTGGAAATGTTTGGGTTATCGCATATTTTGATTTAGTTTTCCCTTACTAATTTCATTATGTAACACAATTCACAACATTGGAACAAATTTTATGAATATTTGGTTTGTTGCATGTCATGTTTCTCATACCAATGTCATTACACATTGTAATTTGTAACACTAGAACAAAATTCAAAAATATTCGGGGAATTGCATAGTTTGAGTTGGTTTTTCCATAATAATGTCATTATGTGGCACAATTCACAACACTGGGATTTTTTTTGAAATATTTGGGTTGTATATTTCAAGTAGGGTTTTTGAAATCAATGTCATTATGCAACATAATTCATAACATTGGGAAAAATTTATAAATATTTGAGGTGTTACATATTTTGATTTAGGTTTCCCTTAATAATGTCATTTCACAATACAATTGAAAATATGGGGACAAATTTTAGAAATATTTTGGGTTTTATATATTTTGAGTCAAGTTTCTTATACTAATGTGTCACAATTCACAACATAGAATTTTTTTAGAAATATTTGGGGTATTACATATTTTAAGTTGGTATTCCCTTACCAATGTTGTTTTATGGTGTAATTCTCAACACTAAGACAAATTTCAAAAATATTTGGGGTGTTGCATATTTTGATTCAAGTTTATTATACCAATGTCATTGCATATTACAATTCATAACACTAGAAAAACTTTCAAAAATATTTTGGGAGTTACATATTTTGAGTCAAGTTTCTCGTACCAATGTCATTGCATGGCATAATTCATAATAACGGGACAAATTTTAGAAATATTTTGGGTGTTTCATAATTTGAGTTGGGTTTCGCATACCATTGTCATTGTGCTATGCAATTCATGGTAATGAGACATATTTTAAAAATATTTGGGGTATTACTTATTTTTAGTCAAGTTTCTCATACCAATGTCAATGTGTAATGCAATTCATAACACTTGGACAAATTTAGGAAATATTTGGAGTGTTATATTTTTTGAGTCATGTTTTTCATACCAATGCCATTATGTGACATAATTCCCAATAATATGATAATTTTTTTTTTAAAAATGGGGTTTTTCATTTTTGAGTTAGGTCTCCCAAAATAATGTCGTTACATGGCATAATTTACAACACTAAGATTTTAGAAAATTTTGGGGTGTTACATATTTTAAGTTGGGTTTCTCATTCACTATGCAATGCAATTCACAATGCTAGGACAAATTTTAAAAATATTTTGGATGTTGCATATTTTGAGTCAGGTGAATCATACCAATGTCATTACATGTCATAATTTGTAACACTAGGACAAATTTAAAAATATTTGGGGCGTTACATACTTTGAGTGAGATTTCTTGTAATAATGTCATTATGTAATGTAAATTCAAAATGTTAGGATGTTATAAATAGTTGAGGTGTTGTACATTTTGAGTCGAGTTTCTCATATCAATGTCATTGTACATTGTAATTCTCAAGACTCAGATAAATTTTGGATATATTTGGCGTGTTGCATATTTTGAGTCAAGTTTTTAGTACCAATGTCATTACATTGCATAATTTGTAAAACTGGGACAAATTTTTAAAATATTTGGGTTGTTGCATACATTATGTCTAGTTTCCCATTACAATATATCATAATTTGCAACACTAGGAAAATTTTAGAAATATTTAGGGTGTTGTATATTTTGAGTCATGTTTCCCATACGATTAACATTGCATAGTGCAATGTACAATACAGAAAAAAATTCAAAAATATTTGGGGTTTTGTATATTTTGAGATGGGTTTCCTGTATCAATCTCGTTACATAATGCAATCACAATAGTGGAACAAATTTTGAAAATATTTTGAGTGTTCCATATTTTGAGTTAGGTTTCCCATACCAATGTCATTGTGTGATGTAATTTATAACATTGGGTATAATTTGAGAAATATTTTGGGGTGTTGCATATTTTAAGTCAAGTTCCCATGCCAATGTCATTACATGACATAATTTAAAATACTGGGAAAAACTTTAGAAATATTTGTAGTGTTGCATATTTTGATTCATGTTTCCTTTACCAATATATTGTGTTGTTTATTTTATAACATAGACAAATTTTGGAAATATTTGGGTTATTGCATATTTTGAGTTAGGTTTCCCATTCCAATTTCCTTTCATGTCACATTTTGCAACACTAGGACAAATTTTGAAAATATTTGGGGTGTTTATTTTTTTGAGTTAGGTTTTCAGTACCAATTTCATTATGTGTCATAATTTGAAACACTAGAACATTTTTAAAACTATTTGGGTTGTTGCATATTTTGATTTAGATTTCCCATACCATTATCATTGTATGACATAGTTCACAACACTAGGACAAATTTTATAAATATTTGTGGTGTTACATATTTTGAGTCAGGTTTCCCTCATTGAGTGGTGCAATTCAAAACACTAAGAAATTTTTTGGAAATATATTGGGGTGTTTCATATTTTGAATTGGGTTTCCCATACCAAGGCTATTATGTATCAATATTCACAGCACTAGGACAATTTTTAGAAATATTTTGGGTGTTATATATTTTGAGTTGGGTTCCCATTACCAATGTGACATAATTTATAACACTGGGAAAAATTTTATAAATATTTGGGGTGTTACATATTTTGTGTTGGGTTTCCCATACTTGGTGTCATTATGTCATATAATTCACAACATTGAGACAAATTTCAAAAACATTTTGGGTGTTGTATATTTTGAGTGAGGTTTCTCATACCAATGTCATTGTGCATTATAATTTATAACATTAGGAGAAATTTTAAAATCATTTGGGGTGTTACATATTTTGAGTCAGGTTTTATATACCAATGCCATTATGCAATAGGGTATTCAAGGCATACATCTAGGACCCAGTAAGGTTTGAGACAACTTACAGTTCTAAGATATGATCACACATGATGTGAAAATGCATTACATATTCCATGTTCCTTCATTGGCAATGAACTTGTAATCAACATGTCCATGAAATAATAATCATAAAATTAGCTTAATCATATTATCAACACCCAAAGCACATCTTATCAACCTTTGAATAACATTATAGTCCACATGGTGCATTATATGTTACATATTTTGAGTCTTGTTTCTCATACCAATGTCATTGCATAATGTAATTTGAGAAATAGTGGTAGAAATTTTGAAAATATTTAGGGTGTTACATATTTTTAGTTAATTTTTCCATACCAATGTCATTACATGACACAATTCACAAAATTGGGACAAATTTCAAAACTATTTGTGGTGTTGCACATTTTGAGTTGGGTTTCCCATACTAATGTCATTGTGTGACAAAATTCAAAAAAAGGGGACAAATTTTAGAAATATTTGAAGGTGTTGCATATTTTGAGTTGAGTTTACCATACCAATGTCATTGCATGACATGATTCATAATAATGGGACAAATTTCAAAAATATTTTAAGTGTTGCATATTTTGAGTCTAGTTTCCCATACCAATGTCATTACATGGTATAATTCATACCACTTAGACAAATTTTAGAAATATTTGGGGTGTTGCATATTTTGATTCATGTTTCCCATAGAAATGTCATTGTACATCAAAATTCTTAACACCAGGAACATTTTCATAAATATTCAAGGTGTTAAATATTTTGATTGTGATTTCCCATACCAATTCCATTTCACAACATAATTTTTAATAATGGGACAAATTTTAGAAATGTTTTGGGTATTACATATGTTGAGTTAGGTTTCTCATAATAATGTAATTGCAAAACACAATTTTGTAATAATTGGACACATATCAGAAATATTTTGGGTGTTGCATATTTTGAGTCATGTTTCCATTACCAATGTTATTAGATGGTTCAATTCACAACACTTGGAAAAATTCTTGAAGTATTTAGGATTTTACAAATTTTGAGATGAGTTTCTTGTGCTAATGTCATTATGTAGCATAATTATCAACACTATTACAAATTTTATAAAAATTTAGGGTGTTGCATATTTTGAGTTAGGTTTCCTATAAGAATGTCATTGTGTAGTGCAATTTGTAATGCTAAGATTTCTTAAAAATTTCAAGTCATGTTTCCCATACAAATGTTTTTACATGGTGCAATTCAAAAAATTGGGATAAATTGTGGAAATATTTAGGGTGTTGCATATTTTGATTCAATTTTCCCATACCAATGTCATTATGTTGCATAATTCACAACACTAGGATAAATTTAAGAAATATTTAGGGTTTTGCATATTTTGAGTTGGGTTTTCAATACCAATGTGGCATAATTCAAAACACTAGAATAAATTTTATAAATATTTGGGGTCTTGCATATTTTTAATTGTGTTTTCCATACCATTAATGTTATGCGGTGCAATTTGAAACATAGGGTTAAATTTTATAAATATTTTAGGCATTGAATATTTTGAGATGGGTTTATTATACCAGTGCCATAGCATGGTGTATTTTCAACACTGGAACTAAATTCAAAACTATTTAAAATGTTTCATATTTTGAGTCAGGTTTCCTATTCTAATGTCATTATGTGATGTAACTTGAAAAATTGATAATAATTTTAGAAATATTTGGGGTGTTACATTGCTTGAGTTAGGTTTACCCTACTAATGTCATTGCATGGAAAAAATTACAACACTGGGAATTTTTTTAGAAATATTTGGGGTGTTGCATATTTTGAGTCATGTTTTTGGTACCAATGTCATTATGTGACATAATTTGTAACACTAGGACAAATTTTGAAAATAATTAGGGTGTTACATATTTTGAGTTGGGTTTTATGTACCAATATCATTAAGTAGTACAATTCATAAGATTAGGAAAAATTTTAAAAATATTTTTGGTGTTGTATATTTTGAGTCAGGTTTCACATACCAATGTCGTTGCATAACAAAATTTTCAACACTAGGAAAAATTTAGGGTGTTGCATATTTTGAGTCTGATTTCCCATACCAATGAAATTGCATGATGTAATTTGTAAGACTGGGACAAATTATGCAAATATTTGGGGTGTTACATATGTTACTCAGGTTTCTTATACATATGTCATTACACTATAGAATTCATAACACTAGGAAAATTTTTGGAAAAATTTGGTGTGTTGCATATTTTACATTAGGTTTTTGGTACCGATGTGGCACAATTTACAACACTAAAACAAATTTAGGAAAAATTTTGGGTGTTGCATATTTTGAGTCAATTTCTATTAAAAAGTTCCATATGTAAATATTTGTGGTATTGGTACATTAGGACAAATTTTAGAAATATTTGGAGTGATGCATATTTTGAGTCAGGTTTCCCATACCAATTTCATTATGTGACATAATTTGTAACACTAGGACAAATTTTGAAAATAATTAGGGTGTTACATATTTTGAGTTGTGTTTTATGTACCAATGTCATTAGGTATCACAATTAAATGATTAGGAAAAATTTTAAAAATATTTTTGGTGTTGTATATTTTGAGTCAGGTTTCACATACCAATGTCATTGGATAGCAAAATTTTTAACACTATGAAAAATTTAGGGTGTTGCATATTTTGAGTCCGGTTTCCCATACCAATGAAATTGCATGATGCAATTTACAAGATTGGGATAAATTCTACAAATATTTGGGGTGTTACATATGTTAGTCATGTTTCTTATACATATGTCATTACACTATATAATTCATAACACTAGGAAAAAATTTGGTGTGTTGCATATTTTACATTAGATTTTTGGTACCAATGTGGCACAATTTACAACACTAAAACAAATTTAGGATAAATTTGGGGTGTTATATATTTTGAGTCAATTTCTCTTAAAAATTGCCATATGTAAATATTTGTGGTATTGGTACATTAGGACAAATTTTAGAAATATTTGGAGTGATGCATATTTTGAGTCAGGTTTCCCATACCAATGTCATTATGTGACATAATTTGTGACACTAGGAAATTTTTTAAAAATAATTAGGGTGTTACATATTTTGAGTTGGGTTTTATGTACCAATGTCATTAGGTATCACAATTCATAAGATTAGGAAAAAATAAAAAAATATTTTTGGTGTTGTATATTTTTAGTCAAGTTTCACATACCAATGTCATTGCATAGCAAAATTTTCAACACTAGGAAAAATTTAGGTTGTTGCATATTTTGAGTCTGGTTTCCCAACCAATGAAATATCTACAGTATGTAAATATACCAATGAAAAGTGTTACATATGTAAATATTTTTGATATTGATACATTAGGACAAATTTTAGAAATATTTGGAGTGATGCATATTTTGAGTCAAGTTTCCCATATTGATTTCATTATGTGACATAATTTGTAACACTAGGACAAATTTTGAAAATAATTAGGGTGTTACATATTTTGAGTTGGGTTTTATGTACCAATGTATTAGGTAGCACAATTCATAAGATTAGGAAAAATTTTAAAAATATTTTTGGTGTTGTATATTTTGAGTCAGGTTTCACATACCAATGTCGTTGCATAGCAAAATTTTCAACACTAGGAAAAATTTAGGGTATTGCATATTTTGAGTCCAGTTTCTCCTACCAATGAAATTACATGATGTAATTTGCAAGAATGGGACAAATTATACAAACATTTGGGGTGTTACATATGTTAGTAAAGTTTCTTATACATATGTCATTGCACTATATAATTCATAACACTAGGAAAAATTTTGGAAAAATTTGGTGTGTTGCATATTTTACATTAGGTTTTCAGTACTGACGTGGCACAATTTACAACACTAAAACAAATTTAGGAAAAATTTGGGGTGTTACATATTTTGAGTTAGTTTCTCTTAAAAAGTGCCATTGTATGTCCATATTTACAACACTAAGACAAATTTATAAAATATTTGGTGTGTTGTATATTTTGAGTTAGGTTTTCCCTACCAATGTTATTGCATGGTGCAATTGTAATACTAGGACAAATTTATGAAATACTTAGGGTGTTACACATTTTGATTTAGTTTTTCCCTACTAAAGTCATTGCATGGAATAATTTGAAACACTATGAAAAATTTCAAAAATATTTAGGGTATGGCATATTTTGAGTCATGTTTCCCATACCAAAGTCATTTCACATCATAATTCACAACACTAGGATAAATTTCAAAAATATTTGGGTGTTTCACATTTTAAATTGGGTTTCACATACTAATGTTGTTGCATGACACAATTCATAACACTAGGACAAAGTTAAAAAATACTTAGGGTGTTGCATATTTTGAGTCATGTTTCCCATACCAATGTATTACATAGAGAAATTTGTAAAACTAGGACAACTTTTAGAAATTTTTGGGTGTTGTATATTTTGAGTAAGGTTTTCCATACCAATGTTGTTGTGAAACACAATTAGAAACACTAAGATAAATTTTGAAATATTTGGGGTGTCACATATTTTGAGTCCAATTTCACATACCAATGTTGTTATGCAGTGCAATTCAAAACACTATGAGACATTTTAGAATATATTAGGTGTTACATATTTTAATTCAACTTTTTTGTACCATTATTTTTGCATGGTGAAATTCACAACATTAAAACAAATTTTGGAAATATTTAGGGTTTTGCATATTTTGAGTCAAGTTTCTCGTACCAATGTTGTTGTATAGTGTAATTATAAACATTGAGACAAATTTTAGAAATATTGTTGGTTTGTCATATTTTGAGTTAGGTTCCCATAGCAATGTCATTACATGATTCAATTCATAGCAATGGGATAAATATTAAAACTATTTGGAGTGTTACATATTTTGAGTTGGGTTTCTTTTACTAATGTCATTGTATAGTGCAATTCACAACACTCAGACAAATTTTAAAAATATTTGGGTGATGCATATTTTGAGTTAGGTTTCCCATACCAATGTCCTTATGTGATGTAATTTGTAACATTATGTTATATTTTATAAAAATTTGAGGTAATATATATTTTGAGTCAAGTTTCCCCTAATAATTCATTACATTATGTAATTCACAACACTATTATTTTGTAAATATTTATGTTGTTGTATATTTTGAGTCTATTTTCCCATACTAATATCATTTCATGACACAATTTTCAAGATTGGGACAAATTCTAGAAATATTTGGGGTATTGCATATTTTTAGTCAAGTTTCCCATACAAATATCATTATGCTACATAATTCTCAAAACTATGATTTTTTTTGGAAATATTTGAGTTGTTGCATATTTTATGTCAGGTTTCCCATACCAATGTGGCATAATTTGCAACACTAAAACAAATTTAGGAAATTTTTTGGATGTTGCATATTTTGAGTCATGTTTCCCATATCATTTACATTACACTGTGAAATTTATAAGTCTAGGACAAATTTTATAAATATTTTGAGTGTTGCATATTTTGAGACAAGTTTCTCATACCAATGTTTTATGCAACACAATTTATAATACTTTCACAAATTTCAAAAATAGTTCAAGTGTAACATATTTTGATTTAGGTTTCCCCTACCAATGTTATTGTGTGATGATATTTACAATGATAGGAATAGTTTTATAAATATTTGGGGTGTTGTATTTTTTGAGTTGGGTTTCACTAATGTCATTGTGCAATGTAATTCAAAACACTAGGAAAAAAATTAGAAATATTTAGCGTGTTGTATATTTTTAGTCGTGTTTTTTATACCAATGTCATTGCATATCATAATTCACAACAATTTAACAAATTTTATGAATATTTGGGGTGTTGCATATTTTGAGTTGTGTTTCTCATACCAATGTCTCTAAGTGATGTAATTCATAATACTAGTAAAATTTTTGAAAATATTTAGGGTGTTGCATATTTTGATCCAAGTTTCCCATATCAGTGTGGCATAATTCACAACACTAGAACATATTTTGAAAATATTTGGGGTGTTACATATTTTGAGTTTGGTTTCCTATACCAATATCGTTGCATGATATAATTAGTAACATAAATAAATTTCATAAATATTTTGGGTGTTGTATATTTTGACTCAAGTTTCCTATATTAATGTCATTGTGCATTGCAACTCACAACACTAGAATAAATTTAAAAAATAGTTAGGGTGTTATATATTTTAAATTGGATTTCCTATACCAATGCCATTACATAGAATAATTCACAACATTGGAAAAAAATATAAATATTTGGGATGTTGAATATTGGGAGTTAGGTTTCTGGAACTAGTGTCATTTGGTGACTCAATTCACAACAATGGGACAAATTTCATAAATATTTGGGTGTTGCATATTTTGATTTGGGTTTCCTATACCAATGTCATTAGGTGGCATAATTTGTAACACTAGGATAGATTTCAAAAATATTTTGGGTGTTGCATAGTTTGAGTCAAGTTTCTCATACCAGTGTGGTGCAATTCCCATCACTGGGACAAATTTTAGAAATATTTGGGGTGTTGCATATTTTTTGTTGTGTTTCCAATACCATTGACATTATAGAGTGTCATTTAGAACATGGACAAATTTTATAAATATTTGGGTGTTTCATATTTTGATATGGGTTTCCCATATAAATTTCATTGTGTGGCATAATTTGTAACACTAGAAAAAGTTTATAAATATTTTAAATGTTGCAATTTTGAGTTAGATTTCCCATACTAATGCCATTATGCAATGCAATTCATAACACTAGGAATAATTTCAAAAATATTTTTGGTGTTGTATTTTTGAATTATGTCTCCATACCATTGTTGTTACATGGCATAATTTTTAACACTAAGAAATGTTTTTTAAATGTTTGAGATGTTACATGTTTTGAGTAACGTTTTCCCTACTAATGTCATTAGGTAATTAAAGTTGTAACACTGGGACAAATTTTATAAATATTTGGGGTGTTGCATATTTTGAGTCAGGTTTGTCTTACCAATGTGGCACAATTCATAACACTCAGATAATTTTCAAAAATATTCATGGTGTTACATATTTTGAGTCATGTTTCTAGTAACAATGGCATTACATGATGCAATTGAAACACTAGGAATTTTTTTGGAAATATTTGGGATGTTGCATATTTTGACATGAGTTTCATGTACCAATTTCATTATGCAACATAATTCACAATACTAGAACAAAATTTGAAATTATTTTAAATGTTGCATATTTTGAATCAAGTTTCCTATACCAATGTTGTTTCATGACATAATTCACAACACTATAAATAATTTCAAAAACATTTCAAGTGTTATATATTTTGAGTCAATTTTTCCCTACTAATGTCATCATGTGGAATAATTCACAACACTAGGAAAATTTTCAAAAATATATGGGGTGTTACATATTTTGAGTTGTGTTACACATATCAATGTTGTTATACATCATAGTTCACAAAACTGGGACATATTTCAAAAATATTTATGGTGTTGCATATAATGAATTGGGTTTATTGTACCAATGTTATTGCATGATGTGATTCATAATAGTCGGATAAATTTTGGAAATATTTGGGATGTTATATATTTGGAGTTAGTTTTCCCACACCAATATCATTTTATTATGTAATTTGAAACATTGGGACAAATTTTTAAAATATTTGGGGTGTTTCTTATTTTTAGTCAAGTTTCCCATACCAATGTCATTTCATGGTGTAATTCAAAAAAATAGGATAAATTTCAATAATATTTAGGGCATTGCATATTTTGATTTAGGTTTCTTATACTAATGTCATTACATAGTATAATTTATAACATTGGGACAAATTTTAGAAATATTTGGGATGTTGCATATTTTGAGTTAGGTTTCCCATACCAATGTATTTATGTGGTGTAATTCATAAAACTAGGTCAATTTTAATAAATATTTGTGGTGTTACATATTTTGAGTCAGGTTCCATATACTAATGGAATTTCAAGGCACAATTCACAACACTAAGACAAATTTCAAAAATATTTTGGGTGTTGCATATTTTGAGTTAGGTTTCATGTACCAATGTCTTCATGCATCACAATTTACAACACTATGACAAATTTCAAAAATGTTTAGGGTGTTACATATTTTGAATTGAGTTTCACATACTGAGGCCATTATGTGGCACAATTTACAACATTAAGACAAATTTGGAACATATTTTGGTTGATTCATATTTTGATTTAGGTTTCTCGTACCAAAGTCATTAGGTGGTGTAATTCAAACAATGGGATAAATTTTAATAGTATTTTTGGGTGTTGCATATTTTGAGTTAGCTTTCACATACTAATGTCATTATGTGACACAATTCCCAACACTAGGACAAATTCTAAAAATATTTAGGGTTTTGCATATTTTGAGTAGAGTTTCTTGTACCTATGTCATTGCACAACACAATTCAAAACACTTGGATAATTTTTTGAAATATTTGGGGTGTTGCATATTTTGAGTAGGGTTCCCCTACCAATGTCATTTCATGGTGTAATTAAAACATTATGACAAATTTTAGAAATATTTGGGGTGTTGCATATTTTTAGTCAGGTTACCCTTACCAATATCATTATGCAATTCAATTTACAACACTGGGAAATTTTTTAAAAATATTTATGGTATTACATATTTTAAATCAAGTTTCCCATACCAATGTCATTACATATTGTAATTCACATCACTAGGAAAATTTTCATATATATATTTGGGGTGTGCATATTTTAAGTTAGGTTTACCATACCAATGTCATTACATGGTGTAACTCATAACATAGAGACAAATTTCATAAATATTTGGGGTATTGTATTTTTTTGTTAGGTTTTCTGTATCAATGCCATTATGCATCACAATTCATAACATTGGGATAAATTTCAAAAATATTTAGGGTGTTGCATATTTGTATTTGGGTTTCCCATAACACTATCATTGTATGATGTAATTCAAAACATTGGGAACATTTTAGAAATATTTGGGGTGTTGCATATTTTTCATTGTGTTTCCTATACCAATCTCATTATGATTCATAATTCATAACATTGGGACAAATTTTGGAAATATTTTGGGTGTTGCATATTATGAGTTGGGTTTCCCCAGTTAATGTTAATGTGGGGTACAATTCACAACACTAAGATTTTCACAACCTAAACTTGCAACTGGTTGTAGATACTAGAGTGAAAAACTATTTTAGCATGTGTGATAAGAATTGGACTAATTATTTCAGATGAGTATCTTATTTTAGATGCAGTGTTATGAGGCATCTTGTATAACTGTTAAATTCTATTGATAATATAGTTAATGTTTATGCTTGATTCCTATTTTCATGATAGATACTATTTAGTTTCATTATATTTTTACATGTATGCTAGCTCATGCTTTTATTAGATTCTAGTTAACACTTCATTGTAATGCAATTCTATTATGCTTTGTAATAGTACAATATAGCTATCATGATTATCAATATCATTTCTTGTTCATTACTATTTTGGATGATTATATTGTTTTAGAATATTATGTTTAAATGTTATGAATCTTTAAAACATTTATTTTTAATGGATATTTACACTTGTTCAAGTACTGTTGATGTTCATTTTTGATGATTGCAGGAACTAGGTGATGAGGTAGGCTTGGTGGTGGGATTCAATAACTTGGGGTATAATCGAGGGGCTAATGAGCAGTCAGAAGTTCCCCAATAGGTATAATGTGCATGATGACTAAGATACTGAGCCATTTCATCTTTTATTTTGGTTATCATTTTTTCTTTTTCATCTTTATGGATCTTGCCTTATTTTTTTTTTTGTGTATAGTTTTGTTCTTGTTCCTTTCTTGGAGTTAATAAGCATTAGTTCACAATTTATCTTGTCTATTATTTATGTTCTTGGATTTATTTTCTTGTGTTTTATTCTTTCCATGTCTTTCATGTGATCTCCTTAGTGATCCTCATGTAATTATTTGGCCTTGGATGTTTTGTTTGTTAATTATTTCTTTATTTCTTGTGGTGGTGTTGGAACTTGATTATTAAGCCATAAGGTAGTGGCTTACATCCTTAGGCTTTGGAATTATGTTGGGGTTTTAACTTGTTTTTCCTTAGTTTTTCTAGACCACATATGGGTCTCATGACTTTCATAAACCTCTTTAGAGAACCCCCCCACCCCCACTTCATGGGAATTGACTTGGTCTCGACCTTTGATTGGCATAATGATTATTTTATTGATCATTATTATTATGGTATCATGGCATTTTGGGGGGATGGTTTTTATGTTTTGGGAGTAAAACCTTTCCCACATGCCATTACTACTAGATCCCATTTTTGGGAACTCATACCCTTTTGGGAGCTCACAAGCCAGGGTAAATGTAGACCAAGTAGTAGGGGGTTTGGGGGGAGGGAAGAGGAGAATGCATTTTAGGGGATGACACATCTATTAGGTAGTGAGGATGCTACGTTTGGTGCATGGAAGGGTTAGAGTTATGATGGGCACCATACAGGGAAATGGGTTGGAATCCATATAGTTATTGTTATTCAATTTTCCCAAGTAAGTATGTAAATGGATTTTTAGGAAGGGTGAATAGTGGTTTTTACTATATATTGTAACATAGTAATAGAGAGAACCATTATAAGTTCATGGGGAAGTTGGAAGACTTCCCAATGAACCTATGATGGTTAATAAATGACCCATAGTCAATTTTATTCCAAATTGAAACATTTTGGTACCAATTATCTATTTTAAAATGATTTTATTAAACTAAAATGCCCTAATTTATAGGCTTCTTCTTGTTAAATTTTATGTAAAATTGGGTTAGAACCCTATAAATTTTATTGGGTATTCTGTTATTAAAATATATGTGAGGAATTGGTTTGATTTAGGGTAAAACTATGATTTATATACATACTTATAACTAGTTATGTATTTTATGGAATCATTAATGTTGTTGGAATAACCTATGGGAAAATTGGGTGACTTCACATTTAGCCACCCAACAGGGGATTTTACCTAGTTGATTCTTTATTGAAAACCCTCATGGGTGAACCTTACCAATTTAGTTTCTTTCATTTTTGACCCTATGATATTATTAGGAGATGATTTGGTTTTTATTTGTATGTTGGCCTACAACTAAGGTTTTATTAAATGATGTTTGGTTGTGAATAAAACCTCATATGTTCTAGGTGTGTCATGTTCTTCTTGAATCCCAAATGAGTATGGCAAACAATAAATTTTGCCTAGAGTTATCTCGATTGATTCTAAAAGTTTAAAGAGGCTTGAAGCTTTTAGCTTCAATTCATCTCCCTTGAATGAATGGCATTTTTGACCTAGTTTGGCTTACTTTGGTTGAGTTATGTGGTATGCTAACCTTGGATGTTTCTTTTGGTTGTGATGGATCATGAATGATCTATTTTCTATTTTCCATTTTTTAATTCTCCTTATTAACCTGCTATTTTTCCTTATCTATTGACTTCACTACCTTGTTATTTGGCCTTGGGACATTGGATGGTGTTTTTAATACTTCTTAACTATGGGTTATACACCATGCTAGTTGAAGAGTGGCTCATGTGTTATTATGATAATAACAAGCTTGAGAGACTAGGCTATCAAAATAACCTACCTTTAATTAGCTAATTCTTGAATTAATTAATGTCTTGAATTCTTTATGGTATTATTATATGTTATTGTCTTTAGTGCATGAAAGCTTTAAAAATTTGTGTTGGTTGTATTTGGACATTTTAAACTCAACTGAGTTATACTCTAGAATTTCTAACTGGGTTTATCCAGTTGAGGTAATTATTGATTGCATTTTAGTGTTGAAAGTTAATCTTTTGATTGGTACCTTTGTTGTTCATTGGTGTATGCACTCTTATTAATTGGGTTAGCCCTTCTAATTTTTTTGACTACTATTTTTATTTCTTTAGTGGGTTAGTATCTCACACATGCTTTATACCACCATATGAGCACCCTGTTGTCAGAACCCACCACCTACATGATGGGTAGGGTAGTGAAGGCCACCAATGGAGGGCTCATCAGGATGGTTGGTAAGGTTTGTCCTCCAATTGTTAAGTGTATCCTTTCATGGAATTTAGATTGTGATGTTGTAGTATACTCATTGTAAGCACATGTTAGTGTATACTCTCGGTTGGATGTTCATAGAATATTTAGTTATTATTCTATTACTATTTTGATTCATTAATGTATGTATAAAGCTGGAAACATTAATTATTATGAAAGTGTAATGGTGAATTGGATACATTGTTAGATTATGGAAATAATGACTTTACACTTGTTTAATGATAACATTTGATATTCATTATCTCAAGTAGTTGTATCTACTTATCATATTTTATGATATGCTCAAATTTTTTTATGAATCCATGAGTGAAACGACATGAGGTGTCCCAATCATTTTGTAATCACTTTTTTAGAATATGTCAATATAATTGAATTAGCAATGGGAAAACTAACATATTAACCATTTCCATTTATTGTATTAACTATGTTATTGTGAGAACATGTTTATAACCAACCACATAATTGGTTATCCATTATTGTCATTCCCTTTGCTAAATGTCTTGCTTCATTAATCTTAATCATTTTATTATTTATAGCTCACTATTAGAGGATGACCTCTTTTCCTAGCATAAGATATAGTTAATTATGAGGTACGGTTGTCATTTTTACCATTATCCATGGAACTAAATTCTTTTGGAGTAATGTTTGGGTTCATGGTAGTAATATGGTATTGGTTGTTTTGAATTAAATAAATTTGAGCTAGGAAAATTTTTAATGTTGTGTTAATGCACTTTTGAAAAATATTATTATGGGGTTGTGAGAGTTTTGAAATTAATAGTTGGTTGTTCTGACACTTATAATTCAATTATTATGTGTATTTCTATTGTGAAAAATACTGGAATAGCACACTCTTAATAACATAATCAAACCTTGCTCCTTATTTTCAAATTGAGTTGACATTGTTATTAATTATTGCACTTATTCTTAGTAGGACCTAAGTATTAATGATTTTTGGTTAGTTCTAGTAAATTAATTTGGTGACTTAGCCTAGTGAAAACCTTTAAGGCTATAGATTAATTGTTTACATTTTGGTATGATTATGTTGGATCATAATTCTATTCTTGGTCAATAGAATGCTGATGGTATTCTTTTATTTAAATTTCTATGTTATTCAGTTGAGCAAGGTTCTTAACAAGATAAAAATTTATGTAATGGACAAGTTGGTGAAATGACCTCATATGGGAGATTCAATTATGAAACCCCAAGTGGTAGCATATTTTCATTATTTGCATTAATTTGGCATAAAATTTTAAAATAGATGGTAGTTTATTGATAAGTGGATATGTATGTCTTTATAATGAGACTGATTTTAGTAGTAACATTATAATGATGTTTGTATGTTTGGATGGTTGTTATGTCATAAATAGTCTTTATAAAGTGTAATTTTAACTATAATGTAGGAATGAATTTCACGTCTTGGTGAGTTTATGAATTATATGCTTATCTCTTATTTGATTTACCTGAATATCTATGTTGTTAACAATAACATGACGTGGGACCAAAGGACAAGTAAGAGGTAGAATATATGTGTTACTTCTATTCCTTACTTGCAGATGGTTCATCTATGTCACATAAGGAATTTGACTATCCTATGCCACCTATATTCTTATTCGGTAAGATGATCACTTGTGTAAAGCTATCTACCCTTAGTAAAATAGATTGTTAATCATCTAAATTAAATTTAGTTATTAATTATTCATTTATTGATTGGTAAAGCATTATAGTGTAAGGACCTTGAGACAAGGATCACCCTTATGATTTTGATGAGTAACACTACTTATGAATAATGTATGAGTTATTTATTCAGTAATTAGTTAATGTTATTACCAAATTATAATTATCCCTATCGTGGTAACCTTTATGACCATTATGTATATCAAGAATGGAAGCAACCGTTTGTATATTGTTTACTTAAGGTTGTGATATTAATCTATTATGATATTACGATCTTATCTCTTTTAGTGTCCTTGCCATGTGGATAATGGGAGTGCAATGATTTCCAACCCTATCAATCATGGTATAATGATCTAAAAAAGGGGGGAAATATGAAAGAACCATTAATGGCTCATTTGGTGTTTAAAGGACTAAGATGGGTTTTAGATCTTGGTATTGTGTTTGTGAATATCTGAGTGTTGTGGTTTGTCCCCTGGGATATTGTAAATTCTATTAAGAATACATTGATATGATGTTCTTCTATTAATAATTCATATTTAATGATTACCTAGTTGTACCTACCTTACTTCTAAATTTTATGCCTAAGACTCATTAAGCAAGTTAATCTTGGTTACCTTCTTTATTTAGGTGGTTTGACCTAGCCTACCAATATGAACATGGGTTCATGGGCATCATATTATTGGCACCACATCCCATAATAAATCATTCTAATCTCTTAAGCATCAATCCACAACTGTTAAGGTAATCTAGATACTTACTTAGGGTTGAGGATTCCTAGGTGCTTTGCTAGGGAAGGCTTGTGCCTGCCACAAAGCTTGGAGGTTATTAGTGTGGTCCTACACACTAATAACCCCCAAAATTTTTACCATATTGAGGGTAACTTACTTATCTATGGACATGCTAAGGGTCTTCACCCCAAGATAAGTGTTTGAGTTGACCTAATGTGTTTTTGGGATGTCTAGATGCTTTCATTTAGCTCTATTTTGTTGCATCTTATTCACACTCTATTGAGTAATCTCATAATTATTTTGGGGGGTTGTTACATTTGGTATCAAAGCCTATGCTTAAGGTTTTAGGTTGATATTGATGCATTACACTAATTTTTATCTTATTCTTAAAAAGTTGATTTAGCTTTTGTGTGATTGTGCATACCCTGACATAGGGATTGTGTTTGCATGATATAATTTATATGGCTAAATACCACCTATATGTCTATGTTATCCTTTTAAGACTGAAGTGAAACCTTATATGCTAGTGTGCATACTGAACCATGGCTAGAGTTAAATGCTTTGCATAGACTTATAGATCTCTTATATGCTTGAGAAGGATACGATGTAACCTTTATAAAGGCACTTAACCTATTCTATGAGTTAAATAGTGCTTTGCTTATACAAGCTTGAAGGGTTGGAAGTTTTTGCATGATGGAATGCATGTAGTTATATATAAGTAAAAATTGGTAAATTTTTTAAAGTGAACTTGTGATGCTTACCTATGGATTTGGTTAGGTCAACCCTTCCCTCGTTAGTTTTTGTTAGGGAAAGCATCACCTATTAACTATTGACTTGTATGGGAAAGTTAATGGGAGGTTGGTGATCATTAATTCACCCTTATAATTAAGGTAAGGATGTTTGGTATCTCTTATTAGCTTATATTTCTTCATCAATAGATGCTTATAACATCTTGACCTTGGGAAAACCAAAGGTTGGGCTCAAACCTAGAGAGGTATGCAAGGTGAGGGTGTCAGATTACATAGGTAAATTAGTGAGACTAGGGATCTCCATTTTAAAGGAGCATATTGTGTTATATTAAGAGTTTGATCTTATTGTTTATTCGATCTCTTATGAGTTTGATACAGAATAATTTGGCTTTATAACTCCAAAGGGCTAAGAATAAATAAGTGTGTGGAGATGTTTATTCCTTGTTTTACATCTTTGAGGTTGTTTTGATCATGGATATACTTACACCTGTGATGATTATTTGATCATGGGTAGGTTGATTTCCATGAGGATATCATGTCGACCATGGATGTGTTATGTCCATGAGGATGTTTATTTGATTATGGTTGAGTTATTCATCCATGAGGATGCTTATTTGAAAACTTGGCTATGTTCTGATACTCATGGGATGCCTATTTTGATATAGATATGCCCTGCATCCATGAGGATATGGATTGTGAGTTCAATTGAACTTGTTGATTGAGGAAAATTATAGTTTCCTTGGTAGTGTTATATCATTCACCCACACTTTGGTTAAGTCCACCCTTTCCTTGAAGTGATGTTGTGTCAAAACAAGTATTACTAATTAACCTTTGACTTGTTGGATTAAGTCAATTGGAAAATAGTGATATATGCTTATTCTTAGAATCATGAGATAATGCCTTAGTGGCCATTGATAGATTTCATATATGATCTATCTAGTGATGTCAAGGTATAATATCATGGAAGGTCTAAGGATGCAGCTTAAGTCTAGAGGGCTTGATGGGGTGAGTATGACCAACTTGCTTGGGCAAGTCAGAGAGTCTAGGGATCTCTTTCTATTATTGATCAGTGTGAACCTTTTATCCATGACATATGAACCTTATCGATAAATTTATAAAAAAACATGAAGATAAATTTCGTAGGCCTTGTTGGAATATAACCTTCTTAGAAGGAAGGTGATTGTGAATGAGATCCTTGGAACTAATTTTTTGTACTATAAGATGGATTTTTGGTGTCATTTGGATGACATCTAGACATCAAGTGATCCGATGAGAGTTATGGACCCTTGTGCTTCATGCTTGGTGTGTTAATTATTGTGATGTTAAAGTACCTTGGTAGAATATTTAGAATACCTAAGTCATGTATACGCAATATTTTTCATCTAATTTTTCCTTTATGTAAAATTATTGTGTTGTGTGAACTTTTACATTTCATTGATATGTCAAATCATGTAAATTGGTATCTTTAACACTTATGTGTATGGAATAACCTTGTGGGTTTCCCTTCTCTACCTGATATCAACATTATTATGGTGTATTTTTCATACATGTTTGTATGTTGTTAATTTTTGAACATGTGAATGATGGTAAATTTCTTACGTAAAGTGATCTCACTTATGAAATCAACCATGTAAACCTTATTTTAAGCTATGGTTTTTAATTGTAGCATGAATATTTTGTGTACATATCTTGGAATAAATGTGATTCATGTTTTTAACATAATTATCATGTGGTAATATGGTCATACAACACCCATTTGATGTGTTTTCCCTGTTGAAACCAACTTTTATTTGATTGAAATTGCCAAGGTATAATGTTATATCGTATTGTATAATATCATATTCACTACTCTAGCATTGAGTATTGGTAAAAGTATGAGGTTGAAGGTAGAGAATCAATAAATCCATAATTATTTTGACCAAGTAAAAGTTAGGAGGTTGAGTCTCTCGTAGGCTAAAAATCCACTTTTCCCTTTTACACAAGTACCTACCTGATTTATTCAAAGTGTACACCACATGAGCCACAAGTTGGCCATGGAATCTTAGTGCATAATGGTCACTTTGTGGATTTATAATTCCTTTAGCCACCTCTTAAAGGTTGTGTTAAAACAACCATTATGAATTTTTACTATTTTTCCCTTATGAAGCACTAATTGATCTTGTAGACTTTAACATTTATGCAAATCAATAAGATGGTGCTTGTTGAAATGCATGCATGTGTTAGCTTGTAGGTATAACCATGATTTGGCTAAGGTATTGTCATTATTATACCTATTGGTAATATTATGTGATGAATATTTTTATTTTATTTTATAATAATTACCAAGATGTATGTTGATTTTACACTTAGATAGAGCAACACTAAGCCATGATCAAGTGGTGTTTAAAATCCTAGGTACCCACCTAACTATTGAATAGAGTGATGAAAGTTGGGTGATGCCCTCAGATGGATATTTTGGATGGGGGATTGGTATCCCTAGACCATCGTGCAAGATCACATGTGTGTAGGAGAACATATTTTAAGCCTTTAGGTTGCATGTGATGCCTATGGATTCTTTGATGTTCAGTGTGATTGGTGTGGGATATTGCACTAACCCATAAACAGTTGACTGTAGTGGAATAACCAAAAAATTATGGATTACCACCCTTGCGATATGACATTATATGATAAATAATCCTAGGTTTATGCATGTACCATAATGTTATAGGGTAATATTCCACTTTTTATTTGTGTTTCTAGTTGCAATCCGGTGGGATTGGATGATTTGTATGTGTTGTTGCCCTTACATTGGTAACTATGTTATAGATAATTTCTATTTCTAACTTTTTACCATTGGCACTTGACTCTTTATGGTGGCTATTATTCATGTTCAAATTTTGAGTTTGATGGCCTTGTGGTATGCTTAATGGTTGCTTGACTATTTTATAACAATTAAGCAATTCATCCATTTGAAGGATGCTTAAACTTGGTTACCATCTGTCCTTACTAGTAATATTAGAGCCAACATTGAGCTTGTTTTTGACTACTTATAACCACTACATATACATACCATATACTACATTGAGCATAAAAAATAAGCATATCGGTGATGTGGTGTGTTTTCCCACTACATTAGCCATCTACATATATTGTATCAAACATGTGGTTTCATGTTAAATTGTATCTACCATATTTTAAAACTACATTAGCCATACAATTATGTTTTATACTACATCAACCATATGTTCAACTACATCAACCATTTTTATGCATCTTTTGACTACACCACCCACTTTTATTAGTCAAGTAATATTCTTTGGTATTATATAATCCACAAATGCTTAATTGCATTAGTTAAATTGTATTTTTTTGTTGGAATAAAATTATTTGTTGGGATGATAAAAATATATTCACACACCAATTACTTTATATTTCCTAAAAATTGATCAATTATTTTCCATGAAATATGTATAATGCTTACCCATTCTCTTTTGAATTTTCATTTTGATTTGACACATAATGTGGAAAATTATACCATATAGATATTCCCCCACATTTAGTTGACCTAAATATATCCTGTCCATCCTTCCCAAAATTAATTACACAACTTACCTTAGCAATCTCCATAGTAGACCTAGTGTGCCCTCATCTACATCTCCTTTTTCATGCTCTAGCTCCCATCTCTCTTTTGCATGAGAAATTGTCACCTAAAGCTCTAGAAACCTCAATATAGTAAATGTTTAAATGAATAGTATTTAATCTTATTTATATCAAAATTTTCAAAATTTAAATATTTCTAAAAAAATTGCACAAATTCCATGTTTTGATTATATATTTATTTTTATATGTCCTTTTGATGATACAAAAGAACCATTATAATTTTGGCATTATAAATAATTTTATGGTATTGACTAATTTTTTAAAAATATTATCTTATTTTTTAGTCTGACCAAGCAATTTTAACTTATTTTTGGTACCTCTCATCAACATCCTCATCTTTTTGGTCTACTAAATTCCTCACAACACCACTGAGGAACCATTTATCATCTCTTTGCATTTTAATTAGGTAAGTGACTATATATATACACATTTATTTACTTTCGTTTGTTATAAATTATTACAACACTTGATTTTATCTTTTGTGTTTCTATTTTCTTTCCCAAAGCACCAGCCTGCATTGCACTATTATGACACATGATGAGTAGGGAATAAATATACACCTCATATTTATCACTTATAGATGATTTCTCTTACAAGACTCATTATTTCATCAATCTACTTGAGTGCATTAGGATCAAGTGGGTTGGATCATGGTACTTTATGAGATATTCCTTCATGATCATATATTATATCTACATATATTCATTATCATGTCACCTACTCAGTCTAGCCTTTATCAGTTCCCTTTCATCTCCTTTTCATCCCCTTCTTCATGTTTGTGATTATTTTTACTTTTAACTCATCCACATTGAGTTTATTATATTATTTTACCTCTATTTTTTAAACTAACCTAACCCCATTAAGTGTGTTTTATATTTCCTATCATTTTTGTGTGAACCCATTTGGGTTGATGTAGTATTCTTTTTACTCTATATTCATTTATACTAACTAAGATAGGCTAATTACATCCATTTTCAAGATGATATATTGTTAAATATTTTATATATAGGTTTCCCAAATTTTATTTTAAATAATAAACATATTTTATGTGTTCTACTTTCACACATAAATCCACCCTTAGTAAGAAGAATAAGAATTATGGCATAGGAGCTTACACTTGAAAGTCAAGTTTACACAAGGTCTTTTAAAGTTGAAATAATATAAACTGAATCAGTAAGGTACACTAGTCCTTTTGAGTCCCGAACTAAAGACATTTAGGTCTTATTGCACACATATTAATCTTCACCTAAAACATCTCTCATAAAGTTCCACTTGATCCAAGGGGAGATTGATGTGTCAAAAATTCAACCAAAGGTAAGTAACTCTATCATTATATGAGTATTTACTATGGTGGATATATTTACACATGTGTAGGTGTTATATTAGTATGCTTTTATATTCTATGCTTGGGTTATCATATATTATCTTTTCATGCTTTATTTCATTTATTTACACCTCTTAGTTAAAACCCTAGTTTAGATACATGTTAGTTACTTCCTAATGTAATTTTATCTCTTTAGCTTACCCATTTTACATCTCATATCTATATGATTATATTTTCATTAGTTTCTTGCTGTAGAATCTACATTTTGGTATTAAATACTTGAAAATGACAAGATTCACACACATTTACCACACATGACATGAGTGTAAAAATATGGTCATAATTTATCATTCTATCACATCTACAATCTACCTTATGAGTTTGACCCTTCCATTATGTTGTTACACACCAAAATGAAATTAATTATTTATTTCAAACCTACTTGATATCCTACATATGCATCTCCTAACCTTTAGTTCGATCCTATACATAGGTTAGTTTCATTAGTTTTGTTTCATATCTTGAGTTGATACTGACATGATTTGGTCAAAACAAACCCTCTCCCAAAAACAAATAATTTTTAAAATAAAACCATTCCCTAGGCTCAGCCCAATTTTCTAGAATTTTGATGGCATGATAAATTACCCAATTAGAATCATATATAAACAAATTAAGGTGTCATTCAAAAGGGACTTAGAACTTATCTAGTACACATCTATACACTATTTCATATTGAGAAAATATACCCTATTCTTCCTAAATTTTAAATATACCACTAGGATCAGTCACAAGCAAAGATAAAAGCATTCTAAATCCATTTTAAAGTAGGCATTGTCAAGTGTCAAATCTAATTAATTATCCATATAAATATAGTGAATAAGAATAATTTCACAATGACACTAGGTAGGAAGCTACATGTGGTTGGATTTCTATCCTCAAAGTATCAGATATGTATGCAATAGTAAATCATCAAACAAGATTTATTGGGATTAACTCAAACCATTACAATTTCATAGTGTTTTTTAGGGTTTTTGACTCATAAACACATAGGGTTTCAAGTTGAAGGACACTAATTTATGGAGTTGTACATATCAGGGTTTAAAATCAAACATATAGAGGATACAAAGAGAAGGGAAGGTGACCATATAGTCATAGTTCCTCATTTACATGCAGGTCAGTATTGACCAACATAAGGCAATATCAATAGTCAATACTCACCTAGATCGATAGACCTAACCCTGTTCAGATAGAAATATAGTTCTTGAACCAAATGAATCATAGGCCTGATTTAGTCTAATTTCCACTTACATAATATAGTCATATTTAGATAATAAAGTATAAAATCTAAGTACGTATCCACTTATTTTATTTATTATATTTAACATATGTTAATTTTAAAATCATTATAATCAATTTCAATATTTTACAATTTAGTATATGCTTGAATTTAATATTTGAATTATTCTACTAGTTTATATCCTATTAGGATTAAAAAACAAATTAGATTAAAACATATTGGTGAACTCGTACACATATCAAACCCTAGGTTTCCCTTAGGGTTTCATCCTTTCAAGGTTTTTCAACCATAATTTTTTATTTTTGAACTTGATTTATAATTATTTCCTAGTAATAAACATTAATCATGACCATAATGAATGAGAAATTTTGGTTAATAGAAGGCATGATTTATCTTATTTAGGTAAATAACATAGAAAATGGATTAAATATAAGGACATTAGTATGGATAAAGTTAACAATGAATAATCCTTAGCCTTACCTATGTCCTATTGATGCAACATCTAATTTAAATTACCTATTGTTACCACTAGATGAAAAATGGAATGCATGACCTCCTATGGATTATATAGTACACATGGACTTATCATAAAATTTTAAACTAATATTAGTCATGAAAAATAAATAAAAATAGACTAGACATTATGTATTACCAAGAATTCATTAAATATCTTAACATGAATCTACATAATATTGATGCAATGTTATATATAACAAGAGATGAGTATTAAAACTTAGCCTAAACTACCACATCATGTATTCATACCTTTACTACTTGCACTATCCATACATCTACACCTTTAGTTACTTATGTAATACCCACCCAAGGTTTGATGGAAACATGTGGCTTCCAATATATTTCCATACCTATTCATATATAGGTAACCTTTACCCCTCCCATGATTACTGCATATTTTCCATCACCAACCTCACCTAATTCACATTACATTAAGAAAATCATTATAACTTTGTATGCAAGTTGATGTAATTAGAGAAAGGTGCATCTAGAACTATTCATTTAATTAAATTACATTCCTTACTTCATAAGACATTATGCCCTGAGATAGTATCTTATCCTTTACCAATACACTTTGTAGCTCCCAAGCTTCCATTATATGAAGGTAAAGGTGATCCTAAGCAACACCTTAGATCATTCTAAGCAACATGCTTAAATTATGCATACAATGACAATTATTGACCAATTTATTTCCTATAAGTCTTCAAGACTATGTTTTTTTATGGTTTGATGATATACCCTCAAATATATAAGATCATTCAACCCTTTGGCATACTAATTTCTAACACATTATTCCATAAACATTAATAATAAACTCAAAAAAGGTTCCAATGATCCAATTAGTGATTATGTACTTTATTACAAGACTATGCTATCCAAGATGACTAAAAATGAATTATAAGACATATTCAAGAAAATATTACTTATACCACTCTATGATTTAGTTATATTCAGTATATTTAAGTCCTTTTATTAGTTATGCCACATAGTGAGGGATGTAGAAGTTAAACTCATCACTTTGAACAAACACAAGTATACATCTACCTTTAAAATCAGTTTAAAAATGAAATTTAAAATTAAAAAACTATAAGGTCAATAAAATTGATAACAAGAATGAGTTAAATACTATGGTTAATGTAGTATCGCAACATACAAACCAATTACAATTGAAAACTCCACTAAATAGGAAATTTCAAAGAATAACATCCCCTCCTTGTTTATTATTAAATAATATACTTGAGAGAAACCTTATCACACTTCTTCCTTCACAAGAGATAAATATAAATAGACATACACCACAAAAATATGATGTCAATGCATAATAGGATTATCATCAAATTTTGGGACATTCTATGAACAAATGCTTCAAATTGAGATATAATATATAAGATCTTATAAACAATAAATTTATTGACCTGGACACCCCTATTTAGGAATATATACCATAGAACAAATAAAATATAAAGGTTCATATATTTAATGATATTTTTTTCCAAATATGAGATGACAAAGACTAATGATACTTCATAAGTAAATTATGCATACAACATGCATCCTCCACCTAAAATGTGTGACCACCTAATAGATATAATTATTAGTGTATACACCTAATATTTTTAAATTTATTACTTTACTAAAATTTTATCTTTTAGAATATTGTATTTGGATCAATATCACACCTTAAAGGGTGAATAAGTAATGGGGTGGGATTGGGTCATGGTAATTTGTAAGAGATGTTTACACAGTATTATATCTTACTATCAATTTGACCTCTTATTATTCTCTTTTCATCTTGCCTCTACATCTAATTTACATACATATTTTGCAGCTTCATTATATCCTACTATATAAAATAGATTGATATAGTTTTAAGTATATATATTTTTTATTTTGATGTATTGAACTAGATAATATTGTACTATGTTAGTTAACATCTTTTAGTTGTATAGGCTTGGGTGATGGATTTAACTTAGATTTTAGGTTTATTTTAGGGTATCAGATCCATATATATGGGTCATGTTGTCACTCAATATTTCACCCTAGAGATGTTGTTCAATCCCTCTCTAGATTGAGTGAAACATTAGATTACCTTTAGGCCTATGGGTTGCCTATACCAGAGGTTAACCTTTATGTTTAAGGGCTATCTCACTATGTTATACTTTGATAACTTATCACATACACTAATTGTTTGATTCAATGAAAATGGATACAAAGGACATGAAAACTAACCTATGCTAATAAGGTGATACACCAGATAGATATCCACTAAACTCCCATACACTTTCACTATAAAACATGAGTCATAACATGAGTCTCAACATCCTTGATTGCTCTAACATACGCATTTAAAACATTAAGGTGATATACATTATAATTCTTAAGGTGAGTGAACATGAGGTCAGATTGAGACACTGATGCTACTATTTACACTTTAAGATATACAAATACACTAGCTATACTTCATGTGACCTATTAGAGGAAGCAATTACTTGCATCAAACATGGAAGAGTGGAGAGAAGGAAAGGATAGATACTTATCACTTGACATTCCACTATGCACCACTTCACACAGTTAGAAAAGAATCTTATGAACTCAAAACTAGATTACAAATCTTTATTTCAAAGGAAAATGTAATATTCAAACCAACAAGTCTTCACAATACCAAGTGTGGATTTAATTACAAAGCCAAAAAGGCTTGCATTTATAGAGCATAAGAGAGGAGAGAGAATAAGAGAAGTGGAAGGGTTACAAGGAAAAGTATCAAACTATGAGAACCAATTACATTGTAAGAGAATGAAGTATAAAATAGTTCTATAAGCTATCATGGACAAGTGTCAAAGTTAAATGCATCATTCCCCCTCAAGTTGGCATAGAGACCCTTCATATTCTTCTTTGAAACTACCTCTTGGTGATGAGTTCACTTGAATAATCTAAACTACCTTAGGAATCCTTAGTAAATATTTAGTATATTAGGAAGGTTGTAAAAAAGATGTGACAGTCACCAGATATCCCCCTAATTGATACCCTTCCTCTTGACACTTATGTTCACTATCTAATAGTCACTCATTGGTCTTCCAAGCATAAACCTACACACTTGTCACTTAAGTGACGTATATTTGCTTCAAAAAATACATGGAAGAGATGTTAGGAAATATTTTCCAAGTAATTTTGTATTCTAATCCATCAGTTGGATCTCTAAAATATCCAATATCATACCTCTCATCCTCTCACTAGGTAGTCACTTTATCTTTTCACTGTTTATACAAGACTGCCTGTGATGAAAATATTATAAGAGAGTTTAATGATTATCTATGGTGATAAATGAGTTTTACGAGTTAGGAAAAGTATATAAATACCCCCATCAATGAATTTCATCTACTCATTCCCTTTTGTACCTATAATTTACCTCAAAACTTACAAAAAAACTCAATGTTAGGCTTGTATGTATAGAAAATAGTAAAAAATATCTAAATGGTGAGGATATTGGGAGATTTATAGATACGTAAAAATAAATTTAATGACCATTTGACCACATTTAAATTCATATCCTTTCATATTTTCTCCATCGGGTCTTAAACAAGGGTTTTAGGACAATTTTGAGTTGTTCTAGTTCTTAAAAATGGTTCATGAAAACCAGATGCTCAACCTCTAAAAAAGTGCCACTATGATCAATTTTAGGACCCATTTCAAATATTCATATATCCTTGAGCCACCATGTACATTTCTCGTATAGGTATGATCAATTGAAGATGGCTCTCAAGCACCTTCTAGGCATTCTGAGTACCCCTTATAGGAATTTAGGCCAAAAATGACCACTCTATATAATTCCCTAAAAAAATAGTTTAAATAAATCCTTAAATATCCCATTAAGTTCATAAAATGGTTTATAAGGATCATGTGGTCTTGTGAACCAAGATATGCACCCTAAGGGTTTAGGCCTAGTAGACCTATATTGTGTTTGACTGCCTATGACCACCTTTGAGTGGTTTATAGTGACTGTAGGTATTTAATCACATTTTTCATGTCCAAATAAACTTTACACACCATTTAACAATGTACCAAGGCTCTATATTTCATTCCCTTCTTATTTATATGCCATGTTTGTAGATATATTACTCTTGGAGTACCCTCTATTTGAGATAAAATAAAGGGCATATCCCTTGTTTTCTTGGCCAAATTGAGATTTTATAGGGATATCCTAGGTAATTAGTAAATTATAAACTAAATTTTAATGTCTAATCACATTTGAAAATTCCCCAACACTCTAAAACCTAAAACTAGCTTCTCAAGCCTAGTGACTATGCAGGGTTTTGGGCTAACTGTAGGTTAAGGTTAGAAAATTAGTCTTTACTCTACCTCTTTGCATATATAATCAAATGAAAATGTGATATATCACTTTTATATTACATAAAACATGTTTATCCATCTTACATATTTGTATGTTATCCAAGACCCTTTTCTAGCAAAAGCTAACTTGTGACTGTATTAGACTATAGGTGTCTTACTAAGGAATATAAAAGATTATTGTAGGTGATCATTAGTGCATGAGTACTATGTTTTTATCTCCTAATTACATCATGAATTCATTATGTCCATTTCATCTATGGGTGAGCTCTTTTCTACTTTAATACAATGTTATCATGCCTTACTATCAGTACACTATAGGTCACCATAGGTTGTGTTGCCTTTAGTCATCTTAGCACAATGTTTATTGAGTGTTTCAGGTTGAAATTATCTAAGCTATAAACCATTCCACCATCATCCTCTCTTGATAAAACAACCACCTTCTTATGCCAATATTATTGCCCTTATGCTTGGGTTATAAGATATAAACTGTTAAGTCTATCCATACCTCAAGACACTCCACCATGAGATGGATTTTTGTGAGGCAAAATCTCCAGGTTGAGAAAGTTGTAATTGGGAAAAAGGACCTAGGTCTACCTAAAATATAATGGATTTTCCATTTTCACCTTGATCTTCATTATTCTCTTAGACTTAATTAAAGGTCTTAAATGAGTTCAAACATCTCCCATTCAATAATACTCTACCTCTTTTGGGTTGAACTCAAGCCACTATTGGAAATTATTTTTAGGTCTATCAGATATATGATTATGTGCTAAGAATTGATTCTCACAATTAATATCTAGACCTTTTTGATATCTCAGTATTATTGTTTCCACCTTGGGAATATCTTAACAATCTTGAAACCTCCTTACTTCATCAACATGACTAATCAAGTTTTAGCTCTACTTAATTATAGGTGGTAGTCATAAATGAATCTGACTGTGTGTGTATTCTAATTGTGTTCTTCTAACCATGGCCTTCTTAAGACTAAAATTTAAAAGGAGAATCTAATCACCATGTAATTATATATTGAACACTAATGCATTACCTTTATTTTTAATACCAAAACATGAATACAATATTTGCAATTGTGAAAATAATGTCTACAGACTTCAATGGAGTCTTCTACTAGCAAGATGAGGTAGTCATACTTATTTATTAATATCCACACATGCAAACAATATTAAAAACCTTGTGATAAGTAATTTCATACTCTTGAATAACATGTACACCACTTGGTTTTCTTGGATAAATACAATTAGAGAAGAAAATTGAAGCCATTAGGGATGTGTAGGTAGTTTAGAGTCACCAACACTCTTAGCAATATGGTTCATGAAGTACATATCACCAAACATGGAACTATGACCATTAAGTTAGAGTATATAGAAACTACTACCACCCATGAATTACACTCCTTATAACTCACATCCTCCTATCCATACCATGCAAAAACTAGTTGGCCTATTTGACTTGTCCAAGAGAGCGATGAGAGAGAGAGGTCAAATTTTGGTAATTTTACATCTTTCAAAGCTACTTGAGCATGGAAGTGAGTTGTATGGATCTTAAAAGACACTTTTTTAAGTCTTCCCATGTGCTATAACTATTGTACAGGTCATATGACTACCTAAAACTACCTAATCTTCTTAGATGGGCATTGAACCTATAATTAGTTAGTCTCAAAACTTTAATATCTAACATGTAGAACATTAGAATATAATTTTACACATCTTTAATCATATATAAACCATATAATTTCATTTAATGACTCAAAAGGTGACCTTAGATAATATAAGACCCACTATAAAAATGTGACAAGGGTGAAAACATAATGTTTGACCTCGTTAAGACCATGGTACATATTTTCCAACCTAGGTAACCCTTTAACAAGTTTGAACTATATAAGGGTTGACCTAATTTGACTTGTGGTCAAATTAGTCAATAGGTCATATTTCATTCTTAGAACATATATCACATTAAAGTGTTTTATTTTCCCTTATATTTCTAACTTAATTAGAATTTTTAAGAGTTAGATGTTTATAACCTTATCTTAAAGGTCTTATCTTGTGGTTTCTCATTGAATATCAATAGCAAAGGTTTTTGGAGTTCTGAACTAAGGATATATGGGTCTTAATCTTATTATTTAAGGTATTCAACCTAAAACATCTCTTAAAAAGTGCATTTACTATGAAATTATTCTTTCCTTTCTTATATATTATTTCAAATTCATATCCCAACATTTTGGTCACTCATTTTTTTCTCTTTAAATGACAACCTTTATTCCAATAATTATTTTATACTATTATGATCAGTATTTAGGTTAAAGTGTCCACCCATCAAATAAGGTATCCATTGTTTTAAAAATTCTTACCACTGATCTAAGGACTCTCAAATGCAATGGATCACCTTTCATACATGGGTATTATCCCCATTCCATATCTTGATGCATAACATTCAATAATGAAAGTATTTGAAAAAGTTATGGTACCCAAAATTAGAGTGGTGAACATGGCCTCCTTTAGTTTATAATTTTTTTTGGTAATGGCTTTATTCTAGTAAAAAAAAATCATGCTTCAAAAATGCTATGAGTGGTGTTGTTGTGTCACCATAATGTTTCACAAATTGATGGTAGTAGCCTGTTAGCCCTAAAAATCCTTAAAAGTTTAGCTATTTTTTATAACTTACAATTCTATCATGTTCTTGATCATGTTAGGGTCTAATTTTGTGCCTCTATGGTGTACGTGTTGAATTCTCAATAATTTTGGCACATCCTCTAGGTAACATCCTTCTTATGCACTTTTCCATAAGGGTTGAATATGCACTTTGACTATGTCTGATAAAACTATCCTACAACATCTCTTGTACCATATTTTCAATCTCATTCTTCTAGACATGTGGGTATATACATGGTTTGATGTTTGGTTGTTTATTTCTTAGTATAAATATTATGGTATAATATTCTCTTTTTTCCAATGGTAGTTCTTTTGGCATTACTACAAGAATAATTGAGTGTTTATCAACAATATTTTATAGATTAGGTTGTGTAGACATATTTATTGGTTATAATTTTAAGGAAAATAACTATGTTAAAAATCCTTCTAACCCCTTTTTATAAATTTATACATATAATTAAAAGTATCCAGTTCTGGATACTTTTCATCCAATCCATGAAATTCAATTATCGTACTTGTTATCACAAATTTTAATACCTTAGTCAAAAAAATTAAATAACTCAAAATATTTCGTGTATCTAATTACATGGTGCATGCCAACTTTTTTTATAGCTCTTATTTATCATTGCATTTTTTTAAGTGTGTGTTAATTATTATACTTGATTATTTCTAATGTAATTATTAATATACATCATAACATGTTTAGTTAGAAAAAATATATAATAATAATAAGTTAAAAGATAATAAAAGTGATAATACTTATGAAAATGTCGCATCTTGAGAGATATTAGATAATAACTTTATCAATAATGAAGATTTTTTCATATGAATCTATATTTTTTAGTCTCTACAAGAAAATTTATCATCTCTGCCATAATTTTTAAATTCAGATAATCCAATCTATTATGATTCTATGCATCGTAATTTCCTCCAATTCATGATGCAAGATTACTTTTTCAAGTTTTTATAGTTTTAAATAGGTTTAAAAGGATTTTAACTACCATTAAAAATTCCTAATTATCCTAAACTTCTAAATCCTAATGTTCTAATACTAAAATACTAAACCCATTCTAAGTTTTAATGCATATGTAAAGGTTATGTTCAAGTGGTTTACATACATACATACATACATACATACATACATACATACATACATACATACATATATATATATATATTCATGGAATATATAGTAATAATACATCCATCAAAGTTTATCTAAAATATGCAAGTTATTCGTTTCCACATTTGAACTTTATAGTGAAGGATTTTAAATTCATTTTGAAAGTATTTTAAGATTGATAAAGATTTTTGGCAGACTCAATAAAATATTTGGTCATGTCAATTTAATGACTCAAATTGGTAAGAATCTAGTGGCAATAGATATTTTTGGTGGAGAAATTTCTAGCTAGTGGCATATTTGGAGGTAGTTAATGTTGATGGCAAAAGATATAGTAATATTTATACAACTATCAGGATAGTTGGCAAAGTTTTAAAATTTAATTTTTGACAAATACAATTAAGAAATGGTGGTCACCACCATTCACTCAAAAATCATGTACATGCCAAAAATTAAATGTGCGTCATGGCCTCTAAACTCATAATCAATGTGACTTGTGGATTGGGGTATAGGTGGTCATATTATTTCATTTGGTCATTCAATTTTCATCTTAAAATATTTTCTATGGAAGAAATTTTTTGTCATTTGTTCTGTTTAGAACTTATTAACCCAATTTCAATTATATACTCCATTGGTTCAATGTTCTATACAATTTTTAATGTATTCTATAGACTTACAATTCTATGTCATTCTTGGTGGATTGTGTGGTTTTTTCAAGGTCTTTGAGTCTATATTTGTACTCATAACTTTAAATACATGTAACAATGAGCTCCACTTGATTTCAAATAATAGTGTTTAGTTTCAATTTTAAATGTTAAATTTTGAATAGGAATATGAGTATTGTCTTTCAGATTTAAAATTATATATCATTTTTTATTTGCATGTAGTATTTTTTCACATGATATTAAGTCCTCAACATTTTAAAATTTTGGTAATTTGTATCCATGTATTCTCAAGATATAAATCTTCATATATTCTTAAGCTCCAAATAGTAAATCACATTGATGAATATATGCATATAAATTTCATATTTTAAAACCTACATGTACATTTTGGCTCTTATTATTAATGGGTTTTTGATGCAAATACTTTAATAAAAATTATTTTTAAGTTTTGAAATAATTGTTAAGATTCCTTAGTTATTTTTAGTGGTTTTGAAAACATTAAATTTTTTTCAAATCTCAAATTATATTTAGAAGAAATACATGGATATATATCCTTGCCTACAAACAGCATATAGTTAAAACCCTTGCATGTGTATTCATGTTCTAGTTCCATGATCAGTTTGATATAAATATATAATTGAATCATCTCTAAATGTCTTAAAATATTTGTGTTGTTTTCAAGTCTTTATATCTACAAATGGGAACATAATTAAATTCTTGCATTTAAAATTTATTCCATATGTGAATTAATCTGTGAATAGAGGAAAGATGTTTGTTAGAATGCATACAGTGTTAATAGGTAGTTTTGTGTATGCTAAATTTATTTTAGATGATTTTGACAAAGATTTAATGGTTTAAAATTAGTTATAATTTTTTATATGCATTTCTTAGCTATAAAACTATATGATTATGATGGTAGTTTGTTTGGTCAATTCACAAGTTTCTCATTATGGTTTGGATACTTTGTATTGGTTAATAAATTGACTCATAAGGTTGATATTTTTTATACAAGAGTTTCAGCTTCAATTTCTTGAACTATTTTATTCTTGAATAATATGAATTCAAACTTTATTCTTTGAAATCAATAGTTTTTTCAATATTTTCATGGAAAATAAATTGTATTTAATGTTTAAAGGTTATTTTTTAGATTGCATAAGCTTTATTTACATATGTTGTTGTACAAGCTCAACAATTTGAAAGTTGGAAAATCTTAAATTAAATGTTGACATATATTGGTTTTGAATTGTGTTAAATATTAAATTATTGAAGATTTTTTTTGAATATTAAGGTTTGATTGATTTTATTATGTCTCAAAAGGTTTGTAGGCTTAATATTAATTGATTACAATTATTTATCATAAATTATTATTAATTTTAGTAATAATGTTAATAGTTCAGTTCATGGGTGATCAAGATCAATAGTTTGCATAATTTATATTGAGATAACATGTCATATTTGAATACATGAAACACAATACAATATAAAAAAATTTAAGGTAATATATATTATGTATTGATTGGTTTTTATTTCAAGTAATAAAACTTAGTTTAAATTTTTCTCTTTGAGATAGATAAAAAATAATGAAAATAACCATATGATGGTTTTTTCATTTCAAGTTGAGTTTTGTTTGAAAATTTGAAATATATGAATAGTTATTTTCTTTCAGCAATTTTTTTCAGAAATGGAAATGATATTATTTTGAAACAAATAAATAATGTTATCTTATTGACCTTTTTCTCTTCATTTTAGAGACAATATGTCAGGTTGGAGTTGAGGTTCATAGAGTTATGATATAAATAATGTTCAAGGAATATAATCATAATAAAATAATAATATGACACCTATTCAAGGAGATTAATGAGGTATAACCTTTAAGGCTTGAAGGGCCTCTAGAATTTTTAGCCTTGGTTTTAGTTGTGGCACTTGTGCATCCCTTCATTTTGATGCTAATTTTAAATAATGTACATTTTAGTTCTTTGTCATCCCATGGTACTCCTGATTGGCATCCTTTTTATAGATTAAGTTTTAAATCTTATCCATTTGGATGTGTTTTACCAATTAATTTAACCCATCATATGAAAATTATAAGTAATGTGATAGTTACATATATTTACCCTAAACCTAAAAATAATGTTTGGTTGACTCTCGAAGCCTATAAACATATCATTGGTCTAGTTAATGTTTCTTCTTTTATTCATAAATGTGCTAATATCCCTTCATCCTCACCTATGGTAATTCACTTCATGAATAAAATAAAATTAGAGGTGGGTGATTAATCTAGAGGAGTTATTATAATTTCTATGCCTATAAAACCTCTTGAATATACTAAATATCAAATTGAGCAAGGGGTGTTTGTTATCCAATTTTGACCCCCCAAGTCAAAATAAGACCCCTATAGGCAAAAACTTGAACCTTAGGTGATTTAGGAGGTCCTATTTGAGTCTAAAATACCTTATTATCATTTGTTAAGATAAATTTATAAAGATTAAGGTAAGTCTCTTTTATGTGTTTTGGTCTATTTGGGTCTCCTAAGTAAAAAAGGGTCAAAAGGGTCATTTGTGGTGCCTTGAAAAATGTGTCAAATTTAAAGTGAGGTAAATAGGGGTATTAAAATATGTCATGGTATAGACCAAAGAGTTTAAAGTCATAAAAAATTAGTTTTAGGGGCTTCCCAAGCAAGTACAACATGGGAGGAGAGAGAATATGTAGATAAATTAGGTTGTTAGCATGCTCAAGTATTTTTAGGTCCATCATAGTGATTATCTAAAATTAAAAAGGTTATAGGAAGCCAAAAACATCATATCTCTCTTATCAACTCTTTCATAAGCCCACATAGGAAAAATTAAAGTGGATTGTACAGCTAGGAGAGAGAAGGTGGGAGCCTAAAACTTTGGGAATTGATTGTAGTCTTGGTTAGATTCAAACTTTGGGCATTGGTTCTCAGATTAATATCCCTAGTTTTATAAACATTCATTAAGAATTTAAGGGTCCAAAATCAACTAGTCAAACCATGACAAGAGTCTTTTTTGAGCTTTCCAAGAAGAATGGTGGAATGTTTTTTGAAGGAGAAAGTTTGTATGGGTATTAAACAATCCTCTCAAGTCTTTTGAATTATTTTTAAATATTTACATAAAGGTAAAATTAATTGAATGAATGGAAACATCCATAGAAGAGAGGTTTAAAAGTTAGAATTGTACATCTACATTCAACTCAGAAATGTTTGTGTTCAAAACATGTTGGAATGTTGTTAGCATAGGCTCCTAAGTTTCACCATAACATGTTAATTATGGGGATAGGGTATGAAAAGTGACTTATAAATCTTATATAAATGTTTTATCAAGACTTGGAATCCACAAACAAGGTTTATCATAGAGAAATATACTAATCTATAGGTTCAATGCATGATGGAAACTACTTACAGACAAAGAAATTGATACATCCAAGTAATATAATGAAGGAAATAGTCATCAAAACATAAGAAAATTTGAAATATACCAATAAATAATACAACTACTTATAATTCATATAAAAATATCTAATATCATAGATGATAATAAAGAAAACCTCATATATCAATTTCTAGGTCTATCAATATGTAGTGTGAAAGCTTTCTGAGAATAATATTATATTACTTATATACATATCAAAATCAACATAATCATCAACCCTTCTATTACATTCATTAAAAATACTTATAGGTACTATTTCCTATAATTTTAACTTCTAAATTGACTATGCTAAAAATAGATCTCCATATCATATTTAGTGGAATCCTGACCAACATGGAGATTTCTGTAACAACTCCTAATAAATCGTAAATAGAATATAGTTGGACTTATCATAAGATATTCTCATACATACATATAGTTTTATATTTAGCATTTAACACTAACACTTTTCCAGAATTAAAAGGTTGTCTCATCTTGAGACAACATTGTAGAATGAAATCATCCAACTATTGAAAAAGGAACCAAAAGATAGAAGTATGGAAGACCTCTCAAGTGGCACTTAAGGTGTTGGTAAACCAATTTTCACCCCTTGTGCACTACTTAGCTGCCCTTTTTGGATTTTAAATAAGTAGCCTACTATTATACTTCCCTTTTGTGTTTTTAATAGACTATCACTATATATTACTAAACAAACTTGCTAAATACAAAATTTATAGACCAAAATTTCAAAATTATAGAACCTGTGTAAGCATCAGTTGGTGGGTAGAGGCATCTTATTGTATTGGAGAATTTATCATAGTTGACTAATTGGAATGATCTATGGCTCATCGATGAGTGGTTCAATTCTTACATTAATGAGATCTAAATCATCTTTGTAAGATTTCTAATTAAGTAGAGCTTTTTGATCATTTCAAAAAAAACCATGCAAGGGAACTCGATTTTCCATCAGATGGTGAATATTTGTATCAACCATCTCTAGTAAAGCACACTTTACCATGTAAAATTTGGTCATGATTTCACCATAGACTTAAACCAAATTATCAAAAGGTCATTGCACTTACATGTCAGGAAAAGAGTTGTGTAGTATTTGGTTCTACCAAGTCTATAGATTTTGCATTAAAGTATCCCATACACTAAGTGAGGTCTAGAGGGTAGCATCCATGGAAATAAGAGTAGCATTTGGTGCAGTGAGAGCAGCATGGGTGAATGCGTCTATATTAAATTTAGGCTATGTAGTGGTCTAAACAATATCCAATTTCTTCTTCTAGTTGAGTAGCTGAAGTATAATGTGCATATCTTGAGTGTGAGTAGTATCAATAGTGGTTTGGTACTTAGCTAATAACTTGTAGAAGATCTCTGTTTTAGCTGTGATGGTCTAACCCTTCTATATGATGCATGATTCATTAAATGTCTACTAGTTGGTGGTGAGCTTATTGAGAAGAATATCGATCCAATACTTATTTAGGAGTGAGGGATCTGTGATCAAATGGGTGTACAAATCTAGATAGGCATCCTTGATAGTCTTTTTGGGTAATATGAAACTTCTCAGTGATGGAAGAAATTTTGTCTTCAAGCTCCTTAAATTGTTTTTCCAATGCAACTTCCTTCTAAAAAATGGACTCATGGAATGCAATAACACCTTTAGTCTACATAGATAATGAAAGTTGAGAAACATCGAAGGATGCTTTGATAGTGGCAAAAGTCAAGGCAAGGTGTGTGAAAGAGGTACTCATGGTGTCATGCACAAAGGAGTGATGGGTAGAGATAAGATAGTACATCAAGTAGAGGTGGTCAACACATCCCATAGCTAAATGTTAAACAAGCTTAAGGAAGCACTGACATCTTGTAAGGTAACCAGAGTATCTCATGGTAGTGGTTGAAGTGTTTCATGAGATGGGGGTAGGAGAAAGGAACTTGAGGGAGTTTTTATAGATGGAATCATCACAATAGTGGTTGGATCTTCCTCAACATTCTTCATAGAGTCCTCTTGTGCTTGCATGAAAAAATCCACTTACACCTTCTTGGCCTCCTTTATCTATGATTTATTTTATGCATCATCCTTTGCCATTTTATCAACCTATACTACTTGTGCTTTATGTTACCATGCTTTTTCAATGGCCTAATGTTGTGCATGCTCCTACACAAGATGGTTCTTATTCAGCTCCTCGATAGATTCTATCCATTTGTGCTCCACTTCTAATTTAGCATCCTTGCATTTTTGATCAGATGCATATAATTATTGTTGTGTTTGATATTTATAGCTTCCTGTTATATTTTGGTCTTATCATCTTCCAGTTATTTTTGGAAAATATCTTCAACATCTATAATTTGCTTTCAAGTTGGTTCTTCCTTAGCCTATCATTGGGCTTCCTCCCTTTCTTATTGCATTATTTCTTCCTTTTGCTTAATGTCAACCTTAGCCTTGCACTTTTGTTCTTGCTGCACATAATGTTCAAGTGTTATCTATGCTTCCTCACATATGACTTGATGTTCCTTGGTATTCTAAGTGTCTAGTATGCCTTCTTTTATGTCACTCATAACCTCCTTAGATTTTGATGGACAAGAGATAAGAATAATCATTTGCACTTTTTCCTAAGAAACCTACCCCTTACAAACTAGGTGTCTTGTGGGTTTAGATGGTGGAACTTATTATGTAGACTATACATCCATTGTAGGTTTACCAATGGTGTGCACAAGAATAGGTGAGGTTTCATCCCCAGATTTTTGAGGTTTGTATAGAGTCTACCTACAATAGAATAGTGATACTATGAGACTCATTTTGGTGGCTCCTAACTATAACAGACTCATAGTTGATCCTTATACCTCGAATAATTGATAGATTTTTTATAGTTTGGCTTTTTCAACCACTATGTCAATGATGATAGAGGCTGGGTAAGGAGGTATCTCTACCCTAAAATTCTTGGGCACTTTTTTCTACACTTAGATGGTGTGTACTACTTTCTATAAGAATTAAAATTTTTCTTCTTCCTTATCATAATGTCTCCATCCATATCAACCATCATCATTTTATATACATATTATTTGTCAGTGCCCAGATGTGGCAAATCATAGAGTTTAATGATTTTAAGAATGCTTGAGTCATCCAACCACATGATCTAGCTATGAGTCTTCCACCTTGGAGGAGATGGAGATATTTGACCTTTAGGTACCTTTCATTTCCCAAAATCATGGATTGGAGTAATTATTGTTGAAGGTTGTATAGTTGTAGTTGTAGGATCAACAACAGGGGTGGTACTATATATAATGGGGTGTATCTCATTTATATGATCACTTTTTTTTTAGCTACCTTAATTTTCACCATTTGCATATCGATAAAATATAGAAGAGGCAAACCCAAAACCTTGGGGAGTTTATGGACTTGTATAAAAATGCCTTTTGGTAGTTTTGTAACAACTGCATGCTCTCCTAAGGAATGCATGACATTAGGTGGTATGTATTGGTTAGCTATGATAAGCTTGACCAACACATCTCATAAAGTGACAAACTTGGTTTGATGTGCAAAGTATGTGCTCTTGTGGATCTAGGTGATATTTTTGAATTAAAAATCTGACCAATAGTTAATGTCAAGGTGAACTTCACCATCAAGAGACTTCCACTACGTAACAATACTAAAAATTGGTACTGGAAGGTTTATTTTATAGTCAAAAAATCTTTGTCAATGTTATAAGTGAGTTCATTGACCAAAAATTTGTCTAGTTGAATTCTTCACTATGATGTATCATTCGATGGTAAATGATGATGATCCCTTTGGTAGCCTATTTGGCATCCTTAGTTTTCTTCTAGAATCAGTGAGAAATGCATTCAACTAGAATGCACTCTAATAAATATTTAATAACTTCTAATGGATTCCTATGGAATTGCAAGATTATTTTTCCTATATCTCTAGAATAATGGGTGGCATTCATTATTTCTAATGTGAAATTAATCTTTCTCATGCATGCAGTCCTATCACCCTAACCATTATAGTAGTAGTAATGTGGGTGGTGACATCTTGGGAAAGACAAATCTTTCCCTCATTATAGAAACCCAACAAAACCTCCATGACATCATTGTGTTTCCTAAAAATGGGTAAACATATCAAGAACTCCACATAAATATTATGGAGCCTATGTGGTGGTACTAATGTGGCTAGGTACACTCCTTCAACTATGTCTAGAATAAACATGTGCAACTCTGAATTATAAGCAAAGTCATAAACATATGGATTTGTGAATCATGTTTGGAATAATACCACACCAATGCCCATAACCCTTTGATGATTTGGGAGTGATAAAAACCAGCCATTGCACACCTCTTTCTAGAATAATTATGTGGCAGCTACAAAGTAGAGATTAAAAAAATCATCTGGAATTTGGATAGCACCTAAATATTTTTAGCAATGATATGAATGGAGTCACCTGAGTGCCCAATTTATAACATCTCATACCTCCTTAGATGGTTTATAATCTTGATGAGTTGTGTTTTCACTCAATCCTTCACATGCAAGATTTTACTGAAATGGATCTACTCTACTGATGTGGTAGGCATTTAGTTGAAATGACACTTGATTATGGTGGTGATTAATTATTTTTGACCTATTACATTAATGGTGATTTAGTCCTATGTTACTTATTCCATTTATGACATAGACCTATCACTTTTCCAAAGATATTTTTCAATCTCCCACCCCATACTTAATCATCAAATACAATAAATTAACCATGAAGCTACAATATCTACTCCAAATTTAGAAGCACAAGTCTTTTCTAAACTTAATTATTATTTTTACACTATACGTACTTAGCCACCTTCACCAAATTATCTGCAAAAATGGAACCTTTAACTATTACATGGATCCTTCTAGTTACATAATATACACACACTTAGATTTACCGACACAAGCTAAAATAAACATGCAAAATGTAAACAATCCTAAAATAACACTTTACAAACCTCTCTACAATATATTTAGTGTTATATATCACCTTTATTCCATATTAATCTAAATTGATGGTTGTAAGACTTCAACCTATAGCTATTTACCTACCTAGGTAAGATATTTCCTTGCAAATCTTGTAGGACCACTATTCCAAGTTTCACAAGTTCATGAATGATGTAAGGACCCTTCCACTGGATGTGAAGCTTTCTAGGGAAAGTTGTGAACCTACTATCATACATAATAACAAGTTTATTTACCTAGAATTCCTTTGTTCATAGATTTTTATCATGTCATGCCTTCTAGATTCACTTATTTATCTCTTGGTCCCATATTGCTTTGCATCTTACTTCATCCATGAGATTCAATTCTAGTAATCTATGAGTTAGTGACTTTGAAAAAATTCCCTTACACCTTGTGCTACTCTTTAGGATAATTCTCCCTAGCCTTCCTTAGCCTTCCCTTGAGCCTTTCACCTTCCCCCTGAGACATAATACATTAGTAACCCTTAGAACTAGAAGTACATATTCCATGGGCATCACAGCTTCAATCCCATAGACTAATTAGAATGGTTTAAACCTTGTCACATGTTTATAATGCATGCAATAAGTCCACAGGATAACTATAACTCTATCCTCCTAGTCATCTCACTACACATCACATGTTTTAGTGAGCATCTTACCGATCACCTTGTTCATAGATTTTGCTTGTCCATTTACTTGTGGATGATATATAGTGATTTTATGATGTGATATTAGAAAATCATCTGTAAGGGTCTTGATGGTCTTCTTTATAAAATGGGTTCCTCTATCACTTACCAATTTAATAGGATAGTTGAACTTAGTAATGATATTTTCATAGAGAAACTTAGTTGTGTCCTTCATACCATAACTTAAAGTTATAACAACTTCTACCCATTTAGTAAATTAATATTTGTAGTGATTATGTACCTTACCTTGTTTCATTTTCTTGGGGGATTTATCGGCTTAACAAATTCAATGCCCCAGTGTTCAAAGGGTTGTTATGTTAACATGGACTAAAAAGGCATCTCATCCTGCTAGTGTGGCTTCCCTATCCATTGGCAAACATCACACTATTGTGAAAATCTATATATATCTTGATATTAATATATAAGGCCACCAAATACCACTTTTTAAAATCTTCCTTGTAATTATTATTCCTTGATGTTATTTCTCCACAATTTATGCACACTCATGATCCATTGCCACTCTATGTAGGACTTCATATTTTTCCTAAGTAATATAAAAATATATTAACCAAAATATATGTAAGAGCTTTGGTTATTAGCTATTTCTTATCTCTTTCTGTATAGTGATCTTATAATGTCCTCTATTCAAGAAATTGTATGATCTCCTATAGTTGTGCCAAAATCATAGCACCCTGAATAAATATGCATCTAGTGACTCATCTTGGAGCTCCTCAAGTTCCTCACCATTAGTTATCCATATAAGATGGTCTAGATCAATATTCTCCCATCCTAGTTTGACATCAATATAGAAGTCAATTTTTTGGAAAATCATCAACCAAGGAGATATGCATCCTCCTAATAATGACTTGTTCATTAGGTATCATAAAGACTGACTATCAGTGAATAACTCAAATGATGTATCCAACAAGTAGTGCCTAAACTTATGTAGTGTGAACACTATCACCAAGGCTTCCCACTCAATTATCATATAATTATTTCTTACAGTTGATAACTTTCTACTTGTAAAGTGGATTGGATTATCCAATCCTCTGTCACTTGGGTGTGTGAGTATTTCTCCAACAACAAGCCCTAAAACATCCACATACACATGAAAAGTTTTATTCTAATCTAAAAAAATGAGGATCAGAGTAGTTACTAGTCACTACTTCAAATCAATAAATACAGCTTGATAGTCCTATGTTTATACAAATATAACTCCTTTTTATAGTAGCTTCTCCAAATGAACTGATATAGTAGTATATCCCTTGATGAATTTTTGGTAATAATTAGCGTGTCCCAAAAAGGATCACACTTCTATTTAATTCTTAGGGGGTGGAATATTCACAATGACTATAATCTTATCCCAATTTACCAAGATTCCTTTACTACATACTACATGACCTAATAAAACATCAAAGGGTTTGAAAATAGAAATTTATTTAAATTTAACACTATTCACAGTGTTATACATCTTTCTAACATTAATCTAACTTTTGATAAATGTTCTATGAATAATTAGAACACTACCCAATCATCTAAGTATACTTCTAAGAAGTCATGGATGAAATCCTTAAACACCATCAACATACCTCTAGAGAACATTACATGTGCATTTTTGAGTCCAAATGGCATGACCTTATAAGCAAATGAACCCCATTCTATATTAAATATGGTTTTGGTCCTATCTTCTTCTACTATGGGTATATAATGGTAACCATTAAATCCATCTATGAATGAGAACACTTCATGCCCATCTATAGCCTCTAAAACTTCATCTTTGGAGGGAATGGGAAATGGATCATTAACACAAGAATCATTGAGGATGTGGTAGTATCCAAAAATGTGTATCTCCCTAGTCTTATTTGGCTGAACTACAATGGGGCTAACCTAGTCAACTTTATCAAACTAGAAGATAATGTCGACTTCCAACATGTGATCAAGTTCAAATTTCACTTTTAGCTTGATATTTAGGTTCAGCTTATACGGTCTCTTCTTTATTGGTCATGTGCACTATTTTAACTCTATGTGCATCTCCCCTAAATAAGGATCAACACATTTGACTTCTATGAAAGTTGTAAGACAGACATCTTGACAGTCTCATAGTAACTATAAAACCTCTAAGATATCTTCCTGAGTCTAATAGCCTCCAACATGCACCATTTTGGGTCCTTATTTTGTATCAATATTCTTTATGTGCTCCTTTAATGGCTCCTGATACATTCTATATTATTCTTTAGGAATGAAGTTGTAAATTATCCATTCTCCTTCACATTCTAGAAATAATATGTCACAACTTTTTCTCTTTTATTTCCTCTATGACTAGTTCTGGTACTGATCCAAAAATCAAAAGTTCTAGTTGATAAATATTTCAAGAACACAAAAATAACATAGTAACAATGAATTCTTTGAGAAGAGATGTATTATTACTCAAGATCACAATATAACTATATGTTTATCTCTGGGAAGAGATGTCTAATTTTCCATTTCAAGTCACATATTAATTTATACCCATTTTGAAATTAGGGGGAGGATGTGGAAGGTCATCAATCTTTAGGTAGATTAAGTGGTTTGACTTCTATGCTTTAAAACAATATATAATTCGAGGAATTACTATTTTTAGAAACTTACTAATTTTAGATTGCACTACTAAAATTCAAATTTGGGGTACTTCCATTGGGTTTTTTAGGGTAAAAATTCATTGATAAAATATCCATGTCATCTCACCATGTTCTCATCATTCTTATCTTTCCAATGGTTTAAATGGTGAGTCAATTGGAGCTATGGTGTAAAAGTTATGGCTCCCAGAAGTTCTATCATCAATTGGGGTGGAACTGTCACCCAAATTGTCGCCTGAATTATTGCTCAGATCAGGCAGGGGATCTAACTCTCTATTTAGCTCAAAGAGATCCCCTATATCCATGTAATCCTCACTATCTATCCAAGATGATTTCTCATCCTCCTCTTATATCCTATGGTAGGGTTAAATCCATGGTTGGGCCTCACCTTGGCCAAATTTATAAAATCTTTAAGATGTGTTTTGGGTTTTTATCTAAGATTTCATGTGAATCAGGTTCCCCTTGTGCTATTAAATCTTCAACTCTTTCTTGGCATAGAAAGGTTTTCATATTTTGTATAATGACATATACTTGAGGATTATCACTTTCAAAAATGAATGTTTGAATGAAATCAAATTTGATCTATGCCTAATGATTTATTTCTCTTCTTCATTCATGATGGATGTACCATGTTACAAGGAAAACACCCAAGGTATATATGAAACTATGTAGTTAGAAGTTAGGAGCTATACCCTATAACATCCACACATATGATACACCTATACACATGTAGATATAGGCATTCTTCCTCTTGATAGATAGGCTAGTCTCTTCTAACAGTCTCAGGTAACTAATCAAGCTAAGAGTAAAGTGCATGCTTCATCCCATGTTAACTCAACCTCCTAATGGATAGCCCACTAGTTCATAGCAATACCCTTCATCACATAGTCAAGATCACACACTCTCTAGGTATCATCTAGTACATGATATTGAAATTGCATAATGATCTCACCAACATCCTTCATGGTAAAATACTAAGGTATCAATCACTTAGTCACAAAGACCATCTGTAATGGTCATATCTTGTGATCTCCTTTTGCCTAGTTGAGTACATGGGTGTTCAAGCCTCCACAATTGAAGAAGCTCTATCCCATGGAAGAATACCCTCTAGGTCTAGTTTTATGTTGTCCTTCATGATACAACCCATTTGATATAGAAAATTTATATCAGATTGTGTTGGATATCTTATCTTCATTGATTGCACATCTTCCTCAACCTTATGAGGGATCTCTAAGGTATTCAGCCTCATCTTGTCCAAGATCCATTTTGTGTCAAAAATATGTGTTTATGGAATAGTATTTTTTTAGAAAAAACTATACTCAGTTGCTCACAGAGCCTTCTAGCTACCTTCAACTGTGACCTTCATTCATCTGGAATTAGCACCAACATAAGGTGAGTTTGTCTCTTTTGGAATGATATACGGTTTACACTCAATCTTGTTTAGATGAATGAAAATGATCTTGTCATCTTGATGAGATTACAATTGATCATGAATGTATTAATAGTCATACACCTATCATAGGCCCACTTCTTCCATATCAAATTAGGGTAGTGAGTCTCATCTATATTCATATTAATTACTTTGAAATACCCTCATATACTAAGTTTTATGACTTTGATTTTGATGTCCTCCATGAGTTAATAGGTTCAACCCTTCCATAGTCTACAAGGCTGAGCGTGATAGGGATATAACTCAACACAAGTCTTCCAAAGTGGATCTATGGATCATATTTACATTACTTCTAAAATTTAATACAACATTGGGTATGTCATATCCAACTAATTCTATGTCCATCCTTGCATTAATGTCCCAAGGTTTCTTGGTCTTTATAAACCAAACCATCATATTTGTCCACTACTAGCCTTTTTGTGTAGATTCTAGTAGGTTATGGAGCAAGTTCATGATTTTCTAAGAGATATCCTCATCATATAGCATATTAAGGAGTCTCATCAAATCCATCAGTGTAGTGACAACCCCATCCTATCTTACTAAATACACTATCTACCCATATATCTATTCATTAAGAGTGGCATCATCCCCTTCATCTATCCCTTGCTACTATATTATCTTCAAAATCTACATAACTTCTTACACCATGCCCTTTTTAGTAGTAGGTTAGGGGTATTAGTATAGTCATGCCTTTCTAATACCGAAGTCTTTATGCATTTCCAATGTAGGTAATCCTTGTTTTTCATATTTTTTAGTTACTACTTATAATGTGGCATCCTCCCTTAGTTGCACATGAATCAAATTAACATTTATAATAGGTCTCTCCCTCTTTTATCTTTCTAAGACTGGATAATCTTTTGTATTGCATTTATTTATCACTCTATATTATTCACAGTAATGTTATCTATGAGGATTTGTAGGATAATTTATCTGCACATGGTTTAATTCTCTACAAAGATAAAAACAAATGGGTGGTATAGGCCCATTATTTCTTCAAATTCCCTATGCACCACCCTAGTATCCACCTTTGTATCCTCCTTTGTTCCCCTAAAATATCCATCCACCTTGGTATTGTGGTTACCCAAAATTTCTAGTATTTTAGGGTGCATTCCATCCTTGATGTTTTGGATATTCATTAAATCTATCCATTTGTGATTATGGTGCATTTAGAGCCCATCCTAATTTTTGAACTTGAGGAATCATAGGATTCCATATAGTTTGATATGGGTAGGTCACAGTGATTATGGAAAGTTTTATGAGGTAATATTTTAATGCTATGTATAAGGTAGAGAACCTACTAGTGTATGAAGTTACTATTGTTCTTCAAGAACCTACGGCATTGCCAAAGGATTTTGCCTTGGTATGATGCTCCCTGAGGTAAGTGTGTCTTGTGGTGCAACTATGGATTTCTACATAGTAACCATAAATACATTATTAGTTATATCATCCTTTAATTAATAGAGTGTGTATAAATCCTTATCATCATGTGTAGGTGACTTGCATAATTTATAAAACATGTTTTATGGAGTCTTTATGTAATGCTATAAGACATGACACTATGAGGTTACATACCCTACCCCTTTACATATATTGTATAACTTTGTCTTAACCTAGGGGCATTCATTTCCATGGTGCCTTTATTATCTACACTTTATGCACCAAATATCTAACTTGGGTCTCTCAACCCTTCCTTGAAATTAATCTAATCTTCTCAAAATAGTTTGCAAGATACTTTCTACATTAGATGATGGTGTAGATACATCACCATACTCTTTAATTTTCTCTACCTAAATTATAGTAGCTCTGACACCAGCTTTATCTCCAAAATAAGTTTGGAAAATTTGATCCTTAATCATAAACCTTATACAAACCAAGTAACTTTATCTTTATCTTCCAAAAAATATTCTACCTTATTTATGACATCAAAAAAATTATGATCATAGTCACCAACAATCTCTCAAGGTCATTGCTAAAACTCCTTCAAATCCTAGATCATTTGGCTTGAACTCTTCTTGACCTTAAACTCTATGATGAGCCAATTCGTAGCATCATCTAAGGATTCTCTGGATATATTTTTTTGAAAGATGAACTCCAGTGTACATCCACCCAAAGCATTGATCAATTCAAAATTTTTGATATTATCATTGGTCATTTCATTTGCCTACATTTCATATCACAGGCAAGGAAGTACTATTTAGGGTTTACAAACCCATTATAAGGATCTAGATGTATAAAATCACCCAATTTCACTACCATAATATGGTTTCCTATAGATATCATAATTGATTATGTTTCAACCAATTTCAATTATGGTTGTGATTTTGATGACTTCTCACACTTGGGAATGGCTCTTGATATGGTATAAGTTGTGTTGTCTCCTTTGATTCTATAGTTGTAGAGGTTGCAGATATATCTCCATCATTATCTTTTTCTTCTTATAAAACCTAAAGTTGTGTAATTAAATCCTTAGCCTATGCAGGGATTAGAGGATTTATCTCTGTAGCAAGCAAAGTTGTGATGCTCTTCTTTTATTGGTCTGAGAAATTTTGTGCAGCTTCACAATATGCAAAATTTTGTACTTATAGAGTTTTTCTATAAAATCTTTATGTAATTTGTCCTTTCCAAGTTTCATCATCTAAATTCATAAGGTAATTAATATGATTTTGAAAAATTATGGACTCAAAGGATGTGTTCTTCTTTGGGAAATGATCCTTACCTCCAAAGATATATCTCTCAAAACTTTAACCTCTACTATGTCTATGACTATAAGGTAATCCTTGATGTTCTTTATAGAATACCCCTTCTATAAATTGATAAATTTTACTCATCTATTCTACTTATATACTACTTCCCTCTTCTTTTATCCATTTGTTTATACTTGGATTGGGCTCCTCAATTTATTTCTCTTCACTATTTCCTTCTCCTTGTCATCTTCTCTCATCCAAATCATCAATGCTACTACTTCTACTCCTTCTATTCATAGTTTATTTAATATTACTCTATCTATTCCATCTCCTCTATTGTCATAAATCTCTTTCTAATTCTAAATTCTTTTTTTGATCCTTTTCCTCTAAATTTTCCATGTTGGACTTAGTTCAAGCTCTATCTTTTCATCTTTGATTCATTCTCCCCTATCCTACATACACCCCCATATTCTTGAAGTGACTACTTCATATTAGTATGAGTGGGCACCATATGTTTCTCAATAGCCAAAATTTTGATTAGTATTGGAATTCACTGCACAGATTTTCCTCCAATTCCTCTCAAAAACCAATCCTTCACTATGTCAAAGATTAAATATCCTAGCTCTACAAACTTGATGATATATCCATCAATAGTGGTAGCTATCCAATGATTGACTACATGAGTCCACTTTATCTATAGAGTCTACAACTATTCTATCTTCTCCTCAATATACACAATAATGTCACTACCTCATAGTTGAAAATAGTGATATTCAATTCAAGCCAACTAATCAGATAGCAAGCTTGGTAATTCACACTAGAAGATCTCATAGATTTCATCATAGAGGTGTTCTTGTATAATATCCCTTGAGGTACACCCAATTATTTGGCCTTCTTTCTCTATGAATTTTTAAAAAATATGTTCTAACCATCTCTCCACCTCTCTTTGGGTCGGTAACCATTATAACATATCCATGCTCACCACACCATTGTTAGCAGAGGTTCTCAAGTTTCATCAAAACATGATAGTTATGGGGATAGGGTGTGTGAAGGAAATTAGAAATATTACAAAAAGGTTTTATAAATACATAAACAAGGTTTATCATCAAAATATATAATAATATATAGGTTCAATGCATGATGGAAACTAATTATAGACAAAGAAATTAATACATCCAAGTAATATAATAAAGGAAACAATCATTAGAACATAAAAACTTTATGATTATACCAATAAAGAACACAACTAATTAAAGTTCATATTAAAATATATAATATCAGAGATGATAAAAAATAAAACCTCATAGATCAAAGTCTAATTATATCAATATGTAGTACGAAAACTTTTTGAGAATAATATTTTATTACTTACATACATATTAGAATCAACATAACCATCAACCCTTATATTACATTAATTACAAATACTTATAGGTATTATTTCTTATAGTTGTAACTTCTATATTTACCATGTTGAAAATAGATCTCCATATAACATTTGGTGGAATCATGACCAACATGGATATTTCCGTAATAACTCCTAATAACCTGCAAATAAAATACAACTAAACTTACCACAAGACATTCTCATACATATAGATAGTTTTAAATTTACCATTTACTGATAATAAATGTATTTTCATGGTGTTTCCACATATTATTCACCTCTCTACAAATTCTACAAGTGTTCTCCCATGGCTACTCATTAAATTCTCCAATTGGCCATCTTGAGCAAGGTGCCTTTCATGGTTTACAAAGTCAATGACAACCTAAGTTTCTTTTAGGTTTTGATTATTTTGAGAGATATTAATACTTAAAATAAGTTTTAGGGTTATGATATAAGTATGTTGATTTGATTAAAACATGTTATTTCAGTCCATAACAACCATATTTTCACTTTTCAACTCTAAAACACAAGGTTACAGTCCTTTACCTTCACATAGGCCTGTAAGTCTTCAAAGTAACATTCATGAATGTCTATATTGAAGGTGTATTGATAAGTTTAAGGTGTGCATGAGATTCATTGATACTCAGTAAATTATAAATAACTCCATTTAATTCAATAATCAAGACATAAGTGCATGAATAAATCTCAACTCTCAAATCATAAAGCTTGATACATAAACCATTGTATACTCATTCTTATGCATCTTAAAGGCAAGTTTGAAGAGCATGTTATATCTAGTTGGAGATACATATATCATTTGAAGATATGATTGGATGAAAATAAATATTAGTAAATTATATAAGTATTAAAATATAAGAATATTGGTTCTCAATAAGTTTTAATGGGCAAATAACTGACATAACCATCTACACCTACAGGCTACCTTCTAGGATCAATAAATTAGTTCAGCATGAAAGAGAATGGAAGGGGTATTTGAGAGAATATTTATACCATAAAAGGATGAGAATGGAGATTAAGGGTTGGAAAACCATAGGGTAAAATCAATTAATACATCATTGATCTCTCTAAAACACTTAGAGTCATAACAAACCTCAGGATGCCACACACAGGCCTGCTTACTTTGATGAGAGTTTTGCTTGCTTAGAAAGGGTATAAGTCATATTGAGGATGGTTTTTTGGTGAAAGGTATGAAAAATTGTAAAATTTAATATGGTGAAACAAATTAAGTTGAAATTCTAGAGAGAAAATCATAAGAGGAATGAGCAACATCATAAATCATCAAGACACCTATGCTATATGAGAATCAAAAGAATATTGAAGATGACTAATGTCAAATTCAATAGAGAAACCTATAAGTTTAAAACACTTAGGGGTATAATAAACTCAATGGTATCAAACCCTAAGCATATTTATTTTGTTGGGAGGAGAGAGATATACGGAGGAGGTATGTTTGAGTTATCCAAGTCAAGAAACTATGCACCTACAACCACTTGTTTGAAGTCTAAATATCTGAGTGTGTATAATGTGGGTATGAGTCTAATGGTGACTTAAATGAAAATAAAGTGAATTAAATGGTTTCATTACATTATTGGTAAATAGATAAAGGGACGTAGTTTACTCATGTGCCATGGTCACATAAAAGAACCTTAGACCCCACTCAGATACCTATAGCTAGTCACAAGAAACTAGAAAAGATACAAAGATCTAAAGGTAGAATTGGCTATGAATAGGTGATAAATGGTTTTAAGATAATAGGGATTATAAAAATATGTGGAATTCAATTTATCAAAATTTAAGGATCACTAACAAGGGTCTCCATTTCTTCCACTCAATACCTACAGTTGCACCCTAAGTCTTAGCTAGCTGACTGTGTAAGGGGAGTTGAAGGCAAAGGGTTTGTTCAAACTTATACAAGTGACATAAGAAGTATAAAGAGTGAATTAAATGAACTTAGAGGTATTTAAGTGATTATATCACTTTATTCAAGATCAAAACATAGAGCACTGAACACCATGCCTACTCAACTAAGGCAAGGCACAAGCCTACCCATTCTTAAGAGGTTTTGATATTTGGAAAGGTCTAGAGGAACTTAGGAGATATGAGAGAAATGAGGATAATATAATGTGATTGAAACATGATGACCTAGTCCACTAATACCTCTCAAACATAAGTAATAAATAATAGAGATCATAGTCAAGCTCTTTTATAATCATACACAGGCCTAAGTGTATACACAAACCTCATGGTAGTCAATTTAAAAGATGGTAAAATAAAATAATATTAGTTGGAGATGGGATAGACTTAAATAATTGAGAAGATGATGAAGGATATGTGTAATCACTCAATGAATAAACTCATACCTCCTGATAGTGGAAAAGATAAGAATATAAATAGCTAGGGTATGGTATCTAACTTGGTTTAATAACCCTAGGCCTGAGCTAGTGTGATAGCTATAGGGATTGATGGATAAATGTGGTAAGATAAAAATTTGAATAGGTAAATTAATATGTATTAGACCTAATTAAGGTCATTTAATATCAAATCAAGTTTAAAACATACACCTATAGACCTCATTCTTGCTCAGACCCCTCAAAATGCTTGTTATTTAACCCAAGGGTCATCACCTTTTACTCACACCTTTCATGAGGATATGCATGTGTTTGAATGGTCATTAGAGGTTTTATATGGGTCCCCTAAATTTTTTTTGTAGCATTAGGAGAGAGAGGGGTTGTTCTTTATGAACATCATTAAGACCCCAAACATGTCTTAAACCTCTCTTAAAACCCAATAGTGACTAGTTTATAGAGATGGACTTATAAAGAAAAACTAATGCTATATTTTTCTCCTAAAACCTCTTGTAAATTGTTTTACACTCTAAGTGTCTCATTAATATGTACTTGAGCTATATAGACTGTAGTATGAATTGCCATAAATGCACTATTTTATGTGTTTTTTAGTATTTTAGAGAGATAGAAACTTTAAAATAATTAAAATAGGTTACCTGATACTTATTTCATCTTATAAAATTAATCAATTTTCTCAAGAAACCTTGTAATTGACTGAACAAACTCCATTTTGCAAGGCAGTCCAAACAGGCTTGTGAAGGGCTTGTTTTTTGCCATTTCATGGTTTGGCTATAACCATAATGTTACAAAATCCAAAAATTTACATGAATATTTTTATTGTCATGGGTAAATTTAATCACACACTTCCTAGATGTTTCACATGTGCATGAGGAGTTTAGAGCCAAAATCCACTTTTTAGGTCTAGAAGCCTAATTAGGCCTAATTGACAGAAGAGATAAGCATAAAATGTAGACTTAAACTTGGATTAAGCTCATTAAATTTAACATGGAGATGTAATAAGATAGATTGTGCTCATAACTACCCTTAATTTTCTATTATGATAGGGAGATTTGCATATTTTTGGGTTACAAGGAATGAGGCCTAATTGAGGCTTTTGGTAGAGAATGAATTGTTGGGAATAGTTTGAGACCTCAAAATGGATTGATAGAAGTACAATATTATTTTAATGGGACAATCAGGAATTTTTTTTGAGCTAATGAATAATAATACAAGTTTTGACACTTGTTTTCAAAATAGGCCTAAGGAGATGAAAAGTCTTCTAGACACCTTGCAAGAAAAAGAGGTGATGTGTCAAAGAGAACCTGATTTGATCATTTGATAGGTGTCAATATCAGAGTCAAGAGATAGGAAAAACTGATCTAACCATCAAAAAGATCATTTTTCACTTAATAATGCAAAGTAAAGAGTAGTTTTGGAGAGCTAGTCAAGGTGTCAGGCAAGCTTTCTAACTCTAACACCACTTGGAGTAAGGGATCATATTAATAGGATTATACTTGTCATCTTGGAAATATTTAGGTAGTTCTATAACTTATCTCTTATTTTTAACTCACATTTACACTTGCTTATTCTTTCTTTCCTACACCCTTCTTCTCTTCTCTCTCACTTTCTCTATATAAACAGTCACTTTGGGCTTTGTAAGGGATACTCCAACAGGGTATGGAAAATACCTACCCATTTGTATGCCTTTTATCAATGATAAAAAATTGGTTTACCTCATTTTGTGACTATACTTAGTGTGTACATGATAATAGATGATCTTATCAAGTGAATTGACTTGTCTTCATTGGAGATCATCCTTTTCTAACACCTAGATGCAGTTTGAAAGCTTATTTTTCAAGTCATGTGAAGTGTATGAGTGTGGCTCAATATTTGAGTGATTTTGTCTATCTTCTAGTGTCATTCAATACCTCTTGGTTAGTCCTCCTAGCTTAAAAACCCATCATAACCTTCACATTAAAACACTCATGTGAGAGATTCAGATTAAGAGTAGTGTATGTAAGGTTAGTTTTCTTGATTTACAAGTATACATGCATCTTGTTGGTAGTGGTCAAAACATATTTGGTGCATCACCTCATTAGAGTAGGTTTCTCTCCCTTTTCTTAGCAAGTGATATATTAGTGTGTGAGCCTAAGTGATTAATTAAGGGGAGTTAGCCTTTTAATATATAAGTTTACCCATGTTATAGACAACTCACATGTCTAGGGGTAATCCCATGTTTCAACAAATTTGGAGAGGTATGAATAACCTTCTTCTAGGGTACAAAATTTGGTCATAATAGTATGTTTGATTTATTTTATTTTTGATGTGAGGTAAACTGATAGTTGTTTTATTTAGGTGTTGATATTTTATATATTTTTAGACTTTGATTGTTTACTTTCAGTTTGGCTAAGACTAATTTACACCATATAGTAATTTGGATTTAGCAGTGAAAAGATTATTGCAATAAATTTTTATAATGATTTTTGTCTCAGTATAATATTTCAATAATAGTGATAGTTATTATTTCTAATTTGATTATCTATAAAATATGTTGTTTTTTCAATTGAGTTTTAGATTAAATTTAGTGAAATTCTTCAAAAGTTTTGTTACATTTGGCTATTTTGAATATTGATATGTTAGATTATAATATTTTATCATACTTGAGGAATAAAGATTGATAAATTAGAAGAAAAAAAACTGAGGATTAATTACTTAGACAATAGTTATTTACAGTTGATTGACTTGCATAATAACTTATACTAATGATTAATCAAGTTACTATACGTGGGCCCCCACCCCATCAGAGAAATATTATGTTTGGTCTATTAATTTTTATTAAAATCTTGAGTTGTAATAAGTTTAATTTATGAACTTATTATTTAAATCTTAATATAAAGTAGTTAACTTTTAATAAAGATTAACTTTATTTTTAGTTAACTAAAAATTTAGTTATAACTTAAAATATAACTAACTTCTAAAGAGGAGGCTTTAAAAATACTTGAAGGACAGTATTCAGGATGAGAAACTCATACATGTAGAAGAGATCTTAAGTTAAAGTTTTATACTATGTTTTATCTTGTCATAAATGTCTGAGATCAAGTATTACTTACAAGAAGATTGAATAACATATTCTCTAATAGTGAAGTGTCATGTTAGGTATATTCATGTTGATTATTTGATTTACAAATTTATTATCTAAATATCACAAATATTATAAATATGTTGATAATTATAGAATAATACAAATAGTGAGGAATACATCGTATATTGTATGATTGATTTTTGAGTTTTCATTATTTTCAACTCTATTTATAAAAATTATTGTAAATTAGTTATGAAATTAATGTTCTCATTCAAAGTTATAATTTTCTTTCATAACTTGAGTTAAATCTTTATTTTAAATTTATACTTTCACTTTTTCTTAGTTAATTGGCATTTTTTATTATGTTATTTACTAATATTCTCATTGGTTCAATTATAGACTCAAATTATTTTTATTTTTATAGTTTTCTTCTTTCATTTGTTCTTGTTAATTTTTTATATCATTATCTTTATATTAGTTATGACATTCTTTCTTTATGTAGTCTTCTCTTCTCTTTTAGATTAGAGTTTGTTGTTTTCTTTATTTCTTTCCATGTTTTATGTTCATATTTATATGCCATTATTTATTTTATTTATTTTTATTTGTTATGAGTAATTAGGAAAGAAAATTTAAAAATATCTTTCATAAATTAAATATATATATCAATTATCAATTAAACATTAGGGTTTATAATCCTCTAAGAGATTGCCTCTTCATTAAGTTTTCTATATCAAAAAATATTAATAACATTTGGTGAAGCTTTGATATATTTTATTAAACAATGACCATTTTTGAAGATTTCATGTTGATTGTTATAGTTTCATTATAAATTTTTTCATATTTATTAAATTGTTTGACTATTTGAAAGTAAATATTTTTATCCCCATGAATTTGTTTAGTCTCAAACAATTTTATTGACCATTATAATACTCTTTACATGTCTTAGAATTTATTTTTCAGTCATTAGTCCTTACAATTACATTGGTATGATTCCACTTTAACCTTCACAATTAGAAAATAGGCAGATTAGTTGACATTAAACTTTTAACCTTCAAAAAAATTGGCATCTCTATCGGGGAACATTTTAAATCATCTCCTTTCAAGTGTTTCAAATATTTTCTTACCATTTTATTTATGACCATTATTTATTTTGCACAAATATCCTGATATTGATATATAAAAATAACAAGTTGATCTTGCATCAAACTTGGTATGTTTTAGTTGGTATAATCACCCAAAAATATACAACATATACTTAGAGTCACAAACTCTTAAGAAGATGAAGAATTTTAAATATGGAGATAATATTTATTGCAAGACAAACTCAAGACCATATAGTTCAAATAAATCTACATTTAAGAAAAGAAAGGAAACTTTGTTGTTAGTCCTCAAGCTAATATCTTACTTATTTTTGAAAAACCACCTAAATACTTATAATTTTCATAAATTTCTAATCAAAATAAAAATAATAATTATGTATGTTAAACCTAGCCTACAAGAAGATAGAGAACTTGATGTATTAATTGATAATGAAGCAACAAGGTGTTAGTGTAGGGTATTTATTTTCCTTTTATGGTTTATTCTTACACTCATTTTTATTTCTACACTTGAATTAGCTTTCTTAGGTGTACTTGCACATAGGGAGTTACTATTTTCCATCATCATTGATTAGTGGATGATACTCTTTCATCATTTTTTCATAGGAGTTACATGCCTATTCTAGGCCCTTTATGGTTGTTCATGGATGAGTTTCTTACATTAATCTCCTATTTTACATCTTTTGGTGAGCTATTCTACATGGAGTTATTAGATGATTTGTCTAAGTTTTTATGTAATATTTTCATTTCTAGTTTTTCTCATAGTAATTATTATGATATTACTTATAAATCTATGCATTTTATTGAACTAGAGATCCTAGACAATGCTATGACATGGTATTAGAGTGGAAATATAGTTTATTTATTTTCTAGTTTTATATTTGTTATTGGTTTTTTTTAAAATCTTGAGATTATTTGTATGTGTCTTATTTACCCATAAAATCACAATTGTCTTGGCTTTTACTTTGGTGTATAAGATATGTTATGTAATTATGGTAATGTTCACATAGATTGAGCACCATTATAATTTGAATACTTGTTGAGTTTTCTCTAGGCCTACATTTTTTTGAAGAAAAGTGGTATTTAGTATCACTCTAGTTTTTAATATACATCGACTCTTATACTCTTGGCCTGTATAGATATCACCTTCCTTTCCCAAAACATATACTCTTGGCTCTTTTGACAGATTTTTGGAGCTAGGATCATCATTATAAAAATCTTGAAGTCACCCTCACTTGTCTCTACTAGTATAAGGTGGCTTTTGAAAACCACTTGACATTTTTTATGGACTTTAAACACCTACTACATCATTCAAATGACCCTTTATATAATTCATTCTTGGTAACCCACCGACAGTCCATTCATGGCCTTGAATCCTTCCTTTGGCTCCCACGACCTTCACACTGGCTCACATCTCACTACAACCCTATCTCAAATTCAATAATTTTCAACTTCCACAAGCATTGTAACTCTCCTTCAAATCCTAGCATTATATATTTATTGATATAATTTTATGTTCATTGATTTGAGACGTATGCACATAAGTCAATTTTATTCTAGAAAAGAGTAGAACTATTCATTTTCAAAAAAGTGGTCAAAATAGTTTTTGACATAACTCCCCTAGTCACATCACAAGTTAAAGTGACATCATGGGGGGAGAGGGTACTCGTCTTAGGGCTTAGCCCCTAGTCATATGGGTGTTTAGCCTTTGGTCACAACCAACCAAAGGGGGATTAATTATTTTTTAGCCCAACCTTTTAAATATTTTTGCAAGGAAACTTTTTTTTTACTAATTATTTTTAATAAAAGAGTGTATTTAAATTTTAGTGCAAAGTTAATCAAAGTAGTCTATTAAAGATTAAAAAAATGAAATTCATTGTAACTTTTGATCTGTAGCTTGAAAGTATGTCATTTTATTCAAAAGTGTATGATTTTTCATAATTTTTCCTTTGGAATGATTTATTTTAAAAAAAAACTAAAATTCTAAAGTGTCAAAATATTGGGGGTTCTTAATTTTTTATTCAAGAGGTGTTGTGGTGCATGTTCTTATTATTGCACATTCAAATCTGTAATTTATTTTCTTACATCATGGATTGTTGGTCATTTCTATTTATTATATTTAATTATCATAAATGAAAAAACAACATGTAATTTTCTCTAATAAACTAAAGCTTCTATAGGATAACTATGAATGAGGAAACTTAACCTATGGTAGATGTAGATAAAAATAAATGGTTTAATAGATGTGATTAAGTGTAAGATTGTCTTAATTTGTATATTTCTCCTTACTTGCATTTTCACATTGAATTTGATAAAACACCTAATGACATATGTGTCACACTATAAAAAATCTTTGGGAATCAATATGTGATGAGAGGTCATAAACTAGATAATGAACTCATTAGTTTGAGCCCAAATGACTTTGACACACTACAAGGTTTCTTCACTAAGTTTAAATATCTAAGGTTACAGTTAAAATAGTGTAGAATAGATTAAAAAATATGATCAAATTTTTTAGTCTATTCTCTCCAAATTGGATTCAAATTACTCTATGTTTATCTCCACTTTCCATGCCACAAAAAATTCTCTTAGAACCACATGTAAGATGCCTTCTTTAGATACCTTTATTATCAAATTGACTTGAGATAGAGATAAGTTGATATAGATGGACACAATAAATTCCTTAAATCCTAAAGACCTATTTGTTATGAATGAGAAAGGGAAGGATTCAAAAAATAAAGAGAATAAATAGAATAAAAAGGATACAAAAAAGGATCAAAAACCTCCTACCTCCAAATCAACCAATGAAACCTCCTCTTCCAATGTTAGGCCTAAGAAATCGAGGATCAAATGTGGGTATTGCATGAGTAATCATGATTAAATTATATGTTTGAAGAAGAAAATTAAACACATAACAAGCCTTATTTAGAAGAATAATATAGGTGTTCCTAAGTCTATCAAATCATCTTCATCAACCCTATAATCCTCTAAGGTAAATGAAAATGGTAAATAAAAATAAAAAGAAAATTGTGAGAAGAAAGTGAAAGGTAGGGACCTATTTAAAGTTATACATCCAACTCTTATATGGTTTATTGACTCTGTTGTTTCACATTACATAGATTCTTCATAGATTGAGTTCACTTCCTTGTGACAAGTCCACTATTCATTTGGGTGATGACACTTCTACATAGGTTCTTGGGAGAGGGTATGTTGAAGTGAGTGGTGGAACATTTAATAATGTTATAATAATTCCCTTACTTCTAAATAATATCCTATTACTTTAAGAGATTACTTACCTTAATCTAGGCATGTGAGTTGAGTTTAATCCAGATTTAGTGTATGTTAGAGAGTTGTATAGTGATACTATATTGGTAGTGGGAGTGGCCGATCATAAGACTTGATTGTATACCTTCTCATAATTTTTCCTTGACTCTCCTTTAGATTATTATTCACCAAACTCACTTGGATTTGATGAAATTTTTGTGCTTGAGCTAATATCTAATATTAAGGACTCGTATTCTAGCACAAATTACTACATTAATAATGAGGACAAACCTCCACCATCTCCTTGACACCTTTCATATATTAAGGATTTATTTCTTGATTCACCTACTTCTATTCCACTTAAGACATTTAAAGTAGGTACATTTATCCAAGACTCATTAGACACCAGGTAGTCTACTACAATATTACATGGCATTTTGTATTCTTTTTTTTCCTTTTCTTCTAATGCATCATCATTACATGGAGAATTTATCCCATGTACAATGCATGATAAAAATTCCTTGTATAGGAACCACACCTTGGTTTGAGATCCATCAAGCACTTGGAAAACACATTAATTGTTATAGGATGATCCATTCTTTATTGCATCTACTTCTAATCCATAGTCACTCTAGAGAGCTCCTTTATATGATATAAGGTGGCTACATGTAGTTGTAGCTTTTAATGGGTCTTTTTAAGTCCTCTCTTCTTACTTCTCTCTTTTGGGTGGGATTTTTTCTATAGATTTTCTCATTTTATCCACTTTATGAGAGTTTTTTTGTACATGAGTACCTCATCAGGCCTTATTATTGGACCCATTTATTATACCAGGCATGTTAGTGTAGGGTATTTATTTTTCATTTATGGTTTATTCCTACACTCATGTTTATTTCTATACTTGAGTTATCTTGATTAGGTGTACTTACACATAGGGAGTTACTATTCTCCATCATCATTGGTTAGTGGATTTTACTCTTTGATTATTCAGTCATAGGAGTTACATGCCTATTTTAAGCCCTTTATGGTTGCTCATAGAATATTTTATTTACATTAATCTCATATTTGTAGATCTTTTGGTAGGTTATTATACATGGAGTATGTTATATGATTTGTTTAATTTTTTATAAAATATTTTCATTTCTAATTTTACTCAATAATGTTTATGCTCTTGCTTACAAATTTGTGCATTTAATTGAACCATAAATCCTAATCAATACTCTAACACAAGGTAATCAATGGATGAATGTAAATTTGATTGACATTATGAATCATCCTATCAAACTTACTTCATTAAAAGGAGTTAACATTCTAAAATTTTATATTAATATAGGTGAGTTATGGGAGGATCATCTTGACTCTTTCAAGTTCATATGTGCAACTCTTGCTATTACTAATGAAAAATAATTCTCTTAGTTAAACTTTAGAAGGTAGCATATCAAGCATTTATTCATTTACCTATAAATTTTATATGTGAATAGAAATATGTTTAATACAAGTTTGAATTGTGTTTTGGAAAACCTAAATAAGTTTTAGAATCAGTTAATGGGATCACAAACATTTTCATAGATCTTGGTGAAACAATATATAGTTTCACTACTAGATTTACCAGACTTAGGCAAAAACTTCCACATGATATAATACCCCCTAAGAAATTCTCAAAGTTGTGGTATTGTAGTTTATTTCCATTTAAATACCAAATTACATTAGAAGCTAAAAATATTAAATAATATGATGCCACCATTTATTTTTGTATTGATTATGAGAAAAAGCTAATTGTGTCAGATTCAAAGATAAAACTTATATTGGTCTAACTTCTAACAATGCATAAATTTTGAAATCCAAATAAAACCTTGAAAATGATTTGGTTAATGTCAAACATCAATTAAATGACTAACCTATGACTTGGGGTAAAACATTAAATACTCACAACATTGATTCTAAAAATATAGTACATTATTGTCATATTTGTTAAATTAATCATGATCCTGTTACATGCATTGATATTCAAAAATTTAAATGTCTTATTCAATGAAAATATAATATGTCTATTTACTTAGAAAATAATATAGACATGTGTAGTTCTAATGAGGCTTTGGGTGATTATTTTTTTTAATGCTTATGATGTCCAAATAATTAAAAAAAAAAAATTGATTATATTCCTAAGGATAATTCCACTACAGTAAAAGTTAATAATAACCAACCTTCTTCTTCAAAACCCTTACCACAAGATAAAGGTTAAAATATATTACAAAATGATACAAATTCAAGTAATCCATAGCAAATAAACTATTTTCTTACTGGATATAATAATATGCAATATTAACTACTATAAAGGCCTAGAACTTATCCTCAATTCAATACTAATTTTGGAATTTACAATATTATCAAATATTTAACTAATAATATATTTGTTTTTTTTTTTACTTCAAGTTATTGGTTTACTTAGCGAACTTGAAAATATTAAAGAAGCTATCAAAAATATATATCTTACGAATATGGTAGGCTTATAATAATAAATTGATGATAAAATATATGAATAATTATTTGCTCAATATAATGCTCCACCCTCTAATTATATTTATCCATTTTGCATCTATTAGAATTGTAGATAAAATTGTTCATAATATAATTATTGACATAAGAGAATCTAATAATATTATGTTTAAGTTCATTTCCAATCAATTGGGCATTCCATACGAATGGGAAAAACAAAAACTTAATGGTTTTGACTCGTAAAAATAAATTTGAAGATATAGTCATTAAAGTAGAACACATGAAATACTTATATGTAATAGAAACATTGAAGTTTTAAACATTTTTGCCTAATTATGGTATGTTATTTGGAAGAGATTGGTATAAATATCTTGGTGCTTATGTCCTAAAATATACATCTTGGGTTGCTATAAGCAATGAAAAATGTTGATGCATATAGAAAATTGGAATGGTACACCTCTTCGACCTATTTCAAATAATATTATGTTTTTTGAAACTAGGATTGAAATGTATGGAATATTAAATTTAGATGAACCAAATCATATATATATATATATATATATATATATATATATCCAAAATAAATCATTTGGTTTTTGTATTTTGACTGAGCATGTTTCCAATATAGAAGTCATGTTGGTGTTATTCTTGTTGGTAGGATTATATCTCATTCAGATGACCAAACTATAGCTATTGTAGAGTTGATTATGTTACCATAGTAGCATGACACTTCTCCCAATTAGTAGAATCGATAATTTACTAACTAGATGATGTAGTAAGAAATTCTGTCTTGTAGAAGTAAATGGTGACTGGATTAGATAAATTGCTATATGGGATTAGATAATGAACAAAAAAATTTACTAACTACCCTTGGTTCATTCATCATTGCTTAGGTTATATGGGGTTGGATGAGCTTTGATGAAAAAAAATTAAATTTATTGAAGGGGCAAGGCACTTTTTTTTTTTAAAAAGTATTGCTCCTCATCTACAAGTTGTTTCTAGATGAAGGGCTAGTAAAAGAGGGTAAAAACATTCTTTAGGGGATAAACACCTAAGGGATGGTATGCATAAAGAAGGGGGATTTTCAAAATATGTGACCAATCAAAATATCTGATTTAAATAGTTGGGGGAGGTTAAATAGGATGTAGGATGATTGGAACTAATTATCAAGTAAAATTAAGTTAATCAAAGAGAAGAATATTTTAGTAAGAGGATAAATTAAAAATACTTAAGAGAAAATGGTGAATGAAGAGATGCAAAATTAGATGGAGGATGAGAGAATTCAATCCAAAATTAAGAAAAATATATAGAATAAGGAAAAGGGCATAGAAAACTTATTTGGATTTTACCAATAGAAACCCTAATATTGAAAATCCTAATACTATCCCTCCACCACAAATAGATGAGTTAGTATTCACACCATGGGGAGGCACAGATGTAGATAACAAAATAAATAGAATATAATAATTATTATATACCACACCATAATATTCATGAAAATGTGACAAGGAATAACATATTTAGTTAAATTATTGGGAATACCCAAAATATTCAAAACTTGTACAAAAAACTAATCGGTCACTAGTATTTTGGCCCAAAATGGATTAGGTCTAGAGAGTGGAAGAAGAAGTGAGGATAAGATGATTAAGATAGAAGATATTAATTATATAGTAGAATCAATATAGGAAATTTATCAATAGAATTAATTTTGATAGTAAGTACTTAGGAGGAAAGTTTTGTAGATAATATAGAAGAATAAATAGATTTGGAAAGAGATGTGAACCTTCAGGAGAAAGGTGAATCTGAGATAAGTGTTAGTAGTCATATTAGAGAAATACTACATCAAAATAAGGACTAAGATAATATAAGGAATATTAGTTAATGAAAACATTGGTAAATAATTCTAATTAGAGAGTAGATGCTTAAGAAGATATTTGAAGTGATGCGACCCCCCAAACCCCAATCGTAAGAGACCACAAGAAGAAATGAACTTTTTAACCAATCACTATCCCTTATTACACTTCATAATAGACACATAAATCCATCCTATAGACAAATACATATATTAATTAGAGAATTATGAAAGTGATACCAAACTCATAAGGAAGTGATTTTTTAAAGAAGGGAATTTGTAAAGAATCAGGTAGAAGTGTCAAGAAGAAGATACTTACAAATGAAATAGAAAATATATAAAGGTCATAACCAAAATTTGGTTAGATAATGGAAAGATAAATAATGGAAAGATTTTTATAGTACTATAATAATATGGTAGGCTTATCATAATAAATTGATGATGAAATATATGAATAATTATTTGCTCAATATAATGCTCTACCCTCTAATTATATTTATCCATTTTGCATCTATTAAAATTGTAGATAAAATTGTTCATAATATAATTATTGACATAAGAGAATCTAATAATATTATGTTTAAGTTCATTTCCAATCAATTGGGCATTGCATATGAATGGGAAAATCAAAAACTTAATGGTTTTGACTCGTAAAAATAAATTTGTTGTAAATTTCAAGATATAGTCATTAAAGTAGAACACATGAAATACTTATATGTAATAGAAACATTAAAGTTTTAAACATTTTTGCCTAATTATGGTATGTTATTTGGAAGATATTGGTATAAATATCTTGGTGCTTATGTCCTGAAATATACATCTTGGGTTGCTATAAGCAATGAAAAATGTTGATGCAAATAGAAAATTGGAATGGTACACCTCTAAGACCTATTTTAAATAATATTATGTTTGTTGAAATTGGGATTGAAATGTATGGAATATTATATTTAGATGAACCAAATATATATATATATATATATATATATATATATATATATATATATATATCCAAAAGAAATAATTTGGTTCTTGTATTTTGACTGAGCATGTTTCCAACATAGAAGTCATATTAGTGTTATTCTTGTTGGTAGGATTACATATCAATCAGATGACCAAACTATAGATATTTTAGAGTTGATTATGTTACCATAGTAGCATGACACTTGTCCCAGTTAGTAGAATAGATAATTTACTAACTAGATGATGCAGTAAGAAATTATATCTTGTAAAAGTAAATGGTGACTGGATTAGATAAATTTCTATATGGGATTAGATAATGAACAAATAATTATACTAACTACCCTTGGTTCATTCAACATTGTTCAGGTTATATGGAGTTGGATGAGATTTGATGAAAAAAATTGAATTTATTAAAGGGGCAAGGCATTTCTTTTTTGAAAAAAGTATTGTTCTTCCTCTACAAGTTGTTTATGGATGAAGGGCAGGGGATAGACACCTAAGGGATGGTATGCATAAAGAAAGGGGATTTTCAAAATATGTAACCAATCAAAATATCTAATTTAAATAGTTATGGGAGGTTACATAGGATGTAGGGGGATTGGAACTAAATATCAAGTAAAATTAAGTTAATCAAAGAGAATAATATTTTAGTAAGAGGATAAATTAAAAATACTTAAGAGAAAATGGTGAAGGAAGAGATGTAGAATCAGATGGAGGATGAGAGAATTCAATCAAAAATTAAAAAAAATATATAGAATAAGGAAAAAGAATAGATAATTTTACAAATAAATGGCATAGAAAACTTATTTGGATTTTACCAATACAAACCCTAATATTGAAAATCCTAATACTATCCCTCCACCACAAATAGATGAGTTAGTATTCACACCATGGGGAGGCACAGATGTAGATAAAAAAATAAATAAAATATAATAATTATTATATACCACACCATAATATTCATGAACATGTGACAAGGACTAACATATTTAGTTAAATTATTGGGAACACCCAAAATATTCAAAAATTGTACGAAAAACTAATTGGTCACTAGTATTTTGGTCCAAAATGGATTAGGCCTAAAGAGTGGAAGAAGAAGTGAGGATAAGATGATTAAGATAGATGATATTAATTATATACTAGAATCAATATAAGAAATTTATCAATATAATGAATTTTGATAGTAAGTACTTAGGAGGAAAGTTTTGTAGATAATATAGAAGAATAAATAGATTTAGAAAGAGATGTGAACCTTCAGGAGAAAGGTGATTCTGAGATAAGTGTTAGTGGTCATACTAGAGAAATACTACATCAAGATAAGGAGTAAGATAATATAAGGAATATTAGTTAATGAAAACATTGGTGAAGAATTCTAATTAGAGAGTATATGTTTAAGAAGATATTCAAAGTGATGCAACCCCCCAAACCCCAATTGTAAGAGACCACAAGAAGAAATGAATTTTTTTACCAATTACCATCCCTTATTCCACTTCACAATATAAACATACATCGATCCTATAGAAAAATACATATATTAATTAGAGAATTATGAAAGTGATACCAAAGTCATAAGGAAGAGATTTTTTAAAGAAGGGAATTTGTAAAGAATCAGGTAGAAGTGTCAAGAAGAAGATACTTACAAATGAATTTGAAAATGTATAAAGGTCATAACCAAAATTTAGTTAGATAATGGAAAGATAAATAATGGAAATATTTTTATAGCACTATAACGATATGGTAGGCTTATAATAATAAATTGATGATGAAATATTTGAATATTTATTTGCTCAATTTAATGCTTCACCCTCTAATTATATTTATCCATTTTGCATCTATTAGAATTGTAGATAAAATTGTTCATAATATAATTATTGACATAAGAGAATCTAATAATACTATGTTTAAGTTCATTTCCAATCAATTGGTCATTCCATATGAATGGAAAAATCAAAAACCTAATGGTTTTGACTCATAAAAATAAATTTGTTGTAAATTTCAAATATAGTCATTAAAGTAAAACACATGAAATACTTATATGTAATAGAAACATTGAAGTTTTAAACATTTTTGCCTAATTATGGTATGTTATTTGGAAGATATTGGTGTAAATATCTTGGTGCTTATGTCCTGAAATATACATCTTGGGTTGCTATAAGCAATGAAAAATGTTGATGCAAATAGAAAATTGGAATGGTACACCTCTAAGACCTATTTTAAATAATATTATGTTTGTTGAAATTGGGATTGAAATGTATGGAATATTATATTTAGATGAACTAAATCAAACATACACACACACACACACACACACACACACACACACACACACACACACACACACACACACACACACACACACACACACACACACATATATTTCCAAAAGAAATAATTTGGTTTTTGTATTTTGACTGAGCATGTTTCCAACATATAATTCATGTTGGTGTTATTCTTATTGATAGGATTATATATTAGTTAGATGACCAAAATATAGATATTGTAGAGTTGATTATGTTACCATAGTATCATGACACTTCTCCCAGTTAGTAGAATAGATAATTTACTAACTAGATGATGCAGTAAGAAATTATGTCTTGTAGAAGTAAATGGTGACTGGATTAGACAAATTTCTATATGGGATTAGATAATGAACAAACAATTTTACTAACTACCCTTAGTTCATTCATCATTGTTCAAGTTATATGGGGTTGGATGAGCTTTGATGAAAAAAAATTGAATTTATTGAAGGGGCAAGGCATGTTGTTTTGAAAAAAGTATTGTTCCTCATCTACAAGTTGTTTCTAGATCAAGGGCTAGTAAAAGAGGGTTAAAACATTCTTTAGGGGATAGACACCTAAGGGATGGTAAACATAAAGAAGGGGGATTTTCAAAATATGTGACCAATCAAAATATCTGATTTAAATAGTTGAGGGAGGTTAAATAGGATGTAGGGGGATTGGAACTAAATATCAAGTAAAATTAAGCTAATCAAAGAGAAGAATATTTTAGTAAGAGGATAAATTAAAAATACTTAAGAGAAAATGGTGAATGAAGAGATGTAGAATCAAATGGAGGATGAGAGAATTCAATCAAAAATTAAGAAAAATATATAGAATAAGGAAAAGGAATAGATAATTTTACAAATGGCATATAAAACTTATTTTTATTTTACCAATAGAAACCCTAATATTATCCCTCTACCACAAATAGATGAATTAGTATTCACACCATGGGGAGGCACAGATGTAGATAACAAAATAAATAGAATATAATAATAATTATATACCACACCATAATATTCATGAACATGTGACAAGGACTAACATATTTAGTTAAGTTATTTGGAACACCTAAAATATTCAAAACTTGTACGAAAAACTAATCAGTCACTAGTATTTTAGCCCAAAATGGATTAGGCCTAGAGAGTGGAAGAATAAGTGAGGATAAGATGATTAAGATAGATGATATTAATTATATAGTAGAATCAATAGAGGAAATTTATCAATAGAATGAATTTTGATAGTAAGTACTTAAGAGGAAAGTTTTGTAGATAATATAGAAGAATAAATAGATTTGGAAAGAGATGTGAACCTTCAGGAGAAAGGTGAATCTGAGATAAGTGTTAGTAGTCATATTAGAGAAATACTACATCAAGATAAGGAGCAAGATAATATAAGGAATATTAGTTAATGAAAACATTAGTGAAGAATTCTAATTAGAGAGTAGATGTTTAAGAAGATATTTGAAGTGATGCAACCCCCCAAACCCCAATTGCAAGAGACCACAAGAAGAAATGAACTTTTTTACCAATCACCATCCCTTATTCCACTTCACAATAGACACATACATCCATCCTGAAGACAATGCATATATTAATTAGAGAAGTATTAAATTGATACCAAAGTCATAAGGAAGAGATTTTTTAAAGAAGGGAATTTGTAAAGAATTAGGTAGAAGTGTCAAGAAGAAGATACTTACAAATGAAATTGAAAATATATAAAGGTCATAACCAAAATTTATTTAGATAATGGAAAGATAAATAATGGAAATATTTTTATAGTACTATAATATAAATTACATAAATAATGGTAGAAATTATAGTAGTAAGATTCCTAATCAACCTAAGAACACTAAAATGGCATAGATCAGATGAATTTATAGTGTTTGGTAAAGATACAAAGAATGTGGAAGAAAATTTGTTTGTGTGAGACTCATATTGGAGGATTCACAATATTATGGATAAAAGGGTGATGTTATTTGATTTTTTCATAACATTAAGGGATGACACCACTTAAATGATACATCTTCAAAGACTTACTTAGAACATGCCACTACATGGGCCAATATTCAAAAAGAATTTAAGGGCGATTTTCACTATCAATACATATCGATGGAAAACATCATTAAGATGAGAGAGATGATACAAAAGGAGAAGTAATTGTCAAAGATTATGATCAATGTTTTAAATCCATAATGAAAAAATTAGAAAAGCCTCTAAATGAAAAATGCATAATATAATGGTTTATATCTATATTAATCCTATGCCTTAGAACCAATATGGATGGGAAAAAGTTTAACACATTTGTGGAAACTTTGGAAATGGCATCACGGTTAGAATATTAGTCCTAGAGATGAGATATAGATACCTCATTAAAAGATAATGTTGAAAGATTGTAGCTAGAGTTGGAATAATTGAGATCAAAATAAGAGATAGAGATGAAGGGGGATGAGTATGGGACACCAGATGGTAAGCATATGCCATTATAGATAATAATTTGGTGTATAACTTATTATGTGGAATGACATTTTAGGATATAATTTTCCTACAATGATATGGTGAAGAGATCAGTGGTAATAAGATCAACATAGCCATTGAGGGATAATGCCACCAATTCAATAAGCTATATATGATGAGATTATTTATTATGGAATATATTGAGTATATGATCAACATACACAACACTTATGCCTCATTTTAGAAGTGATAGTACCTATGAATCAATTAATTTATTAAACTAATGATGGATCATTTAATCACTACAATCAAAACTACCATTCTATACATGCACTCTATATGTACAAGATACCAATTGGAGAAGAGTGGCAATAGTATATAAAATACCACTACCATAAATACCCATGAACAATGCTAGTATACTACAACCTAGTTAATAGTATCAAACACCTCTTGCAATTTAAAATTTTTAATCTCAAAATACTCAATCATAATACTATAATAATAATCAAGGAGGGAAATTAATAAGACTTGGGCAAAGATCATTAGGGATAGGTTGAAGGATAAGGTAGAGGATAAGGACCCCACAAGGAACTCATGAATGACATTTTGCCCCTTGAGTAATTTCACTTTTTTGTTTAGTACTATTTTGTCTTCTTCTTTAGACTTCTGCTAGTTATTTTTTATTTTGGTTGTACTTTATTTTTTAGCCCTTAGAGCTTTCTCTATTATGTTTTGCTACTGATTTAACTTTTAGGTTATAGGATCCATGTAAAACCTACTTATTTATCTAATAAAATAAAAAATAAACAAGGAAGGTATAGAGGAGTGGCTAGGGTGGATATATAGGAGGATACAATGAAAGGGTAAATTACCAAGTGGGAGAAGATAGAATTAAACTTATAGCCAAGGTTATAATCAAGAGAGAATCCCACCAGCTTGATACAAATGTAGAAAGGTTGGGCACATTTTTATAGATTGTGATGAATAACCCCAAATAGAGTGTGGTTTCCTCTATGAAATAGGAACACATGACTCATTATCATGTCCTAAATAAGTACAATTCTATGAAAATTATGGAGTAAAAAATGATAATCTAGTAGAATCTATCCCAGAAAAGGGGATACATGCTTAATAAAAATGGAAAAAATATAAGATATGAAATGATGGTGAAATGAATTTCACCACAAGAAAAAGAAGATAAAAAATTAGAAGAAGAGGGAAGTTCACCCCACAAAATAACAATGTCAGAATAAATTAGACAATGTCAAAAAACCATAAGAAAACAAAAAGAGAGGCCATAGAAGAAGGCTATCCATAATATGAATAATAATTCAAAATTGATAGTATTAGTAACCATCAAAAGTAGATAAATATTAGTAAAGATAATAAATTAAACACTAACTCTAATATAAGATCAAACATAGTTACAAAAGGTGAAAACATTGATATTTATGAACATGATCAAATTATAGATAAAAGTTGAAAGATAGTAATAGAAAATAGGATAAGGATCAGCTTAAGCTGACCTACTTCAATGAAGATGAGGTTAGGGATCTCTAAAGAATAATGAAATTTATAAATATACATGAACTATTAACTAAACTCTTTCAATTTTTTAAATATTATAATAAGCAATCGAGAGAACATTGAATATAGAGAATGGAGAAAAATCAAAATATAAATATAAATAATGTATTTAAAACAAACTAGAAATGGAAAAATATTGTTATTTTTTTAAATTTTAAAATCAATGGTTAGGAAATAAATTAAAAAATCTTAGACCTTAGTTCATATATAAATATGTTACCATAGAACTCTTAGGAGTTGTTGGGAAAATCGTAGTTGTATGTAGTAGCGTATGACATTGTCATGGCTGACAATACTCCACACTCACCAATTGGGACTTCAAAAAATGTTAAAGTTAATTTTATGAGGATAAATAAGAAGGTAGATTTTGAGGTAATTGATATGTATGTTATAACCCAAATATCCAGCATTATTGAATGTGGAATAGTTTTTAGATTGTAATGGATAATCAGATTATGAAGAGGAAAAAGTCACATTTGAAAGTAAATGCCCAGTATTGCATTTTATATGAGAGGTGGGAATGACAATAACATGGTTAGAAGAACTATAGTCAGAAGATGAAGATAGTGAATTCAATAACATTGCTGGCATATACACTTTAAATAAACTCATTAAACTAGGAGATAACACTAGGCCCAAAAATGAGGTGGAACTTATAGTAGAAGAAGAAAGAGAGACACTCTCAGGGGATGAAATCAAATCCTTTATGTATTATGAGCCAAAAAACACAATGTGTAAAGTATGTTGTATACATAAAAAATTTACAAAGTAAAAATCACCACCGTAATAGAAAATCCATCACCATAGAGAACAATATCTCACCAGATAGAATGAGCTTTACATAAAAAATTACCAAAAATTATTGGCATCGGGCTAGTTGATGATTATTTACAATAGATGATTAGAATATTTATACAAGAAATAAGGATGAAATCTATTGATGATACACTCACTATTACTATTGTGATATGGTGGTATACCCATAAAATAACCATTCACACTTGGAAAACTTTTTTCATACTACTCAAAATAAGGTTTGTAAAATCAAAGAACTATTTTCCAAAGATCAAAATTTATACAAGAAAAACTAACCCAAAATTAGATCTTAACACATGTAAAAATATAGAGATGACAAGAGGGGAAACTAATAAATATTTATAGGTATATTTTTTAATTAGACATTAGATGCATTTCAAAAAAAGTGGTACTTAAATTAGGAGATGCATAAAGTAACCAGTAAATGGATGGACCTAAAAATGAATTTTTGTAGAACTTTTAACTTTTAGGATCTTGATACTAGAGTCTTTTGAGCACTACGAAAAATTTAATATATATATATATATATATATAGGAAAGAGTCTACCGCAAAGCAATAATTTTTCAGACTAAAAATAGAAGAAATAAGGTTAGTTCATATGTATGATTGGGAACAAATTAGTACAATTATAATATAATTACCAAAAACTATGAAAAAGAATACAAATATAAAAGAGTTTTAGCATATGACATACTACCAAAATATTACAAAATAAGAAGAGGAAAAGGAATAAAAACTAGAAAACATAAAAATGGACATTAAGGAAAGAGAGAGACAACTCCTTGACACTGTGAAAGAAAAAATACATTTCTTTTATCAACTTCTTAGAATTAGAGAAGAAAATATAGCCATAGAATGAAATTCAAATATGGAAAAAGTAGGTAACTAATGGGTAGAAGAAGAGGTGGATAAGATACTAGAGTTACTAAGGGAATTTGAGGATTTATTCATAAGAACATTTAATGAGCTCAAAAGAATCAAAAAACATATGGGTACTACAAATATCCAATTTAAAGAGGATATTAAACCATTATAGAATGACCATATAGACTAAATCCTAATGTTAAGGGAAAAGTCAAGATTGAATTGGATATAATGATAGCCAAAAAAATCATAAACCCAATGAAAGATACTAAATGTATAAGTCCCATGGTGATTTAGAATAATAAAATTGGTAAGATGCATATATGCATTAATTACAAAGAATTGAATAAGGCATGTATGCATGACCCCTTCCCAACACAATTCACTGAATAAATACTCGAGAGTGTTGTAGGAAGAGAAATATATTACTTCACTTATGGATTATCATGATACCATCAAGTTAAAATAGCTCAAAAAAATAGACTAAAAAATACATTTGCTACATAATGGGGATTCTTTATGTATATAATGATTCCCATTGGATTGAAGAATGCACTAGAAACGTTCAGTTGCATAATGATGAATGCATTTAGGGATTTCATACATAAGTTCTTAGAAGTATATATTGAAAATTGGATAATATATGGGTTAATCAAAGACCATGTTCAGGCATTGTGGATGATGTTACAAGAATATATACAACTAAACTTTTATCTTAATCTCAATAAATGCATCGTTTCTACACCTTTTGGTATTTTATTGGGACACATAATATGTAAAGAAGGGTTGATGGTAGATCTAATTAAAACTACCATATCATAAAACTACCACCACCTAAAACATAGGAGGTTATACGTATCATGGGGTATATTAGATATCATCATAGGTTCATAATAAATTATGTAGCTATAAGTGCACCCATAGAGAAATTGTTGAAGAAGTGGCATGACAAACCATTAAATTGGTCAAGACAATGTTAGGATTCATTTGATATATTGAATAATAAATTATGGAAGCCATAATCTTAGCATTTCTAGATTAGGAAATTTCAATCCATGTGCATATTGATTCCTCTAAAATTGTAACAAGAGTAGTGCTAACACAACCCCACAAAAATATAGACCATCTAATTTTATTTGCTATTAGAATATTAGCAAGAGCAAAAAAGAATTATTCTACTATAGAAAGGGAGGCATTCGTTATGGTTTACATGATATAAAAATTTAGGCATTACTTATTGTTAATTCCTTTCATATTCTTTACGGATCATGAGCCACTTAATTACTTGATAAATAGACCAATAATATAAGGAAGAATTTATCATTGAATTATGATATTTCAAGAATTCTATTTCAAAATTATGATGAAACCTAGGAAAGCAAATAATGGACTTAAATACCTATCAATAATAACTATAGGGGAAAATATAAGACCTATTGAGGATGATTTTTCTAGAGCCCACCTTTTATATGTGGTATTAATTCCCAAAGATGTGTAGGGTATTACACAATTTATATCCATTAGAAAGTTTCCAAAAGAGTACAACATATTGCAAAAGAAGATATTGATGATTAAAAAAAAAAAATTGATTGAATGATAAATATATAATAAAATAAGAGATGAGGTGTTTTAAAAAGTGATGTTACCATATGTGTAGCATATTATCTTAATGGAATCCCATGATGGAGTTATAAGACACAACTCTAGGAAAGCTATGAGTAATAAAATATTACTAGTAGGCTTATGGTTGCCACTTTTTAAGGATGCAAATCAATACACAAGAAATTATGACATATGCCAAAGAGTGGCTAAACTAAATATTACAAATGAGATGCCTTTCTTTCCAATTCTAGTGATGGCTCAATTTGATAAATAGACAATTTATTTTATGGGTCTTATTAAACCTACGGCAATAAAAAGCAATGCCAAGTTCATTATTATTAAAATTGAATACTTAACAAGATGGGTAGAAGCTATGTTAATAAAATATTTTACTATCAATATTTCCAACAAATTCTTATATTAAAATATAATTACAAGGTTTGGATGCCCATTAAACATAATGAGTGATTAGGGTAAGCATTTTGTCAATCATATAATTATAAAATTATTTAAACACTTACTAATCTAACATCATATAAGCACTCCTTACCATTCTAAAGTAAATGTCACTATTGATGCATTCAATAAGTTATTATAGAAATTACTAAAAAAATATGCAATATGGAGATTAGAGATTGAGATACCAACATATCATCAATATTATGAACTTACCACACTATTTACACATGATTGACTAAGTACTACTTGTAATTAATCTACCATTAGAAGTGGTAATGCCAATGGAGTACATATTGTTAAGTTTGAGAATTGTGGTAACATTCAAAACGAATGAGAAATATTTCATTTAATAAATATTTATAGAACTAGAAATAATGGATGGCAAGATATTCTTAGCGGTATATGACCAAAGCTGAGAGAAAAGGTGTTAAAATATTGGTATGATAGACATATAAAATTGAAATAATTTTAGATTAGGGATAAGGTCTTACAATATGAAATAATATATAAAAATTTGAGCAAGCTAAAAATAATATAGATTGAACCCTATATAGTGGAGAATGTTTTAGACTTAGGATCAATAAAATTGATAACATTGGCAAGCATATTGAGACAAGGGTTTATAAATTGAGCTCAATTAAAACCTTAAACTATAGGCACCTATGATGAAGGGAGGTAAAAACAATGATGAAATAACTAATGAGGTGACACCATCCTTACAATTGGGTGAAGCTTGGTAGAAGTTACTAATGTTTGTTATACTAGATTCTTAAGTTTATGGTCATAGTTCATGTCACCTCCCCATTAGGTTGGTTTTGTCCTCCCAAATAGAAAAGTTGAACAAGGATGTTATGGTATCCTCAAAACAATTATCTCGATACCTGGTTGTTCAATGCTTTAAAAACCACCTAGTGGGACAAATAAGAAGAATAAAAGTAGGAAAAAAGTGATGAAAAAAATATTAGAATAGATTAAAAAAATTGAAAAAATAATTATTTAAAAATTAAAAAATAATTTAGAACCTTAAAATGCATACAAAGTAAAGAGAAGGCAATAAGGAATACATGGATCATGTGCAAAATTAAAATATGAGGGTGCAATAATAAATTGCATACAATGGTAAGAACATGAGCAAAAATGTGAAAAAAATTATTTGTCATTCTTTTTGTAAATATAGAAAATAGAAGTAAAAAATAAAGAACTGTGGAAGACACTAGGACATAGTGGTCAGAGAATGTGACATTTTAAAAATAAAATAATTGGAAATTTTTATCACAAACATAAAAATTGGAAGGAAAATACACATCTACTAAAAAAAATGGAGAGACAATGATGATAGAGAATATTGAATTGATCGTAGTACTAGTGAGTTTATTTTCTATAAAATAAAAACATCAAGCAAATTAGTTTAATATAAGCTATAAAAGGTAAACAGGTGGATGATAGGAATTACACATCAAAAATATTGTTAAAATAATGACATCATAGAGATGATAATGAAATAAATGAATGATAAGACATGTTATATGGCAAAGGAAGTGAAATTATAGAACAAACATAGATAATAAATGAGATTAATTTCATTAAAATATCCTAGTATGATTAATGGATAGATCAAATGAGCTATAAATCAAGGGTTTCGCTATTAGAAAAATTACACAATTATTTGAGCATCGACACTCTACATAATTTTTGTGCAAATTGTTCATAATCTATTGGAATATAATTTATTAGCTACTTAGATGAAGAAAAGATAGAGATTCTACATGTTATCACTACCAAATAGATTAAACAACCCAAATACAAAAAACATTCAATCAAATTAGAAATCTTGGATCTATTGGGAGCATTTTTAAAATTCCCCTATTTTCTAACACATATAAAATATACTTAAAGATACATCAAGACACACTTATCATAAATTTATCATACAATTTTATAGGCAGAGAGAAGTATAATGATGCAATTAAACCCAAAAACTTGGCAGTTGCAATACGAGTACAACATCATTCTAAAGCTAAAATTGGATGCATAGGGTTAGTTCCCATATTTTGACATGATGACAAGTACAATAAATGATATTAAGTAGATCCCATGAAGACATTCTATATCTATACCAACCCTACCACAAATGTGATGCAAATAGTCACAATACTTTTACATGAAGGACATTCTACCCATAAGTATGATGATAAGAATAATGTCAATACAAGCTTCCTATCCATGTTTATATGGACAAAAATTAATAATTTTGACTTATAAATTCAAAACATGAAGTATCTAAAAGTCTTATTTGAAATAAATGACATTGCTTAGAAGGTATACTACATAAAAAAAATGACTTAACAATGGTGAGAAGTGTATAAATAACATACAACATGGTCTCCATAGGCATGCATTATGAATTGGCTACCACACTCCATGAATAATTCTTTGAGAATATTCGTAAAAGAAGGAAAGGTAAAATTATTTGTGACTTATGTTATGGTTCACTTATATTAGTATTAACTATATAATTTACACACACTATCCCTAAAGATGAAACATTGTTACCATAGAAATAAATATGAACATCTCAGCCTCAACCTATTACCCTCATATGCTCAAGAATAAGGAGATAAGTCATAGAGTTAGAGACACTTAATGAATAATAATAGAGTAAGAAGACATCACTACATTTGTATTCAAGGATTATGCTACCAAGGAGAAGTTGGGAGAATAAGAGATGAAAGTAAAAGGTGCTCCCCCTTAATTCCTATGAAAGAGGAAATTATCACCTAGAGAAGGGTTGTCCCTAAAAATAAAAAGGAAGATTCAAACAAAGGGGGTCACCTATAGCATCTTTAGAAACTAGCCAAATTTTTCTACATATGAGTGGAGGGAAAGAAGTAAAATTTCTTCACTACATCCATAACATAAGGGTAGAAAGTAGTAAAACCTCAGGGTTGAGGTAAAACAATAGTAACATATTGAAAAATATAGTCATCTGAACAAGGGGATGAAGAAAAGATAGAGATAGAGTAATAAAGATAGGTTACTATAGAGGTACTAGATATGAATACTCCCCTAGGCATGTGCCACAACAAAGGAAGAATATATAAATTTGGTATCCTACATAATGATGTGGATATTGTAAGTAAGAATAGGGTGATCAAAGCAATTATAGACTATGTTTATATCAGTCCATATGAGTTGTATGATGTAATAGGAAGCCTTATAGATTATCTACAATATATACTCATACATAAAAACTAAAGGATCAAAGAGGACAAGATAAATATAAAGAGGAGAAATTGAGGAAAACTTTCAAAAAATCATAGATGTCTCCTGTGAACCATGAAATACTATGGAAACTTAAATAGATGGAGTTAATAACTAATCAAAAGATATATCATGTATCTAATGCCAAAAAAAAAAAAAAATCTTGGAAAAGGCCAAAAATATAGAAGATAAGATCATCCAATAGTGCAAACAATTAGAAAAAGAACTTGTGAAAGGAACTAAGAAGATCTAGGAGATTACAGAGTTGGCCACTCAATAGAATATACAACCATTATAAAAGGAGAAATCAGAAATAAAAGAGGTGGATAAAATAAAAATAGAATAACTAAATAGAATAAAAATAAAGTAGGGAAGAATAAGCCAACATAAAAAGAGAGGAGAACACAAAGAAGGAACAAGAGGGGAAAAGGATAGAAAATGAGTAGAAAAACAAGATAACATAGGAAGAGAGAAAATTATAAGAATAAAAACAAAGGAAACTAGAAGAGGAAAAAATTGAATTAAATAAAAAAGAGGGGGAGAACATAAATGAAAAAGATAAATCGGATGAGGAAAAGAGAAATGAAAATGAGGTGGAAAAGAGAAAATAGGAGGAACAAGAGAAAATAGAGAAAGAAGTGAAAAAGAAGGGGAAAGAGGTAAATAACCCATCTATAGTTTCTGAAATAACAATAAATGCAATTCATATTTCAACACTTAACACCTTGGTAAATTGACATCTAGACAAAATGGCACAATTACTCCCATGGGCCCCATGAAAATAATAAAATCAGAGTTGGGAATGCATAGATAAGTCACATCCACTATCTTGGTGCCAATGAGATTTTTCAACCTGTTGTAGGAGGGCAAACTCAATTAGCCCTATAGAAATTAACCCCAATAAAAAAGGAAATAGTTAGGAAACTCTCATTAAAATTTCAAAAGGAGATTGTATGGCATGATTTATGTCTCTTAAAGAGGGCATCAAAGCATGCCTCAATACATTAACCAATGCTTACCCATAATATGATCCTAATACAACATTTCTAATAAATAAAAATTTGAAGGATACCATAGATAATTTTATAAATCACACAAGATCCACATTTGACAAAAACTCAATAAAACTTGAGGCTAGGAAGGAGTATAAGGAAGAGTTATTAGGGACACTCAAAGGATAAAATCAAACAAGAAGATCAAAATACAAGGATCATGTAGAGAAGATGAAAGAAAAATTAGAATATGTGGCTACCTAGTTTATTTATTCATCCATTTGGCCTCTAAGGACATAGGATAAGAAAACAAAGTTAGAGGAAATGAAAAAATATTTGAGTACAACCTCCACTAGCTTCAAATCTTAATGCATACCTTCAACAACATAACAAGATAAGATGATATCCTTCCAAGAGCAATATAAGTATAAATAGACACAATGGTTATCTATCTATGAGGAAATGGATGACTATGGTGTGTACTTAAGCACCCAAATAGAGATAATGGAGTTTCGAATAAAAACTCATACAAATTATCAAGACACATTAAAAAAAATTCAGCCCTGAATGACATAGTCATGGTAGCAAAATGAAACATGACCATAGAATATAAGATTACGAAATAAAAGAGGAACATTCTTGACTAGGAGAATTTCAATAATACTATGATGTGTAAATATGAGAAGGATCTTCCTAAATAAGGGGAACCAACTCCATAATCATAAGTAATTTTGAAGTAGTTCATAATTTTATTACACTTAGGTGAATTAAATAATTTTTGGTACTTATTAGCAATTGAAGTTATCTTGAGGATGAGATAAAGATATAAAATCTAAAAAAATATTGGTGAGATTATCTATCAACCAAATTATCAAACCATAAACACCATAGAGTTGATTTCATTATCGTAACATCATGACACTTCTCTAGGATGAAATAACAGATGATTTTACTAACCAGGTATTGTGGTTAGAAATAATGCCTTGCAAAAACAAATGATTCCTTGATTAGATAAATGGCATGTCTCATACAAACATGACTATTGAGTATATTTTATTGAGTCAGTATTTATACTTTAATATTATAATGTAATAATATAGCGTACATGAGATAAGATATAGAAAAGAATTATAAGAGGATACAAATCAGAGTAACCTATGCGATTGTTTAAGGTATAGTGTGATATATATATATATATATATATATATATATATATATATATATATATATATATATATATATATATATTTGATAGTTTATATATATATATATATATATATATATACATATATAAATAAATAAAAGTTAGAGTATGAATTATTATATATTGTATAATGTGTGGTTTACTATTAATATAGGCACTACTTATTTTTCAATGAATGTTAAGGATTCTAATCAGTACTAACCCTTGTGTTACATTAGTATAAGTAAAGTTGACCTTTATCAACATAAGATATTTTTAGCAACAACTTTAGATTTTATGTCAATAGTTCTTATTTCTCTTGTAGATAATATTTTTAGGTACTCACAGTTATTTTTTAAAAATGCTAATAATATAATTAGGTTTGAAGACTTATGCCTCGGTCTTGAAAAGATACTAAACTGAATATTAAACAGTTAGAGATCTTTAATGATTTTAAATTAGTTATAAGGCAAGTCTAAATTTTTTATAAGACTATTGAATCATGTCTACATAAGTATACAAAAATTTTGGTCATTGATATAAAATTTTGAAGCATTTTATCTTTCACAAATTCTTAGGATATTTAATATATATGATGATAAAATTATTGTTTATGCTCCTAATACAACTTTAAATAACATAAAACATTATAATGATTATAATTTTTCTAATATATTCAAATATAAGATACTTTATTCATAAAATAGATGGTAGATCTTTGATTGTGATGAATATATTGATAGTTTCATTTAAATTTATTATTTTGACAATACTGATTATATCATAAATTATAGTGATTACTAACATCTTGGTGGAATAAATTACCTCTTATTTTTGTAAGTCTTGAATCGACATTTTCTCCTCATGATCATCCTAAAATCTCTATAACTAAAAAACCTTCAAGAAGGATCGTGAAGAAACTATTCTGATCAATTTGGAAACTAAAGAAGATCTCAAATATGTTTATTTACATGTCCAATATGCATCTCAAGAAAAATTATTGTTTATCAAATTATTTTAAAAAAAATTGAGATTTTTTACTTGTCATGCAAATATTTAAATGGTTATGATACCATTATAATTTGACATAATATATCTACTAAACCTAGTATAAATCTTTTTAGGAAAAAACCTAATAGAATTAACCCCTTGTTCAAATACACCATCAAAAAGAAGTTGATAAAATGTGAGATGGTGGTGTCATTTATCTAGTTAAATATGTTGATTGGGTGGCAAACCTTTTCCCACTCCATAAAAATAATGATGATATTCATATTTTTGTTAACATTAAAGATTTAAATTGTGCTAGTATTAAAGATATTTTTCTTTTAACAAACATAGAACATTTTTTACAACAAGTTGATGGTTACAAAATGATGTCATTATTAGATGGATTAAAGATAATTTTCTTTTAACAAACATAGAACATTTTTTACACCAAGTTGATAGTTACAAAATGATGTCATTATTAGATGGATTTTTAGGTCATTATATTTTTTTTAAAATCTAAAAGGTAGTCATAAAATTACTTTAACTATACACTGAGACAGTTTTACCTTAATAAAATGTCTTTCAAACTAAGAATTATAGGTTAAACTTTTATTGGTGTTATTATTTAAGTCTATCTAGACAATCTTATTATTCATTCTAAGAAAAATAATAAACAACTAAATCACTCATGCAATATTTATTCGGTGCAGAAAATATGATATATCTTTAAATCCAAAGAAATTAGTCTTTGATGCGATTAAAGGTAAAATCTTAGGTCACATGATATCTAAAGATGAATTTTCTATTGACTATGGTTGCATCAAAGTTATTAAAGAATTGTCTCCCCATAAGGACCACTATGGTCAAAAGACTTTCTTTGGTAAGATCAATTTTGTATGTAAATTTATTTTTCATTTTACTAATAAATATAATCTATTATATATCTTACTTAAGAACAATCAGAACTATTTTTGGGATGTAGGATTGGATATAGTCTTTGACAAAATAATAAAATGCAATAACAAGTGCCCATGTACTTATAAAACTAGAAATGAATAAAACTTTCATCCTATACTTTAATGCAATAAATAAGTTTATAGGTATTGTT